>VZRP01006062.1:305479-323523 GCA_013397995.1 Malurus elegans | reverse complement strand
TTTCTATATTGGCACTATATGTAGTTAAACTTACATTGCAGTCTTCTGAAGCAAGGCCTGTATTTATGCTTTTTTTCCTCTGTCTCATCATTGTTAAAAAATAGTAGTCATATCTTAAATAATATCCAGATTAGTTTCTTCCTAAATGTATACCTTTTTAAGCCAAATTTTCCTTCATAAAATTAGTTTAAAAATTTTCATTTTTTCTTCTATAGTTATCCTCCTTTAAATACTCACCTCTTTTCTATAAATAGGCTTTTAAAATGGGTCTTACTATATTTGATTTAGGATACGAAGAACTAATAACTATACATGGATAGTTTTAAGACAAAATTGCATGTTTGTTATATAAGCCATTTATGCTATTCTAGCTGTATTTCTTTCAAATTCCTAAGATTTTTATAGCTGATTGATTCTCTAGAGAATTCTCCTTAAGTAGGTAATTTGGATTTCACATTGCATGTTTTTTTAAGGAAAGGAAAATAGGCAGGCAATATTCACATCCAATATTTGTTGTTATGTTCTCTCTATTCTGTATTAAAAATTGGGAAATATTTTTCTTCATATGATTTCTGTCTCTCCTTGTTTATTTATTTATTTTTAAAGCCCAGAAAGGAAAAGCAATTATGAGGCATTCTTAAAGGGAAAATGACTCAGATGGCAGAACTGATTGTGAGAGATTATTTTAGTCATATCTAATTCTGTCTTGGAACAGAAGTGTGTATTTTTTGGATTCTTTCAAGCCCTGTACTTCTATGTTTTCTATGAAAATTTGGAGTAACTCAGTTTGGCATGTATCTGGTTATGCAATATTATGTATAAGCTATTAGAAAAAGAACTGTGAGATTAAAGAATTTGGTTTTATAACTTGAAAAAATTCCAAAAAGTAGGGAAATAAATTACTACACCACCTAATCTACATTAGTACTATGGGGTATGGTAAAATTTCTTTGCCACTGCAAACCATGATTTGACCTGAATTAATGTGAATACTTTAAAATCCTGGCCTGATTTAGGTTACAATTCAACTGAAAAATGAAGGCATAGTGTAACACAAGAGTCTAATTTTATTTGTATTAATAAGACAATCTGAAAAGGAAAGGATCCATTTTTAAGAAAATAAACTTTTGAAATTCTAAATTGAAATTCCCTTGACACATTGTAGTATCATAAAGAGAAGGCTATGCAGTTGCAGCATGTCTTCAGCACCGAGATAATTCATTAAAATTTGTTTCTTCCACAACATCAGAACTGATCTGAGTCAGTCCTTCAGAGACCATAATTATGAAACAATGTGTTGTAGCAGTACTTTAAGTCTTCTTCAGCCCCTGCTATTCATCCCCCAACGTACTGAATGAATCATACAACTTTGATTATTTTTAAATAATAATATTTTAAAATAAATTTTTTTAAATCCTTGGTTGCTGTGAAATCAAATGCACCTTGTGGGAGATCAGATTTTCTTCTAAAAGAAATTAATTTTTAAGCTGCTCTGGAATGGGACAGATCTATTACTACATAACTTTGGAGATGGGATAATGTACGGGGATATTAGTCACGCAATGGTTTTTTTAGCTTTTAAAAATGAATCTCTCTAATGTTGTGGCTGGATACAGAAGGCTCTTACATTTCCTAATCAAACTAATTGATTAATTAATTAATTAATTGCATTAATAAATTGCATTTGACTCTTGAATACCAAAGCTATTTCTTCTCTCCCTCCTTTTGTTGTAATCTTCAATGTTTTCCACTTCCTTGAAAGTTGGGTGGAATTTATAACTGAATCTTGGAAATAAAATGTTCAAGGAAATGTAAAAATACTTTAGAAAGTCCCTTCACAATTGCTTTGAATTTTCTAAAAATGCCAACCATCTTACTTTTAAAATGAGGTGGGGATGTTCAGCTCTAGTATTGTAACTCAAGCTTAATAGACAGAGTCACAATCTCCCCTATTATTCCATGAGGAGAGATACATATTTGAAAGTTTTGCAGTTGAAAGATGATACCATAAAATGGTAAACACTTGTAACCTGTGCAGCCTCCTGGTAGTCCATGTTATGGGGAGTAAAAATGAAGTTTTTACACCCACATTCAATTATCCTTAGAGAAAAATCCTAAATATCCGCACACATTTTACATGGGACTATAACTGATGATGGTGTAAGAAGGTAATTTACAGGTTTGTGGAAGTTTTGTGTGCTTGAAGTCAAAATGTAAACATACATTATTATAAAACCTGTAGCTTTCCATACAGTAATTTGAAAGAACCATGGCCTTTCTAAGATGAATACTTCCTATAATTACCTTCCTCTTATTGAAAGGAAGAATACACCTCTCAAGAGAACTCAGCATATTGCTTCTAGAATTCAACTTAATCGGACAACATCTCTAGAATCGTTCAAAGTGGCCTGACCCTGCTTTTGTCTCCCATTCCCCTCCTTCTGGTGCTTGACAATTCCTTATTCATCCATGCAGGTCTCTTGCATGCTTTTCCTGATATCTTGCTTATTGGGATGCATTGCTTTTGAGCGTGGAGGAGGTGACCCTTGTGTATAAACCAGCTCTCTTGGACCACTCTTCTCTGCAGGGCCCGTTTCCATGGGATTCTTCCTGTTAAAATCTTTCTCTCCTGCTTTATTGTCACCCCATACACCCTCTACAATGTCGTGATCATCACAACCAAGGCTGTTCCCAAGGTTCATGTCTCCAACAAGACATTCCCTGTTGGTCTGTACGAGGCCAAGCTTATTCTTTGTGAGTTCCTCCACTCTCTGCAGCAGGAAGTTGTCATCAAGGGTTTCCAGGAATCACCTGGACTTACTGGGTTGCCTCTCTAGAAAAAGTCAGGATAGTTACAGTCCCCTAGAAGAACTAGTGGTTGTGGCTTTAAGGCTGCTTCAAGAGGCTTGCAGATGGCTTAATGAACTTCCTCCTCCTGGGGTCTATAGCCAGCTCACAACAATGTCACCTTTAACTAATCTGCCCTTTCATCCTTCCCCTTAAGCTCTTGGATTGCTCATCATCTGTTCCACAACATAACTCAATATATATCAAGCGTTGCCTGACGTAAAGAGCAACTCCTCCACTGTGCCTTCCTGGTCTGTCCCTCCTGAACACCCCTTCAGACTTCCCTGGAGACTTTCACCAATGACAGAAAAAAATTCCTCATGGAAGTCAGATGAGATGTGGAAATAATTTAGAGAATACGAACAATATCTCAGAAAAAAGGAGAGGGTGCGAAGAGAAGGATTGTTTGCTTTCAGTTTACTCATGAAGGTTGAGTGACTCTATGACAATCTGAACTAGCTACACTATATATAAAAATTTTTGCACTGGGAGAAGAAAATGTTGAAAACTCTCACATGTAGCTTTATGTAGTACATATTAATATTTTCATTTTTATATTCTTTTGAATTTTAACTCAACAACATAATGCATATAAAACCACATGTGTACAACACATATACACCTTTCCCTTTTTGGAAATGTAGCTGCTGAAAATGTGTAAAGCATGTTTCTTTTTGTAAATGCTATCTCTGATTACCATTTCTAATTTAAACAGTTTCAATAAGTCTTTTCTATTAATGGATGTTACGAAGTCAAAGTTTCATAGAGTTAGCCATTGGCCAAACATATGCTTATAGTATAATTTCTGAAGAATAGTACGAGATATTCTAATAACAAATGTCTGCAACTATAGCAAGATAGAATATTGTATTGGTTTTGCTAGAAGAAAAGGCTAGATTTCATCATTTCAATATTTTTAAAATGGCTCTGTATTTTGCTATGTATGAGTTCTATCAAGTATAATAAAGCATGTGACATACTTTGTGTTCTGTTTGGTATAATATGTGGCTATCAGGCTGCCACGACTTCTTAGGGTAAACCGAGTTAGTCTGGTGCATTTCTAGGAATGGACCTCAAGTTGTACTCAAATGGCTCTTGTCAATAGGTGTGTCACAGTGTCCCAAGTGGTCACAATGAAAAGTGACAGCTTATGACTGATAAGGTTACCTGGATGTAGATTTACTACCAGAAGTAAACTTTCTGTTTATACTAAGGCTTTAAAAGATATATTTCAGTTTTCTTCCTTCCCCCTTTCTTCTTATACCCTCTTTAGTTAGAATCTCATCCATACCTGTATCTAATAAACACATGCTGAACATGTTAATTTTGCAAGGCCTTAATTTGGCAGTTTTTACCTTTTAGTCAGGTAAAAGATCTGTTATTTCAGAAATCTCAGCTCCATTTGAAAGAAATATTTCAAAATTTTCATTTTCTTCTGTACCTGAAGTTTAGTGTGTAAAACTTGCCAAACAAGCCATGTGGCACAGACTTGCTCCAGCTCTGAATGAAGTGGTGAAAATTTATTTGTCTTAATAGAAAGTTAATTCTACCACAGTGCATGAAACTGGTGTCCATTTCCAGTTTCACTGAATAACCTTGAAAATTATTGAGGACAGAGAAGTTTCAGATTCCTGGATGCAGCTATTTATTTACCTGGTGTGTGCTACAAGGGCATTTGCAAGGAGCTAGAGCAAAATACTCTAGTATTTTGAGTACTCTATACTTTATTTTTGTTTATGTTGGAAATAACTGATATTTCCTATTTCCACCTTGTCTCACACATATTTGAACTTAGAAATGCAAGCCTGACTATAGCTGAAACTTCATTGCCAAAGCCTCAATTACATTGTCATGGCCAGGCTTAAACTGACTTTCTCTTTAACCACTATGAAGACTGCTACTGAATTTTCTTACCAAAAACAAATTCTGAATTGAGGCAGTTTTATGAGATTAGTGAAAATAACTTGTGAGTTAAAGTATTTTGCTTTCAAAAGAAGCTTTCAATAACTGCCACTGTTCTGTGAATGCTTTATTTATATATTCACTTTGCAAAGTATTCTACAACTATGTTTCATAAGACTTTTGTCAATAGAATGTAATTTTGCTCATGTCATTCTGTCAACAAAAAGGCAACAGAATAAAATCTTTTTGTCCACAGACTAAACTGCAGAATCTTTTTGCATGTGCATATCAAATAGAGAATGTTTACTAACTGAAAATGTGATATCTTCTCCACTCTGAATAAATTTTGATTGAATATTGAGAAAATTAAATAAAGTTAAATTCTATAAAACCTTTGACTTAGCACTTTTGTCCGAATGGGATCACTGCTGATCCGTCCCTAACTCTGGCTCTCTGTGCTGGCAGTGGGATTTGGAACCCTTCTTGAAAACAGTAAATTTGCTCCTGAATATTCAATAGGTAATTACTACAAGGTTGGTTCGGAGTTCTTTTCACATAAATATTTCATGGGAATAAGAAGTTGGATGGGCCGATAACCATTTTACCTATACTTTAAATTTTACTACTCTGTTCATTCCTTCTTGGATGCATTAAGGGTAAGGCACAGACTCCAAAAACCTGGATTTTCACTCCTCAGGTTACCTGCTGTGGAGAAAGTAGGTGTCATGATGACTACATTTTCCAGATATGGTTTTATAGATGATGACATATTTTGAGTGTCTCTCTGTTGCCAATTTAATTCTTTCATTATTGCTCTCTTGATAGCACAGCATTCCTTGTGAAGAACACGACTACAAAGACAAAAGTCATGCAAAATTTTTGCTCCCTAGATTTATATCACATTATTACACTGCTGTATTGAAGAGATGGACATCTCTGGTTACGTGGGAAGTTTTTCTTCTCTTATTCTCCGACTGAATGGTGGGCACAGAACTGGTTTAGTTGTCTGTGGAGAGGACTGGAGGTGAACATATAATGTGACCTTGTACTTGGAGTTCAAGATAGCCAACTTTTATTTCTGAATTTTTCACTATGACCTCATGACCTTATGTTGTTTTCTTTAGTGAGTCTCCATGTCATGGTATTCTGTGAAGCACCTGGGGATCTATGGAGAAATTCTTTTGTCATGTGTTGCTATAGGATTTTGTCAGCATGGCATATGAAGCTAAAATGAGTATCAACCCAGATAACAATTGATAAAATGTGGATTGGTTTTGGGTTTTTTTTTTTTGTTTGTTTGTTTTTTGTTTCTGTTTTTGTTTTTTGGGTTTTTTTATGGTACACAGAAGAGTACCCATCAATAGTTCTGTACCTTTTTCTTTTCAACAAGCTGAAAGAACAATTACCTGGAAATGTCATCACACAGAGAAAATTAATGGGTTTTTCTGAGAATGAATGATTGTGGTGATAACTAAGTGTTTGGCCACAATGGCTGATATTACATCAGTAAGAAAACAAGAATTTCCTTTAATGTGGAAAATGAACTTCTTTTAAACTGGATAAAAAGAATTTATTTTAGATTCTTCTCCTCTTTTTGCCAATTGTATTCTTAGGTGATACTTCTATTTTTGGCCCTGCATATATATTTAAAAATTCATTTTCTCATTCTGCATGTAAGTTTAATACATACAATTTCTTTTTTTTTTTACATTCATCAAGGGGATATATGCTACCCAGCTCAATTTCTTCACGCAATAAAGGAGTGAGCAGAAAAAGTAATATGAAGTTGTTCTGTACCAAAAAATGCCCTTGACATTCTCAACAATCAAGAAAAAAAGCAGCTCACAAATTCTTCATTGGACAACTGTTGTTCACACATTGTCAAGATGTCTGTGTTTTTCCCCAGCATTTGGGCAGTTAAGGTGATGATGTGCTCTTGTACTATAAGAGGTACCATATTTTTGAGTATAGTGTTCTTATACAATAAGAGGCACTATATTTTTGAGTATAAGTAACAGCTAGAAGTTTTTACAAGATTGTAAATCCTGTTTTTCCTCCATGAATTCTTGAAATTTATTGTGACAATAAAAGTTGGCAGAGCCCTAAAGTACAGAAAGCAACTTTACATTTTGTCTGTTTAGCTTCCTGTTTTCTAACTTATGTATGGTTGTTATACACTTACATGCCTATTTATATACACACAAATATGGAGATTTCCACTGACTCATGTGAATATCTTAAGCTGTATGGCTCCCTTCATATGGCAAGAAAAACAGCTGTGACTCTTTACTCTTCTGATGTTTTTTGTGCTACAGAAGCTTTATGACTTCCAAACTCCAATTTATTTCTCTCTTGCACTCCATTTTTTTTCTTCACTGTTCTGCATTATTTGAGAAAGGGGCTGCTTCGTTTTTGGCACAAATGTTTTGTTTGAGTATCTGCAAAACCAGTGTTTTTATTCCAGAGCAGGACCCTTATAGAATCCTTACAAGTTCCATCAGTGTGTGTGTGTTTGTGTTTGCACATCTGGGCTGGGGGGTGTGTGGGGGAGGCTCTCAACTGAAATGGCATCTGAGTCTGAAAGCATGAGTTATAGATTAAATATTCAGGGCATCTGTCCAAATCAAAGACTGCAGTTTTGATAAAGCTGCGCATACAGTAAATATTCCTTGTGACATAGCACTTATAAAAATATTGTGACAGAATTGAAAACATTTTGACAAGGAAGAAAGCTATTTAAAATAAAAGAGAAAACCCGATTAAAGAAAAAAAATGTAAGATGGGCATCCTGAAAAGCTCTGGGAAGGGCTGTGGTTTTCTGCATTGCTTTGTTTACAGTGAAGTGAGGAGTTGTAGAAATGTACAGACACATTGCCTCAAATGAAATATCAGTCCACTGGTGAAAACATCAGAAATCAAGTCTGGAATTAAAAGAGGTGCAATGAGGAGAAGGATTTTGTCTTGAACTGACTGGAAGAGAGTATAAACTGGGATATCTGATTCCTGTCAGCAAGGCTAACTTTCAGATTTACCTGTGAGAAGAACACTAGCATCCCATTTAAATGACTTCTGTAAAATTAATATCTGTTCTCTTTTTCAAGTATCTCACAGAAATTACTTACAAATTTTAGGAATAATCTGAGAATATATTTTGTTTTTCATTTCTCTCTGTAATCTTGCTCCTGATCATGTAATTACAAATCTTGTCCTTTTATTTGCTAAAACGAGTAAGTATGCCCGTTTCCATTTGTCAAGTCTAATATTAAGTGTGAGTTCAGGTTGCAGTTGAAACAGTAGAACCATTCTGCCTGTATTTGTTACCTTCAAAGAAAAAAAATCATGTGTGCAGGCAACTCTTGATGGGAAACACTAGGAGGTCTTGGAATGGAGGAAAATTCAGCTTCTTGCTGAAGTATTTTCTGTATGAGTTAGTTTGACAGGGGTTTTTTTTTGGGATGTGTGTGTCTGTGTTTTGTTTTTTTTTTCCCCCTTTGTTCTTTTGGTTTTTGTTTTGTTTTGTTTGTGTTTCTGTTTCTGGTTGTATGGGGTTGGGATTTTTTGGGAAACAGGCCTAAGAAATGTCCCTTAGAGATTCCTGATGTATGTACCTCCCAAACAGTCTTACAAATCAAAGCACAGAAAATTGGAAGAATTCCCAGCCCAGCTATTTGCTGGTGACACTGTGATTCAAGAGACTGCTTTCTGTTTTATATAGTTTAAAAGACGTAAAATTTGCTCTAAGAGAATATCATCATGATGTATTTGGAGATATTTTTGTGCTTCAGCCAACCCACAAGTTTATGATTTCATTTGTGATGAGTACCTCATCCTGTCTGGAATAGATAAGTAAGCAGAGCAGAAGTAACAAAGACTCCTTAATCAGAGAAATTTAATACTCCTCATTCAACTCATTGAGGTCATGCTATTTTTTACCCAGTCTTCATACCACTGCCATGTCTTCTCCCTAGCTCTCCTGCCCTTCTTCTGTTTACTTTGAGCAGATGTTACATTCTAGTGACTTCCTCTGCTCCATAGCAATATGCCATTTGTGGTTTTAATTTCACAGTTTGCCTAGCCTGTTGCTGCTTTGCAGTGTTTCCAAACTTATTACCATGTGGTAGCCCTGTTCTGACTTCCATTTATTCAGACTCATTTATTTTCTCTGTCTTTTCATTGCAGCTTGCTCTGATCTTCTCTCCTTGCTCCACCCCTTTAGTTGTAGATGCATCAATTCATGTCATTTTGAACAATGGAACATGCAAATCAAAAACATCTTACAGAATTGGCTCAAAAAAATTTCAGTATGAATATAAGCATGACCTGTAATTTAATATATGTTTGTACATACACACATGTTAAAATAATTTCAATCTGTAATTATACATTAACCTGGTAAAATGCAAACTCCTGTACAACCTCAAATGCAGTGTTACTCTCTTGCCATCAGACTATAATATACATGTATCCAGATTACCAATGATATTGTTTCTGAGTCTGATAAATACTCCTCCTAAAACTGAAAGCTGCATTTGTCATGATACCAGGTATTCTCTTCTCCCCTTCCACTTGCAGGTTTGCTTAAATAGCATCTCATTTCCATTTCTAATTTGATTGTACTTTTCCTCATTGTGACAGTATCTGCACTTGACAGATTTGTCACAGTATTTGTCCTATTTCTATTAGCAGCCAGATTCCTTTTCTTTTTCAGATTCTTCTCTTCTCTTTTGTCCCAGAAACTGCTAGTCACCATATTTATATTACTATAACATGATGGTTTGAAGTAAGATTTACCTTATTCACTGGCACTGGTCTTAGTTAAAATTATTTTCTTTTCAGAACAGTTTCATATCAGTTAAATGATGAGCTATTGGTGGTCTATTGCTTGTGGGAAGGCAGTATGGTTTCTCATCAGTACTCAAGTTCCTCTGGATTGTAATAGAATATTATCTAGGTAGGCACATTTGCTTATTCATTAGAGGACGTTTTAAAACACACAGCCTAAACGTAATGTTGCAAAAATGAAACACACCCTTCCATTCTCAGTGGAAAGATATTTACTTACAAGAGATCTGACAAAATGGATAACTGAATGCCAAATGTGTACAGATTGCTATCGAGGAAAACAAAATAAACACCTTTTAGTGTGATGTTGGAAGACACTTACTAGATAGAAGAGTAAGAACAAAGAATGCCAATAGGACACACCTTTTTTCCATGCTCATAGGGAAGTATTCCCAAACACTCAATAGGAGACAGGTTTTCAAACTTCTGAGTTTTAAAATACCTTGCAGTCTCAATGAGGTTTTATACAACCCAGTGTTTTGTCTAAATTTCATTATTTTGTCATTTTTTTCTTAGCATATCTGTGGTTCCTAAATGAATACTATCAGACAAAATACTCAGAGGAAAATTAGAAACATAATGGATCAGATCTTAAAATGAGCTAATTTAATACTACCAGAAAAGGCTGGCAATTAGAACTGATTTTCAATTGAAATTTGCTTCTGACTCCTAAATAAACATAATTCTGCAATGTCAGTGTTAGTGTAAGAAGTCACCATGTATCTACAAGTGCTTTTTTCTCTCTTAGACCCTCCATAGCAGGACTAACTTGATCAAGAAAGGAGGCCTGATAGGAAAGCTAATTGGATAAGCTCTTCTATTTTTAAAAAATGCACCTGTAGATGGTGGTTCTACATCTCTGACAGACCTTGTAGCACTGAGCTCTTGCCCCTGTTAATATGTGAATGTGACTGGCTGCTCCTTCCACAGCTTTCAACACATGAAACCAATATTACCATCAAATGTATCTCTTCTTTCCATGAGTGTGTATTACTGCACTTCCTTCTTATTCCTCGTCTCATAAGTAAAAGGTGATTTTAAAATGCAGTTAGCCAATAAGATATGACAGAAGTCTTAATGCTCATTGTTATATAGGAACTAATATTTGCAATCACACTAACTATGTGTGGTTTAGATTTATAAAATAATCAGCCAGAGTAATTTTAAATGTTAGCCTCTTTAGGATCAGAAGCATCATCTCATGAATTCGGTGTGTTGTGCCTCAGAAGTTAGGAGCCTTTGAAAACATGTACGTCAAATTTAAACAAACATAAGATAAAATGTAAGCAGTGTTATTTTTGTCGTTCACTCTTGAGGAATATAAGATTGCACATTAAATGAAGTACATTTGGAATACAGATGCTTCTGCAATCAGAACTTGAGGAGAATTTTATAGTCCTCGGAAAAAAATTGAGAGAGCTGACAATGCAGGTTAAGTGTTAAGTTACCTCTTAGTTTAGTTTTTAAAGGCACTTGTTTTCTCAGTCAGATCCTAATTTTGTCATATCCTCAGAGATGTGCAAGCAGCAAGTTCTTGACCTTGCTCTGAACAGCTTCTCAAGCTACAGGGGCTTCCATGATAAAAGGAGTTTATTCTGCGGGTTATTTGTTATTGGCTTGGATCAATACCTCAATTTTAAACATATACCTGATGAAACACAAGATGTATAAGAAATATTTCTATCTCTAAATTGAAAAATATATGTGATTGTTTTACTTTAGTATTATTCTGCCTCAGAAGCCAAAATACAGTAGAATATTTTCTGAAAGTGAGAATAAAAACTCTCTGAATACAGCTTGGTTTATTTGCTTTTATTTGGTGAAAAAATGATTTTTGAGCACTAAAATTAAATCTTCTGACACATTTGTTATCATTAAAATTAAATCCTTTGGAAAACATTTTTTATCATAATACCACAGAATGCATCTATTATGCTTCATCGATTGTATTTGTTTTTGATTTCTGCTATTGCATTTGAAAAAGTAATAAACAGAAAAAGGATGTTTTAATAAAACTATATACAAATTATCTTTGCATATAGTTTAATAAAACCATATACAAATTATCTTTTTAAGCTACCTCCTTTTGATTATCCAAGGAACTCTAGTAAGGCTGAATTTGAGGACTACTCTAGAGAGGAAAAGACTTTGTACCTTATGAACACACAGCAGCAGTTACCATAAAAATATACTCTTTGGGAGGTGAGATGATTCTATTGGTCATTGTCCTGGTGTCAGTGTGTACACCTGTGGACACTTTGCTGGTGCCCTGTGAACAGCAATAATCATTCTGTCAATAAGAACAGTTAAAACTGAAAGCAGAGTCTGAAAATATCAAAACCACCTCTCTGATTTTTACCGGAGTTTTCCAAAGATTTCCTGCTGTCTAATAAAATACACAAACAGCTGAATTCTGAGCTTATTCTGACACTTGAAGCATTTTGCTGGCTCTCCATCTAAACTGCACATCATCTGGGAGCACCAATCAGAGAGGGAGAAGGATGTGTGGGCAAGCATCATGTCAGTGGAAGACTGGGACATGAGTGGAGGCTACAAAAAGATCTCTACATGGTCAATCAACATCAAACATTATTAGTGAAGACCAAATTTCCCACTTGGAATGCCCAATTTGATGCCAATTTTACGTTCTGACACTATGAAGACAGTCCAAATGTAACTAGATATGCAAAATTGTCTGTAAGGTCTTGTTCATTTTCACTGTATTGGTGCATCTCTGTTCTCCGTAACTGATATATCAGTAACCATCAGTCAACTGAAATAGAGGTTATGATAATAATAATTAATATTCATTAGTTTTCCTTTTATTAATTTTGAATTTTTTGTATCCCTTAAGGCAAATCAATATCAGGAAATGGAAATAATGAAGATTTTCCGTCAATCTACCTGGTTGTCAGAGCATGAGAACCAGTGTGTGTGTATGTCACTGACACATGTGGAATAAATTATTCCACCTGTGATATGGTGGTGCATAGATATTTGTGATAAATACTTATGAGTGAGTTAATCTGGAAGAAAAAAGCATTAAATGGTATTTTCCTCGAGAATACATATTTTGGCCCTTTCATTTTACTGCAGTAGTTCTGTCAGCTCTTTAGGGGGTCAATAAAGAGGAAAAGTTATTTTATGCCTTTCTTACAACCCTACAATTAATCCACTTTCAATCCATCAATCAGTGGTCATAATTTTAGACTGACTGCTCTCATTGCAATGGAAAGAGTCTCATTTAAATTGATTGATAAACTGAGAAGCTTTGATAAAATATGGCCTGTTTTTATTAATCTTTTGACTTAATATTGAGCTGTCTGATTTTTCTCTCTCCATTCCTCTGTTCCCTTTCCCTACCTCAGCTCTCCTTGATATGCACTACACTGTAACACGACTGTAGCTGAGCCCTGGGTGTTTTCAGTTCTGTGGTGATTGTCTTCTTGGCATGACTGATAATTTTTATGTAAATTTTTTTTTGTGTTTTATATCCTTTTGCTACCTTTTGGCTTAAACATGCAAAAACCAACTACAGTGAATTAGATAATTGATTTATCTGCACTGGTAATATCTCCTTGAGAATTACAGAAATACCGGAAGATTGTGTGAGAAATACCTTTTCTTGTTACATCCTTTGAAACACAGGGATTGGCTTTCTGTAACAAAATAACTGTCTGCACTTTTAGGTTTTTTCAGTATTGTTTTATTTTCGTAGTACGTGCAGATGTACAATTATTTACATTTAATTCCCCCAAGCTTTGGTGTCAATAATATTTTGAGATGATTCAAAAGCTACTGCATCACTGTGTTCAAAATGTAGACTGCTTTTATATTAATTTTTCATTTTTTTTTTAAAATCAATATTAGAACTCAAGAGGAGTATATTAGAACTCAAGAATATAAGCATCTGATTAGCTTCCTTTTCCCAAATGTTTGTCTTTTTAAGTTTTTTACAGCAGAGAGACAATAAGAAATTTTTGTATTTACAGAAGTTTCCAGCAAAAAGTACTGAAGAATACAAGAAAAATAGAAAGTGAAGCAAGGTAATGAGAGGTGGCAAGTGATGGTTCTGCCCTGAGTACAGACAGGTTTGAGTGGGCGATGTGGTCTTATTATTGTATTTACATTAATAGTTAAAGAAAATAAAGTTTAAGGGGAAAAGATGAAAATAAAAAAAAACTTTCAAGAGATACTTGTTACAAACTGAGGTCTACTACCTACAATAAGAAAAAAAATGGACCTTGTACACAAATCAAGGGACTTTATGCCACCTTCTATTCAAAATTCTTGATTTAAGGAAAGAGGAGTGACTTTAGAGCTGTCTTTCATCTTTGTAAGATAATAAACTATTGCTCTTTGGACATCACAGTAAAATATTCAACCTAAAAATATACCCATTATTTTTAGCCCACCTGCCTGTGAAGTAACACATACTGATCAACTTTGAAGGTAGGTTATGAGGATAGAAGACCAGCTTTTTTGGCTGAAGTGATTGTGGATTTTTGTCACACTTTTCTAATGTCAGTGTCTCTTTCTTCTGAATATTTTTTTTCCACAGTTCAATTTTTCTTTTCTAAAAAAATGTTCACCCTCCATTTTGATGTAATTTTTCCAAGGGACAGATTCTTTGAAATGGAATTCTCTAAAATATGTTGTTAGTAGAAATCAAAATATGATTAATTTAAAACGTTACTTTTAAAAGCCTTACATTCACTGCTGAAACAATATAGTATTTTTTATATTTGTCTAGACAATCTTAATGTAAAATTTCTTTTAGCTTTTTTATCTTTGCTTCCAATTTCAGCTAGCTGCCCTTTTAGCCTGCTGCTCTCTGCTAGTGACAACATAGTACAACCTCTGAAACTTGTTATGAACTCAGGAGTATAAGTGAGAGTAAAATAATCAGGTGTGGGGGTTGTCGGATAGTTGAGCTCATGGGAATTTCTTATGTGACCTTACTACAAGAGTCAAAACAATTCTAAATTTAAAAGATAATTAGATTGCTTAGGATTTTTGTGTTGGCAACTGAGAGAAACAAGTGCTACTTAGATGCATGGGAGAAAATCATAAAGAGGCTGAGGAGTAAAAATTCAAGTAAGAGAGATCTGCTTTTATTGGTGTCAAATTAAATACAATTATGAATGGAAAACGTGCAATCTGAAAAAAAAAAACAAGTAATTCAGTAAATGTTTGAGAGGCAGTGCAATATCTATCGACAGGTTACAGAAAGTGCTTTATTTTAAATGTGTGTTTTAGCAAGATTAGACAGTCAAACTTTCTTAAATCAGACTGTAAACTTCTAATGCTGTGTTGAGCACAAGAGGTTATCATTGTGGCAATTAAGGGAAATGTAACAAAGTTCTAACCCTCATATGACAGCAGCAGAGTACAGTGGAGAAGGCAGTTTTGTTTCTTACAGAAAATTCTCTAAAATTCTAATGCAAAAAAAAGAATATAATCTTAGTTTGTAACTCCACTTGCCTTTCTATTTCAATAATGTATCCCTAAAAGGTTCAAGTGAAGATAGCTATAACTGCAGTCCGTGTTACAGAAATGCCTTGTGTATATGACTGACTGGTGAAATCAGAACTGATATTCGAATAACACTGTGCTACAAAGCACAGAAAAAAGGAACCCTTTAGTAATGTAGAATTCCATGGAACAGTAAAACTTTCCTTGCTGCTCTTCTACAAGTATATCAGTTGCTCTGATATTTGCATCAATGCCCAGTTTAGACAATGTTATTATCTGTCAAACGACCCTGTAAGCCAAAGCACCATCTGCCTTATTATTAACTCTCTGATGAGAGTTCCTCTTGTGTTCCTTTATTTTTACCTGTACCCGAGGTTGTGCTCCATACTTATGGAGCATTTTGTTGTTCAGCAGGACTGAACAACATATGCTCATTTGCTTGAAAGTACTAAAATGGACAGTAGATATTTTCCAGTGTCTCCCAGTACTGTCAGGCAAGAGGTTGCTCATATGATATGAGGTCTTAGGATGATTCTTTATTCTCGAGTGCTGTGTTTGATTTTATTCAATTTGTGTTTGATTATTCCTGCATTAGTGCAGGGTCCTATCTGTTGACTGAAAATTTTTGCTCTGGAATCAGTTTAAGAAGAGATAAGGAAGGAGTCCAAAGACTTTAGTTTTGCCTTTCTTTCCTTGTGTTTTTATAACTTGTTGCATTAGGTCCAATTTCAAGAATTGGAGTAATGAAAATTGAGAGCAAGAGGCTGACAGGTAAAAAGTAGAAGGGGTCACTGTGAAGTTTGGAACAATCCTCGCTCTGTGCTGCAGGGATGTTAAAATTAATTAGCATTTATTTCAGTATGAAAGGAAAGGAATGATTGGTAGTAATTCTCCCCAGGAGTCAAGAAAAAGGGAGAAAGGAATGTCTTTCCTCACACACTTCTCTTTCACCCTCCAGGATAATCCAAATGGGATAGAAATGAACACTGCCTTCAGCAGCAGTTCAATTGTAGGTGGGAGTGGAGGATAGGTGAAGAAAGATAAGAGGTATTGGAGGCTAGTTCTGCAAGGCAGACAAATGGCGGTAGAAAGATAGATGTGCGATGCCCATGTTATAGTGTGAAAAAGTATGATGGGAGAGAAATTCTAAAGGTCACAATGCAGAAGTTGTAAGGGAAAAATGAAGGAAAACCATTATTTCGATGAGAAAAAAGAATTGCCTGAAATTATCTGGTTTTGACATACCATGCATAGAATAGTGTCGTGGGTTTACTAACCTGATTTTTCCTTCGTTTCCCGGCCAACGCACCAAAAATGTCGCGGTTTAGACTGAGCTGAAAACCAAAAGCACTTCACCCACGCCGTTCCCTCCCCTC
Source organism: Malurus elegans (assembly GCA_013397995.1). Lineage (NCBI taxonomy): Eukaryota > Metazoa > Chordata > Aves > Passeriformes > Maluridae > Malurus > Malurus elegans. Next base: position 307,081 of record VZRP01006062.1, on the reverse strand, counting down.
CCCCCACCGAAAAAGGAGAAAGGAGAGCAAAAGCCCAATTAACACGAAAATTTATGGCTTTCAGATAACATAACGTAATTGAGAGAAAGATACATATGTGCTCCAGAAAATGGTCAGACAGGCTGAATAACTTAAGTTGCAAAAATAGATTTATTACTACAAACTACTAAGAATACTACGGCACCGGGGAGAACAAAGATAAGGGTCAAGTTTACAAGGAGAAGAAAAAATAAAAAACGGACATTTTAAGACACCTGTTATCCTTTCCAGGACCCGTCTCTTTTCCAGATCCTCCCTCTTCCGCCCCCCAGGTTTTCCCGCACACACAGGGGACAGGAATGAAAGTCTAACATAGATCAAACCACTCATTACAGTTGTTGTNCCTTTTTAGCTGTTTAGTCCAGTCCCCAAAAGCCAGGTTTTTTTTTTTCCCTCAGAGCAAGGTCGCTCTCCTTTTTCTATTTGGGTCTGTCATTGATGAAATAGTCTTTTTGAGAACAACTTTTTTTTCTCCATGCTCGACAACCACAGCAGAAAGCACAGCAAGCCAATCCCATCTTCTCCTTACTGTGATCTTTGGGTCTCCATTTTTCTTCTTACATCTCCTCACCCTCCTGCTCTGTTTTTCCCCAGTGCATGATACTAAAACTACATACTAACAGCCTTAAAGTTACATGGCGGCCAACCCTATCTTGTTTTGAATTCTTTTTAAGTACTAGATAATACGTCATCACAGAGGTCTAACCAACCTGTGCAATTGGTCCAGGCCTGATGGGCAGCCTGTCCATCAACCTCAGAGCCATGATAGATTGACAGGACTCCTTTTGCTGGAGAAGAAGGAGAAAATTTCTAGAACTTCCTCACAGCAGCTATCTTTGTGGTTTCTTGGTCCCATCCCCCTACCACCAAAAATTGGACCAAGTAAAACCATGACAAATAGGAATTGTGTAAATTCAAGGATGATGTTACACAATTAACAGCCTCTTGTAACTCAAAGCCATGTTCATCTGAAATATCACATATAGCACTCAAAACACCTTTCCTACTATTGGCAGAATGGGTGCTTCTTAACTGTATCCATAAATGAAAAGTTGCTGGCAATTTTCATGTTTACCTACAGACGTAATAGATATGAGATTCTCTACATCTTCAGGTTCTGCCTGATAATCAGCCTTGAATGCTTTCCTGATGATTTTAGCTACCCCATTTTTCAATTCTGACTCCTGTTGAAGCTTAGGTGAATTTAATATTCTGACTGATTTTTTCGAGGTCTTGCTTCCAGTTTGTCTTGTCTAAAGTTCCTAAGCACTCATCATTCAGTTTATGGTGCTTGCTGTGGAAACAGTGGGTTCTTTAGCTTTGAATTGACAGTGCCGATTTCCTTATCATTCACATGCACTAAATCCAATCTAACATATCTCAGAAACAGGCATTTGGTTTACTATTTTCTAACCTGTTGTCCCCGTTTGAAAGACAGGTATTTGCTAATGAAGGCAGGGACCCCCCTTGGAGTGGTGGCTATGACCCCCCTTCCCTCCGAATTATTATTATAGCTTTGAAAAAAAAGAATCACGGCTTTCAGGCAGGAATATGGGTAAAAAG
>VZRP01006062.1:282454-305176 GCA_013397995.1 Malurus elegans | reverse complement strand
CGGCCATCAAGGTATCCCAGCAACAAATGGGACGAAAAAATTCCAAAAGAGAAGGAACAAAAGGAGAAGAATTTCAACCCACTACACCTGTGTAAATACTACTGCTATCTTTTTCTACTAGATATACACATAGAAAGGTCAGGAATATAAAAATTCATATATTCATCTGTACAAAGAAACTAGTGTTACTAAGCATGGGCACTCTATTGTTACAGCAAATACTGGAAAGATTTAATTGGTTTGTTGGTTTGGAGTTTTATTTTTTTGTGTTATGCTTGGTGGGGTTTTTTGTTTGTTTGTCATTTTAAAGAAACCATATGATATTGCAAAAATAAAACCACGATGATGTTACTAAAAGAATGAATGTTTTACTCTTCTCCCAGACAAATGCAATCAATTTCACACTGACAGCACTGTGACAATCCACATGGTTTATTTGCAGGGGGGGTGGGGGTGGGAATTTCCCTTTTTTTATACACTATCTGTGAAAAAAAAAAGAGATGCTAATTTAATCTTTACTTCACCTTCTGGTCAAGCATACTCATCTCCCAGAAGAAATGGTGTTGCTCACTATTTATGATGACAGTTGCCTTTTAAAGAAGCAAGGGATGAAGCATCTGAGGAATGTATGTGTCCTGCCAGGAGCACAGTGGGATAAATGTCTTCCATTTGGGATAAGACGTACTGACAGCTCAGTAGGAGCAGCTGAAATTAACTGTGCATTTGGAGGTTTCGTACTGACCTGAATCACTGAAACCAACTTGCATGTGTCTTATAATTTGAATAAATCTTGCTTTTTCTGCTGAGCAGAAAAAGGGACTATGTTGCATAGCTATTGTTTACAAATTTTGCCAAAAAGATCAATTGTAGTGTTAAAAAAATAAAAAGCTAATCAATACTTCAAAAGTAATTCATTATACATTTTATTTTTTAAAAAAAGAGGGAAGATGAAAAAGGTGATATATAAGAGTGGAAATGAATCAGTGATTTGCAAGCTTTAACTCTCTGCTTTGTTGCAACTCAGCCAAGAATTGAACTAACGAGCTGGCAGTGGAGATGTGGTGAGCAGCCAGCAAGTCCTGAGGAGTGCATCAAGAGAAGGGAAGACTAGTAAGTGTCAAAGGCTGTCAAAATATATTTAAGGACTGGAAGTTCCACCAGAAAATTTTATGCTGATAAACCACACGATGAATGTCATGGGTGCATCCATTTGTGCTTGCAAAAAAAAGGAATTAAAGAACTCAAGCTTCTGGAGAAACACCTGTCCTACTTACCAAAAACCTTCTGTGATCCTTTCTGATTCCTACCTTTCTGACTTACATGAAATTTCTGTATTTCCTGAAACACATTAGAAGATCAAAAAACCCATCAGGTCTGTTGATGCTTCTCTTCTGTTTTGATTCGACAATTACAGTGGTTTGCAACATTTGCAAAAAATGTTCCAGTCCATACTCTGGCTCAGTATCTGGATGAGTTTACATAATTCATTGAAACTATAAACATGTTACAAACCTTGCCATACAATCAAGCTCTTCTAGTTAAAAGTATAGGGCTCACCTGTCCAGCCTCTAGAATTAAAGATTGCTTATTTAATTATTAAATGGCTTAGGAGTGAGAATTAATAGTGTCTGCATTTCATGGAAAGAAGTGTGGAAAAACTGAAATATGCTTACTGCATCAGCCTGGTGCATGTTTACAGAGCTGCAAACTTAGCTAAGGCAATTAGGCAATTAGGCATCTTTGGTGATGTGAAATATAACTTTATAACCTCTGAGGATGGGTTTGGACTATGTTGTTTGAGAAAAATCAGGTGCAAAATAGAGTACAGCATTAATCCTGAAAAGCTGTTAAATGAAGAAAAGTGAATGACAGAAATGAAAATTTGCCAGTCTGGAAAAAGAACTGACATGACAGAAGAGAAACACATGAAATTCCACTGCTGCTGAAGTTCCAGATTCTTGATTATGACTGTACTGAATACTTTTCCTATTTTTTTTTAACAGAGAAAAAATTATAGAAAAAAGTACCAGATTTTGGACCAAATAAATTTTAAAATAATCATTGTTTTTGTACTTGTGTGGCATATGCTAGTACCCCACATTCCTACTTACATATTGGGGAAAGTCTTTGAATCTAGAAGGAAGGAAGAAAAGAAAGGAAAAGGAAGAAAACAAACTAGGCAAAGGTAAGATTGTATTTCAAACAAAATACTGAAACCTGAGGGTTCAATTAAGATTAGAAGGAAGATTGTACAATTCGCAGTCTAAGCTATGCTTTCCAGGGGCATATTCTATTTCTGGAGAGTGGCTTACACATTTTGTATGACTTTAGGACAGGTCATGTCTTCAGGCTGTTTTTATTAAAACCCAATATCCACACGATGGTATCAAATACTTGCAGAAGATGAAAAACGAGACAGAATCATGTGCTTGTCTTTAGATATGCTGGCTACCAGGTGGCCAAGAAGGCCAAGAGTATCCTGGCCTGAATCAGAAACGGTGTGGTCAATACTGGTGAACACATACATCTCGAATCCTGTGCTCAGTTCTGAGCCCCTCATTACAAGGAAATATTGAGGTGCTGGACCATGTCCAGAAAAGGGCAAGAGAGCTGGTGAAGGGTCTGGAGCACAAGTCTGATGAGGAACTGGTTAGGGAAATTGGAGTCTCTTAGCCTGAAGAAAATAAGTCTCAGGGGAGAGTTCATCACTCTCTACAACTGCCTAAAAGGAGACCGAACAAGAGAAAATGGCCTCAATTTGCACCAGGAAAGATCTAGATCAGATATTGGAAATTATTTCTGCACTGAAAGAGTGGTCAGGCGTTAAAACTGGTTGCTTAGGGAAGTGGTGAAATCACATCCCCAGAAAGGCTCAAAAGGAGTGTGGATGTGGCACCTGGTGACATTGTGTAATGTGATCGTGGAGGTGCTGGGTTAATGACTGGACCTGATGATCTTTTCCAACCTTAGTGTTTTTATGATTCTGTGATTCTATGAATCTGGAGAACATAAATGTTGGTGTGTTGGTGTCATAAACAAGAGATTTAACAGAAAACCTAAACATGATAGACTGGGTTTGTTTAAAACTTCTTCTTTGTTTAATATTTCTTCCTGCCTTTCCACTGGTACTGCCCAGGTAAATCTGCCAGCAATATTTTCCCATCTGAATTCAGTGATAATTTGAGGCCAAAATCAGTGACATAGAGAAAGCCTGGTCTCTCATGTGCTGACAGTCTGTGACCTTATGTTTTCCTCTTATTCCTGCACAGGCTATCTGCCTCTCCCATGATCTTTTAAATACCTTTATCTTTGCCGATTCATGTATCAGCAGATGTACAGATATGTAGTTATTGTTTGCTGTTTCTTAGAGTCAGCTCTTAACACAGCTGTTAGATGCTAGGTAGCACAAGTTAGGAGATATCACCAATAAAACAAAGCCTAACAGGTTATTTTCATGTAGAGTGGATGAAAGAAGGATATTTTTAATTGAATTTTGGAGTTCTTTGTCCATTATTCCCAATTAGTCTCAAATCCATCTCTATTGTACAGATGTAGTAATTTGAATGGAATCACAAGATGGCAGAAGCCTGGATACAATGTCCTCTGCCTTTCTCTCTGGGGTTCCTAGGTTCCTAGTAATTTTGTTAGTCTTCCCAGAGCAGCCTTCTGCCTTTGCTTGTATTGAAATGGCACTGTTCTCTTTCTTTCAATCTATGTCTCATGTACAAAAAGAGCAAGAAAGTTTTGTATCTTTGCATTAGCAAATTTATGCACAAATGTCAATTTTCAGCTTCTAAAAAAGAAATGATCTTCCAAAGTAGAGCTGAAAACTTCTAGTCCCTGCTCAAAAGTAAGCACTCTTACTGAAAAAATTGTCAGATTTTTTTAATAGGAAACAACAACTTGTTCTCACACAGACTGTTTTTGAGTAAGGCTGAATTGTATTAGCTGGGGATGGAGACTAGAAAGGTAATGACACCTTGCACGATGTCTTGGGTTGATTTTGTGTCAATCCTGATTCTTATATTCTGTCTGCAGGACACAAGGCATTGGCATCACTAGCATTGAGCTAAATGATGATTGTATTAACATTCTGAATTTCGCATAGACAAATATGTACAGTCTAGCCACACAAACTTAACCTGTCTAGGAATCAGTCTCCAGCTTATATAATAAAATGCTTCATTTAATTAAACAGACTAAATGAGACTTTTAATGTGTAAGAAACTTAGGATGGTTCATTTACACTGCTAACTTTTGTCTGATTTTCATGAGTTTATTAATAACTTTAATATATTTCAGTATAACACAATGTAAAGCTATTTTATAATTGGTACAGAATTGCCTTAAGAGGCATAAAAGCTCATGTACAATTATGCTAAATCATACAAGTGATGGTAGATACTATCATTCTAGCTCAGGTTCCTAGAAATTAAGTTAGAAAGAAGAAAGAAATTGGCTTATTTTCTTTCTTGGTGCTTTACAGAACAAGATGCAGAGCTGTCATCAGGTATCTACAACCTTTTAAAGGGTAAAAAGACCTGCTCCAGTGTTGTATTTAATGAATCCCAAGTAACATCAACCCAGGTGTGCAATGTCAGACGTGCATTGGATTTTTCTTTGCTTGAACAACTGACAAGACCTGCTATGGAATGTGAAAAAGTCAGAATGAAACCCATTAGATGTGAAAAATGTGGCATGATTACAAGGGATACTGAACAATATATACAAGTCTAAGTCAGAAAATTATTGCTAGTCATTCAATGGGTTTTATCTCTTTGTAGGCTAAGTAGCCTTTTGACGTTTTCCCTTCAGTAAAGCATTGCTGCAATCACTAGTTATAATCATTAAGGATTAGGTTTCTGCTCCCCTCACTTTTTGTATTTAAAGTTTCCATGTCTGCCCAACTTGAACTTCAGAGAATTTTCTTTTCTTGTTTACACTGATACCTTTATAGTTGTTGGGTGTACTGCAGTGTGCTCCATCCACAGAACAGATAACTCGAGAATTGTATAACCATGGTCAAGTCTTTCTGGATGAAAATACAGTGAATTACCAGGGAAGCTAATTGTTCCCTTTCTTCTTGAAGTACAGGAAAGTAGTAGATACAAGCTACAGATTCAGGATTACTTGGAGAACATATGGCCATCCTTTCACCCAAACAGCCATTACTTGGCCATGAAAATACCTGTTTTGTCAATATCACTGCCTCAGAAAGAAAATTAAGACAGCATGTGTGTATAAATAACCTGGTTATAAAAGTTTGGAGATAGAAAGATGTGAAAGAGCCTTCGAGAATTTATAATTAGCTTGTTTACCCTCCAGGGGATACATTTAAAAGAGACACAAATTAGAGTTTGTAGTTTTCTTATTACCTGTTTAAAAAGTAACTTTTGTTGTTGTTGTTTTTGTCTGTATGTTATCTCATAATATTTTCTTGTAGATGCTAACATTTTTTGTCATAAGATACTGAATAAGACAAAGACAGCCAGAATCCACAGAATCCAAAAAATGCACACATGAGTGATAAGGGGAGATTATCAGATAAAAAAGAGAGCAAAATACAAAATAAGAAAATGTCAAACTAAATGGAAGAGAGAACCTACTTACTTGTGGATAGTTAAAGGAAAAACAAAAGTTGCTCTTCCATTTAGTGCTACTTGTAGATTTCTCCAAAATACATGTTTGATATTGCATTATTATAATTTTGGTTGAAAAAAAAATGAAAGGAAGAGAACTAACAGAAATCCTCCTATATAATCAATGTGAACCTACAAAGCAAAATGGAGATAAATTCATATCAAAGAAGAGTTTTTCAGAAATTTTGAAAGTAAAACACAAATAAAACAAAAGAAGAGGGAAACGTAATATAGTGTTCATAAAAATATTGTGGAATAATTTTATTTTCATATTGCAGAAACTATGAGCAAATTAAAATGCAATGTAAGAAATGACAATTCCTCATTCGGGTTTCAACTTATTTACCAATCCTTGCTACTGTTAGTAAAATATTTCTTCAATGTCTTTTCCTTTCCCCCTCCACAGAAAGCATCATATTTGACCTGACGGTCTTTGGTAATTTCAAAAGGGACCAAGACTGGTTTAATTCAGCTTTGTTTAGCAAAGAGAAGAGGTTGAATTCTGTGGGAAGATACTTCTGTTCCTCACCATGCCTGCATGCCTCCTCCCATATCAAAATATGCCTCCTATTATCTTGTTCCAATTACTGAAACAGTAGCTTCATGATTCATCATTCACCCTCTCTACCTTCCTTTGTCTACTGAATTACCAAAGACTGTGGGCATCCACTTTCGATTCAGAGCCAAATGCCACTTCTGCGTTACCTCGTGAAATTGGGTGGTAACATGACACATCTTCCATGTGTGAATTACAGTGGTGTTATGATTTTATTGGTGCAGCTGAAGAAACAGTTAATGCTAATATGCCTTTATCAGAGTAATATCACTGAACCGACAATACCTGTGAAGTTGCTAAAATTCTGAGAAAGTTCCATTCAGAAAACAAAATTTAAAAAAAATTAGCCTATGTTTCTAGACATGTACATGAGTTTTCTACCTTAATCTCATGTACGTTGCTCCTTGATACAAAGGCTATAAATATATAATACTCCAACTCCACTTTTGCTAGAATCATATCTGGTAGCAAAAAAAAAAAACAAAAAAACTCTAGCAGAAGACTTGCCTTGACCAAAGCAATCACAAACATAGTGTTACCAGTTATAACTCATGATTTCCTTGGAGCAAAACTGTGTGGAGGTAAAGGTTGCCACACCTCTGGACTTTGTGCAGCTTTTCTGAGATATTCTGCCCTGGTTCTCATGGTTGCAGGCAATTCATGATTCATCTCAAAGCACTGCAATATGTCGTTCTTGTTCAGTTAGTTTTACACATACATTGCCCTGCTTCCACTGTCTGATTTTTGACAAAGTGTGGAAATAATCTGGAGGGATCAAAAAACCCTGCCCACACTTCTCAAAGAAGAGCAAGTGGGGGATGCATTTATATGTGCAACAATCTCCTGGTGTTGGTTGTGGAAATTAATTATAATCTGGAATGCTTTACATCAACTGCAGCTTAAACAGACAAACATGAGTACAGAATCTGAATGATGTACTGTGATGGATGAAAATCACAGCATTTTGCAAATTGCAGACAGTACCACTAGTAATGTTAAAGGAATACTTTTTTTTTAAATGTAGACTCTGGGGTTCAGGATCAGAATGTGGAAGTATGAAAACATCATTAATTTAGTTGCTCCAGATTTTTCTGCAAAAATACTGTATTACTCCTGCACCCTTACCTTTCTGATCTCATTATACAATCAGAAAGCATTAATATTTTGACTTTGAAAAGTGTGAAAACTCAGCTCACTGACCTTTCTGGAATGCAAGTCTCTTCTTCAGGAAATTATGATCAGTCAAATATGACCCAATGTTGTTAAGAATGTCCAGATAGCCACTTTACCTCTTACAGCAGACTTAACTTTTGAACTTCCCTTTCGAAGCACAATTTGCAGATATTTTATTTAGATGATGTTTTGGAAACATCAGATTATTAGACAAGAGATACAGGGGTAAATGTTGTCATTTGTGCATTAAAACAAACAAACAAAAAATTTTAGTGAGACATTGTTTTTACTATCTGGAAAGTGTTTTGAAAGTTGCCAAGGGTATTGCATTGGCCTGAGGCATGGAAAGGTCATTTTGGTTTTTTTATATTTGTCTGACATATGAAAAATCTTTAAAATCCATGTTTTAGGAGATTAAATTAAAAAACAAACAAACAAAAAAAAAAACCAACATACAAACAAACCAACAAACACACAAACAAAAAAAAAACCAAAAAAAAACCAAACCTGCAGTTTCCATGAATTCATGAAGACTTGAATTTTAGAATGCAGCATTTCGTTTTATGATGTGAAAGATGATTTGTTCCGTAAATGTTTCGTCTTGGGGCTTAAAAAGTTTGAGGAAAACTTTTGCTTTTGGTGTTACGTTTGCTTTGCTGCCATAGGACATAACAGAACCCAGAAAGGCAAATGAGCCTTTGGAAAGAGCTTAGCAAGAACAGTTGCTGAAATAGAAAGGGTGGTGGCAAGGAAAGACTGGAAGTGCAGGATAGTCAAAAGTGGGAACAGGATTGGGATGAGAGAGGTAAGGAGCTGAGCTGGAGGGGATAACATGCAGAAGTCTGGAGGAGATGGAGGAAGAAAGGTGTGTAGTTGTTATTTGCATCCCAAGGGAATAAAGAATGGGATCTGTTATTGAGCCCCGTGTCAAGTAGTTTTTATCCCCATTGTTCAGATAAGACTTAATGACTTCCAAATTTGAAAGAAAATAAAAATCCCTGGAATTGGTAAGAAGAGGAATTATGTGTTCTGTCCCCTACACTTACATATTTGCATGTATTTCCAGTACCTGTCCTGCACAGATATTCAAGGTTTTATTTGTAATTTCTAAGGCCAAACTCAAACTCCCCGACTTAAACATCAACTGTGTTTAAAGGTCCTGAATTCTATTGATGCGCTGTGNAAAAAAAAAAAAAAAAAAAAAAAAAAAAAAAAAAAAAAAAAAAAAAAAAAAAAAAAAAAAAAAAAAAAAAAAAAAAAAAAAAAAAAAAAAAAAAAAGTAGTTTGGATATTAGATTTCAATTTTCAGTATCATAAAAAAGAAAGACTTATAAATGCCATTTCAACTTGCCAAGTCCAAGTATATAAGAAGTAAATATAAAATCATCATATGACATTCACTGACACTCAGATCAGACCTTCAGAGCTTAATAAATGTCACTCTAACTGAACTGAAAATTGCTGATTCTTTTTCGCTTGGTTTCTGTGCATTTGATTATAGGAGCGCCCTGTTTTCTTTGCATGAGGTGGGTTGAAAGGAACAGCTTAGGTACTGATGAAGAAGGAAACTCAATTGCAAACTAAATGTGTGAAGAAAACCCATATGAGTTGTACAAAACCATCTCAAAAAAGTCTCTCTTAAGTTCAATTACTGTGTGATTCTGTAACATCAAAGCCTTCTAAAAAACATCTCCATGTATATATGTATAAAAATATGTATATATGCATAGAATACCTGCTTGCTGCTTAGTCATTTGATTATAATGAGATTCAAAACTAACACTTTTCTAGTTTTTGCATTAATAACTTTGCTTTCTAACATTCGTGGGAGAGGAGGTTGAAGCATGGGACCAGTAAGACAGTCTATTCAGTTTTCTCATGTATATGTATATCAGTCCTCTGCCATGAATAAAGATGTGTATCACATTTGATAATCTCCTGATTTAATTTTCAGCACTATTGACTTTTTTACCTTCCTTATTTCATAGTTTCTTCCCAACAGAATTGTGTGTTGTGGACAGTACCTGCAGCCAACTCTGTCATTATGGTTGAACACTGGATTTTTATAATTATTTCATTGTTTATTTTCTCCTTGCTTCTCATTTTTTTCATAAAATAGTTTCAGCACTCATTTGTGACAGATGTCACAAGCATTTTTAATGACCACCAGGAGGAATCTTCTCTCTATCCAGCCCAGTTTATCCCTTTTGTTATATTAGTAAACCATTCCAAAATTCACGTTAAGACGTCCATACACAAAGCATCTAAAAATTCCGACTTTCTCATCACTGAATTGCCATAATGAGATTTCAGAACTCAAAATCTTTGTTGTGTTTTTATACCGTAACCTTCAGAAAGGATTGAGTGTCCGTGCTGTGAGGTCAAAGGCCTCAAATGGACATCTTAACTGGGACATTAATGACCACACCATGTTTAACTGAAAAGATTTTCTTATTTTGATGACAAATGTTGTGGGAGAAATTGGATTTTTTTTAGCAATTAATGTGAACTTTTTAAAGTGAAATAAAACTAAATAAAGATTTTTTTTCTGTTCCTATTTTATCTGAAATGCACCTGCTGTTGTGTTGCAGAGTTTTTCTGCACACTATTTTGTCAGTCTAATTTTTCTATTTTTTCATCTTTGTTGGCTTAACCACTAAGAGAAGAACTGGAACATTGTTTATTTTTCACCTTTTTTGGTACATGAAACATTAATAATAAGGAAATAATAGCATTGCATATTACTTTCAGTATATGTATCATTTAGAGTTATGTTTTAGAATCCCAAATACTAATCAAAAATAAGCTCTGTAAAGGAAATTAAAATTAAAATTTTATAGGGTGTGGAATGGGGCAAATGCTTACCACAGACTTCTCAGAAAAATCTCTTTCAAACGTCTGTCCACAGATTGAGGATTCACTCTGCTGCAATTTACATTCTTAGGCCAATAAATGTTTTATGACCTTCCTCTACGAGCACTTGCAGGCACTCACAGCCAGAAGGAGGTAATGCAAAATTGATCTGTGTAATAAAACTGCTGAGCCAAGCAGACATCCCAGAATTACAGTGATTGTGCTTTGGTGATTCAGCTGGCCTTCATGGAATTATTATTTTTAAATAGTCTGTCGGTTAAATATGAATTTCTGACACACTCTTATAATTTTTGTGGTTTTCAGTGCCTTGCATGTGAGGTATCAAGTCTGGGATGTTATAGGGAAACTCTTTTTACAATGATGTTTTCCAGATTCAAATTAGGCTCAAAGCCACACCATCACCAAGCAGTGGGATAGATATAATGTCATGGAGGCATTTTAATTTTTTTCAAACTCTCCCACTTCGAAGCACGAGATTAGCATTAATGAGACTGAGATGTATAGAGGTTAAAAACTATTCCAAAAAAGTTGTGCCTGATTATGTTTATTTTGAACATTACATCATTTCTCTAAATAGAAAATGAACCAAATTAGCTTTACAGCATACCTTATTCAAGATTTTTTTTTTTTAACACTAGTAAACCCATTATTGTATGTGTATCTAATTTTCATGTCTTCTAAATGTCCAATACTAAGGAACTTACACAACAAATTCCACTTGATGCCCTCTAAGATTTTTCTAAACGGTTTCCAATTTCTACTGCTAGATATAATAATTCATACAAAATATGTATTAGTGTGTACAAAGTTACATATACTTGCCTGGAATGCTGTGTATAATATTTTTATGTGGCCTTTGTAAGTAATTTATCCAAAAACCCTCTGTAATGCAAAAATAAAGTTTGTTAGAAGTATGAATTTTAATTTTTGTGTGGGTAATCGTAAATTTTTTGCACTGAGAATTTCACAAAATTCTATTATCTACATTTAATATTATAAAATAAAGTTTTGGGGGTTTGTTGGTTTGTTTTTAATCAGCTATACACAGACAAAAATATTAAATAAAATAAAAAAGGAGTGGGCTTTGTCCAGTATTTTGCACTATCTTATCTCAGTCACATAAATCTCGATGTAGAAGTAGTCTTCTCTGTGAAATGCTGACAAAGCCATAGGCTACAGAAAAATTCTTAGACTTTGAAGGTTTATGGTCTTGTTAATCATGAAGTTTTCACTGCAGTGTTAAATCAGAATTTTATGAAAAGGTTAACTTTACTGTGGCTAAAATTCTAATCTCACAGTCCCTGAAAGGCAGTAATATCAATTTAACTCTATACTTCATTTTTACAGAATGAAGTCTTCGTGACAAGCAGTCCTAAAAATTTATCTCATTTGCTTATTTTTGTGGAAACAAAAGGAACTTACTTTTGAAAGGTGTGTTGAGAAGATTAAATAAATGTGACACACCCACATGTTATTCTGTTTCCAAGCAAGCTTTTACTGAGCAGAGTCTGGATTCAGAGGTCGTAACTGCTCAAAATTACCATTCTTGTTTTTATTATTTCATTTTTCACCTATTTGTCCTTTCACTTGACTGTGCATAACACTCATTGTAGCAAAATGGAATGCCTTGAGCTAAATCAGAGTCACTCAACAAAGTCAAGCCAGAGGATGAACAAGAACATTTTAAAGTGGTGGTAAGCATATATGTGAGAACATCAGAAAAAGACAGTTCAAAATTCTGTACAAAGTGGTAATCTCACAGCAGGAGTCAGCAACAAATGGGTCAGTTTTCATGTTTGCTTTGGTGCTTGATCACCACTGTGATAAATGTTGCTGTTACTAAACAAAATAAATGTATGTCAGTAAACAGTAGATTCAAGAAAGTGTTGGTTTGTTTATTTTTTTTTCTTGCAGTTTATGATTTTTTGTGTATTTAAAATGAATTGCTAGGTTATTTTTGTAGGGCACTGATAAGGAGCTGGGAAGATGAAACAGTCCAAAATGTCCAGATGAAGACAAAAGTCCAAAACAAAGAGCTCCTTGACAGCCTTAGGTGGAAAAAAAAACCCAAATAAGTGCATTATGGTCCCAAATTTTCTATATAATACATGTGAACTTTTAAAATGTCACGTGAATTCCACCGTATTCCTCAGACAATCACACATATATACTACACAGTCCAAATTAATCAGTTGCTATTTCTCTCATTAATCTTTTTTAGAAAGTACCTAGGAATGTAAGAAGCCCCTGAAAAACTGATTTGTCTGCAAAGTCTATCTGTCTCATCTGTTTCTCTTCTTTTTTTTTTTTTTTTTTTTTTTTTTTTTTTTTTTTTTTTCACAAATAAGTGAAGGCTTTCTTCATGGGAAAACCTTACAATGGGAGCTGACTGTACAAGAATATTTCATTCACATATATAATTAATGATGAAGGTTTTTAATTAGGTTGAAATGTTTGGAAGAATGAAGTTTCAAAGTTCAACATCAATACATATTTCTAAATAGAATTTATTTTTGCATCTTGATGCACATAGTAAAGAGAAAGAAACTTCAAATATTGTACTCAAGGTTTGCCCATTTCCACATTCCTGGAAATACAGAAACTTAGAATTTGAGAAAGCTCAGATTTACTGCAGATTTCAAACCTTTACAGAGATAAGTGTGTTTTTAAATTATTACTATTTTTCCTGTCCTAAGGGCTCTCTCCTTTGAGAAGGAACAATGCACATTGAACCACTTCCTAAACTTTGGCCACTATAATCTGAAAATCATATTTGTGTGTGTACATATATCTATATATCTATGTATCTATATATCTGTATCATCTCTATCTGTGTCTATATTTCTGTTTTTCACTCATTTCTTAATCCCTGTCAGTGTCTGTTTTAAAGCAACTGAAACTGAGAGATTATTTCTGGAAAGAATGCACTGCTTCATCGTCTAGTAGTTTGAGGAGAAAAACTGTATCTTTTACAGGACCACCTTCTGATTTCAGGGAATCAGGTTATTGGTACTGTATAAGCAGTCAAACATCAAAGGTAGGGCTCATGTGTGAGGTTTTTTTAATTATACACTTTTTGCATATTGGTGCTCCTGAGCAGACCTCAAGTAGTCTGGCAGTGATAGGCAGAACTTTTGAAGGGTATCTGGTAGCAGATAATACCTACAGAATCCCAAAAAGAATATGGGGAATGCTGCAGCTTTTGGGTTGAGATTCAGCACCAAACTGCACAATATTAATTCAAAAGGTGGCAAATTAAATAGAGTTTTCAATCAAAGCAAGCTCGCAGCTTTTTCTCCTCTCTGGTGATAACATAATTTTCCTTTTCACCAATGATGGATTCAAGGCAAGAAGTGAAGAATCTCAGGTTAATTTACCACTTAATTTCAAGATCTTTTTTTTCCTGTTTATGCAGCTTTTATGACTAGAAGTGCCTTCTTTTTCCTGTGTGCATTATATAATAAACATATTTCAGCAGATAAAAAAATCATTTGATGCATAAGTATTTTCTTGCAGAAAACAAAATGCTGGTACTCTATTGATTTTTATGTGGTTTTTTTTTTTATTGCCTTTTAATATAAAAGAACATGCAGATATGTTTCGTAAATAGAAATTTGAAAAAAATGTCATCCAAGAAAATCTCAACATTCTGAATAAATACAGATTGAGAACTGAATATATTAATAGTTTTATATAACTATTTAAGAAAAAGACAATTTCTTTGCTTTTTATAAGCACTGGGTTGGGGGAAGAGTAAGAAATAGAATGGATGATTGATTTAAAGTATTTATAGGAAGCAATAGTTCTAGTTTCAGTCTCAAAAAATACAGAGGTCAGAGGAAGCTGAGGATTTATCATTCAGCTATTGGTCACAAAAGGGAGATAGCAGGATATGAGTATTTCCATTAGAAAATGTGCATACCATGACTATGGGAAAGAGTGTCAGAAAAACTTAGCTTTGCTGTTTCCAAGTTGTTTGACAAAAAAAAAAGTTTTACTTAATATTTAATTTGTTTAGGTTTAATCTAGTTTGTACATCCCTCACTGCTTTTTGTTTAGGTAAGTCTCTGTACTTGAAAAAATTAAAGACATTTTTATTTTTAAGCGGATGACTTTTCTTTCTGTGCGACTTCCCCCTGTGCCCTGTTTCCAAAAGTTATAGATGAGGCAAGATTCAGGATGCACTGAGGAAATTTCCTGAAAATCAAGTTCTCAAGCTAACTTAGCTGGACTGAAGTGAAACAAAGCCATCAGATTAGATCTTCTTTCTTTTTATAACTCTCATAATGCAAAAAGGATAATTTCTATTAGAACTGTAGATAATGACTCTAAATTTCCTTCACATCTCTATACCATATTCGTAAATAAATGCTTTGTGTTTTTTTCTATTTATTTCAGTATATGCCCCTTCAATAATATATTTTATAAAAACACACTATTTAAAAAAATTAAGATCCCTGGTTTCAAATACTGAACTCATACTTCAGTGTATCCTGTATGTGAGGATCAAGAGTTTTTTAGCATCAAGCTAAAAGTTTGGCTCAGATGCCTCTCAGAGAAAGGCTTACCGATAAGATGTAGGGATGTAAATCCTTTCAGCATGGAATGCAACCATTAGGCAAACAGAGAGTTTATTCTCCACGTTCAGTGAATTTTTACCATTTATGCCAAGAATTCAAAATATTCTAGGATATCACATGGACTGTAGAATATTTTTTCTCTTGTTAAGTAAAGCGTTCAGAACCAATATGAGGAACACACTCATTTCAGAGTTTTCTGAAGGCTGCTCGTCAGAACACCTTGAGATAAGGCCTTTACTTTTTCTGCTAACTATATGCAGTTATGATCTCTGAATTAAGCACTGATTAGATACATAAAGCCAGTGACAATACATTTATTTGTGATCTAAACCTAATTAATTTTATTTCATAAATGTTCAAATATAAACCCTTTTCAATTCACTAAAACTGATTTTAGGGAGTATGCTTATTAACCTGTGTGTTGAGCAGTAGACCAGGCTGTTTTTAAAATAAAGAAAAAGAAAACCCTATTCTTTGACAAATAAAATGTGTAAATTGGTTTAGAAAAAATTTCTTCATTAACAATCTCTTATTTTCAGAAACCATCTGAAGTGTTAAACTCCCCCTGGGATTTTCCTTTCTGCCTACAGCTTAAAAGTTCTGACGTAACTTTGTTAAAAGGTACCCATGTCAGCTAAAATGCTTATAGAAGACTAACCTAGCACATTTTCTACACATATGATGATGAATGAGGTGTTCTGAAAATAGAGTCATAAACTATAAAGGAAATCAAATAGTAAATTATTCTAAGGATGAAATCATAGATCTTTAACATATCAGTCTTGAAAATAATAACTAAGTTTATCTTTAATAAATTTTATAGGTAATCTTTGCTGTGTGTTTGCCAGCTTGTAGTAGGGGCGTGCAAAGGGCCAACTGTGCAATCACTGTGGATAGGTGTAAGAAATAATTTTAAGCCTGTTCAGAGTTCTATCAAATAACTTTCTGATTTTGTATTTCTGGAGTTTCAAAGTTCTTTACTCTTGATGGCTCCATTATGTTAGGTTGCTAATTTTCTTGAGTTCTTTGAACTTTCTAACACACCATTAACGGAGCACAGAGGATTTAGAAATTCCCCAGTAAGTCCTCAATGAGGACTGACAAGAGAACTTCTAATTTTTCCTTATGACTGAAAGAATGCAGACTTTTAATTATGTTTGTATACTTAATGAGGGTAAAATCACTATAGAACAGTTGAAGGATGACCAGCTGTAGGAATGTGTGTGCATGTGTGTGTGTGTGTGTGTAATTATTAGTGTTTCTTTATGAAGAATAAAGGAGTACCCTCTGTAAATGACTTTTCTTTCCCTGCATGTGTTTTTATATTAGATATTGTGACTGGAAAAATCTATGGTTGTCTGGGACAGGGTGGCTGGCAGCATGACAGGGACCAAATGAGTCTGAAATACTAAAATTTGAGATGGGCTGCAACACTTGAAAGGCAAATGGAAAGAAATTCCATGGAAGGCCAAAACAAGGTTCTTGGACAACATCATTCATAGTTCTGAGGATGTCCCTGGCAAAACCAAAATAAAGTGTTTGCTCCCCACAGAGGCAGCTATGGCTGTGCTGAAAATACAAAGACCCTTATACTTCTGTTTGTTCTGTGTATTTTTTTTAGAGGCAATATGAGGAAATTAATCAGAAACCATTCCCCATTTTAGAACTCTATGCCCAGACTCTGTCAGTAGCTGTATTTGTTTTGATTCGAAATCACTTCATTAACTCTTGTTAATTGCTTTGGTAATAGAGGCACATGAAAATTTGGGGAATTGGTGGGGGAAAGTATTCAAAAAGAACACACTTGGCCCAGATACAGTGGCAGTAGTATTGACATATGTTTCTTAGTAGCAGGGTCTGCCTTTGACGTAAAAAGCTTGACATGAAAGGGAATTATAGAAGTAGATCACTGACTGAACATGAAGAGTGAGTAGATTTCTGGATCTATTTTTTATTGTGCTTAGTGGAAAGTTCGATGCTGTTAAGAGCAATTTAGGATACAAGATTCTTCTTCTGTCCTTTGCCTTTGACTGCTGTGTCTTTCTCTTTGGATCAGAGCAGAGTTGATAACAGCCATTCACATACTGATGCAAGTTAAACCAACCTCAGGCTTCCCCAGCCTTGTCCCAACAGTGGGAAAGGAGTTCCAGGACTGTGTCAGGTTTCCTTGTACTGCTCTGCAGTGGTGTTTTTGACTTGTGGTGTAAGAATCTGCATGGTAGGACATATCTGGCTCTGTCTGGGATGGCTTCAGCACATAAAACTGGAAAAAAATGCTGGGCATGTTCCTCATGAAAATCATTAGCCCATCTGGATTCAAAGGTGAGGTTTATTTCAGATGGGTGGCGATACCGAAAAAGACATTGTAACAGTAACTCTGAAAGCACTACAGCAGTCCACAGGTGGAACTTGTGCTGTTTATGCACTGTTTTTGAAAAATCCAAAATTTGTCTTTACTGCTACATGTGAGAGATAATGTCAATATATCATTAAGAAGAACTGAATGTTTTCAAATTTTATCCTTTCAAAAGACCATTCACTACGTGCTTAAGGTTCTGTGTGCATAATGTTTTCTAACACCACAAACAGTTGCCTCTACCTCCTGGTACATTCTAGTCATTAACTAAAATTTTTGTGAGATTAGATTTGTGGGATTTCAGTTTACTGGAGACAACCACAATAGTTAGTAAAGTAGTAGCAAAGTAGTTAAGTATCTAAATTGTTATTCAAAATTATTAAGTTAGTGTTTCATAGTAGTTTATTGGTCTGATACTGAAATATGGTGAAAATTAATTTTTTTAACTTTTACTCTGATGGTCAAAAATAAGACCAGAGTTCTAAGAATGGCATATTATTTCCTGCCAACCTCCCAGGTATCCCCAGCTTCTGCTCCAGAGTGGTCATACAAAAAGCAGAAAAGACTTTGTTTCTGAGTCAGCCCTGCTCAGCAATAACAAAAATCTTTCTATATTATTAACCTTGTGATCAGCACAAATGTGAAATACAGGTCTATGCCAACCACTGTGAAGAAAATTAATTCAGCTTCTTTTAAAAGAAGTATATCATGACTATTGCTATTTCAGTGAGGTACTGAAAGACTACATATCAGCCATTCTTTATTCAACCATTTCTTACTCAGCACTGAGCTATTTGAATATGAACCAAGAGCAGAAGTCATACCCTTGTGTAATTATAGTTGTATGATTGATGATCATGACATTTTTAAAATTCTATACATTGTAGAAGATGGGAAATATACTTTTAAGATTTGCCCTCTACAAAATTAGAGAATTAAAAATTAATCTGACTGAGAATCACACAACTGCCATGAGAAATTTGTAGTAATCATTTTACCTAATAAAGGGCAATAATTCTCCCTGACCTGCTCCCCTCCCATACTGAGAAATGAGATTTAATATTTTGACAATGCCTTGAGATGAAAAGCTAAATTTTGCCAAGAATCTTCAAACACAAATTTTTGGGTAATAGGTTCAAAAGCTGGGCAACCCCGGGAGAAAAAGGCATTAATATTTACATGAGTAACAAAAATGGATTTGCCTCTCAGTAAAAATTTCTATACATTTTAAAGGAGCTGTACATGTGAACAGTGAGCCAGGGTTTGTATGGTAGCATTTTTTTCAGTTTTTAAAACATGGCCTTAGCTGAACGCCCACCATTTTGGGATCAGACTCAAGACACAGCACGCATTTCTGAAACTGTTCTTTGTTGCATGATTTAAATATTGTGGGTCCTTTTTCTCCTTTTCACTGATGTGTAGGGCAGTGATTTTCCATACAAATTTCTAGCTGCAGGAGAAAGAGAAAATAAGATGATTTTCCTCAGATTAGTTATTCATATTCACCCTCACAGACTGGTAAATTTTGGGGTCACTGAGTTGTTCTGTCTGAAAAGGTGAATGCAGAATTAGAATTATTCCCTCCTAATTTCATTTTGCACCTTTCACATTAATTCTTGAAGGGAATTTTTACTAATTTGTGCTTTTATCCAAGCAAACTGCTGAGTAATATGAATGAGAATATGAATGAAGAGGAAAAAAAAAAGGAAGAAAAACAACCATAATAGCTTTCCTTTCTCTCATTACCCAGAAAGTGCATTCCTACCTGGATAAACATAGCTCTGTGTTCTGTACTGGCGCACATGGTAAAGAAGTGTTATGAATAATAATCCCTAGAGAAGGAAGGTTATTTTTTTTTAATTCAATGCAGCATTATTTTCTGAGAACATAAAGGCCTTGATTATTCCTTGCACCATATGTGTATATATTGCTAACTATATACACTCACAGATAACTATATACTAGACATAGAAAACAAATCTCCTACTTTCAACTTTGTTTTTGTCAGCACCAGCAGAAGTTTCGATAAAAATTTCAAGAAATAATGTAAAATATCATCTTCTACTTTACAGCCCTTCCTAAAACTCATAATGAAAACTCTATAGTATTTGAGTTAGTATTTTCCAATTCATAAATTTGATTCAACCACCCAATAAGACTTTTGGTATTAATATCATAGAGGCTAACTTTCTATAAGTAAAAGTTTTATGTGATGCTTCTGTGAAGGTAGAACTAATTTTCGAGGATGCAGTGATTATAGTATATTACCAGGAAATACTTAATACTGAAACAATGAAAATTAAATCAAATTAAAATTTTAAAGTGCCTTTACATATTTAAATTTACTTCCATAACTATTTACATGACAGAATAGGTTTTATAATAACACAAATGTTTTTTTACTCCCCGCACTAAGCTGACTTTTTTACACAAGACGAAGGGGAAATCCAACACCACTCAGCATCAGATTTTCTGTGAAGTGTAGGAGTCATTTCCCATCTCTGTTTGTATGCCTGCAGATGACTTGCAGCCTTGCAGTCACATCTCAAAGTATATGCAGAAACACTCTCCTTCACCTTCACCTTGTAGTTGTGGGTTTGCCCAGATTAGCAAATTCCAGCACCATAATTTAGAGGTATTAGGATTGCTGCCAGCCTCCATGTATCCTGGCTGCAAATCAAAACAAATTTTTGAAAAAGGAAGAAATGAAATCTTGCTGATCTTTATATATTTAAGGCTTTCAGAATCAAGTTGGAATATTTTGCTGTACAGTTTGCATTAAGGAATACGTATAATTCTGAGGTACTTGATACTCATTTCGGATTAATAGTGCTTTTCTTACTGTTTGTAACTCTTAGATATGTCAAAATTGAAGTGTATGAAATCTTTCAACAGCTCAAATCTATATTTCAAAGTCAGGTGAGTTTATTCCTGGATGGAAGATTGAAAGAAACGTGCATGGAAGACACATATGAGAATAATCATTGCTATTGTCTCCTCCACCCTGTCACTGCTAGACAGGTTGCATCCCTTGCTTAACTAGTTTGATAAGGTTTCATTTTTAAAAAGTAGGATTTTTAATTTTTTTTTTTTTGTTTTCCTTTGGGGATGATAGTAAATATTGATACTACTACTTCATCTGTGTCATACTTGTAAGCTTCCATTTCTGATACTGCCATATATATAATGATAATACCGAGGAAATGTGTCTCCAAACGTGGGCTGTTGATTCTGGGAGATTTGAAGACTATTGATATATCCAGTGCAAGGCTACTTCTAGATGAATTTAGTGTCCAATCTCAGTCAACCTTCACATAAAGAAGCCACTAATCTTTTGGGAGGGCGGGGGGAAAAAAAACCCAAAACAATAAAGCTTTATTGTTGATTCTTTTGCATAGAAGCAGAATGCACTTTAGTAAAACACAACATAAGTCATGTTACTTTGAAAAGTTTGGTGGTAAGAGGTCCCTGTTGTCTAAAGAGCTCCTACCCAGAGGTACAATTCTTTCGATATGTTCATTTGGACCATATTTTCTCCAATAAAAATCTCTGAAGACACCGGGCAATGCTTCGTTGCAGATTTGCATTCTTTTGTTTCTTCAGTTTTGTCATCAGGGAAATAGAAACATAATGAGGTTGCAAGTTTTTGTCAAGTTTAGAAGTTATTTGGGGAAAAAATCATTTTAGAAAAAGCATTGTTTATCACAACAGAGATTCCATCCCACTTGCCAGCCTCTCTCTACATCTGTGCATGCAAGAGTATTGCTGTATTCACCACACTAACTTGTTAAGCTCTGGAAAAAAGAAAACCTATTCATGATTGCCTGCTTTTGTTACATAAAACCTTCAGCCTTTTTGCTTAAGAGCGACTGAGTGTCTAAAGGAATACAAACATTCACTTTATTTTAGAAATATCCTTCCACAACTCTTTTGTTCAATCCCACTGTATCAGAGCCCTCTCAGTGTTGACTCTGGGTTGATGAAAAATGGAGAGTACAGGACTTGTACTTTTCACAAAAATGGTATTTTAAAAGCTACCTGACCCACATGCTTTCCTCTTGGAGGCTGAGGAGTGGCATCAGGACTCTGCGCATGTCTGTGTGTAGGAGTGTTTCTCCCTGCAGCTCAAGAGATTTTGTTTTTAGAGTTTTTCTTTTTTTGTGCTTGATGTACAGGGAGTTTTAGGAAGGGACTGCAGTCTTATTTTGGTGGAGGGTTTTAAATCTTATCTAGACTCCTGTGGTCTTTGCCACAAGACATTTAACATATAAGAAGAATGTCCCAATTCTGGATCTCAGGCAGACATTTCACAGACAAATGCAAGTACAGTTTTGTGCCTTATTTCCTCTCAAATTTTATCATAAATCATAAACATCAATAAACTCTTGTTCAACAGTCCCTGTTTCCTCTGAAGCTAAAAGTGTTCACCACAGCTGTGTGGAGCTGTGAGCAGAAGGTACAGAGAAGAGTAAGGAATGGAGTAGGGGATACCAAAGGCTTTGTGGGTGTCCTGGTTCTCTCAGTAGCCCAGGGTGGCATGGCCAGAACCCAGAGTTTATTTGGTACCACCTCATGCCATTTCTGGGTTCAGGTAAAGGGAATCCCTTCCAGGTCAGGCAGCCTGGCAGGGCTGGGTGCTGTCAGGGGTTCCAGGTGGTATAGTGGAGAGCACTCACATGTGAATTGTTCACCTCTTGTACAATTTTTTTAATTTATTATTATTTATTGTAATTGTTACTGCTCATTTTCTTGTCTCACTGCTGTTTCCAGTAAATTGTTCTACTCACAGGCCATTTTCTCATATGTACTGCACAGTCCACCAACTGATTTACCAAGCTGTCAATATGACCAGAGTATTTATTGTGCAATCCTGTATAAAAGTCTGTCATTCAAAAACGTACAAGTAGACAAGCTGTTAGAAAATAAGACTATCAGAGCTGGAGCTGTCTGGACTGAGCAGAGTGTGCACAGCATATGATTTAAACAAAGTTTCTCATATGGATGAAGAAATTCAATGTTATATTTCCTGGATATTTTTTTTTTTAATCATGTAAAGTACCCATGTGGCTCAAGAAGAGCATAATTTACATAGGCTTTTAAAAGGGTGTATCTTAAAGTTTTTCTCCAGAGACTGTCTGTTTGTAAGTACTGTGCAAAGTCTTTATTTCTTTCAAAGTTCTTAAAGCCCTCAGAATAAAAGGCAATGCTATATGCATCCACGTATTTGTTGATGGAACTTGATTATAAAGTCATAACTAGATATAAATAGCTTAGGTGTAGTAAAATAAAGAGATTAATGCTTTGGTATCTCTTAGATCAGAAGCTCTGAATTGTGCTTCTAATAACTTGAAGGTGATGTGCAGAAATACAGGGAGAAAATGAAAGTAGAGGTGCAAAGAGAGGGCAGTAGGGAGCTGTGGGGAAGAAAGCTGTTCTTTAACTTTTCTCTTTTTTACTTTTCCATTTTTTTCTTTTCCTTTTTTTTTTTTTTTTAATAAATTTTACTAAAAAATGGACAAAACAGGAATATTTACAAGGAGCGAT
>VZRP01006062.1:206098-265100 GCA_013397995.1 Malurus elegans | reverse complement strand
GAAAAAAAAAAGGAGAAAGAAAAGGAAAAGAAAGAGAAAATATGGTGAGCCCACACCAAGAGAAAATGAAATAAATATGCTTCACTGGTGGCAAACAATAGTTTTACAGAGAATATAATTTTATACATTTTGTATCCTTTTTATTTTCATGACATTGATGGAGAAATATTAAAATTGTGTGAATGCTGAGGATAAATTAACTTATCAGTTACATGTATGGGACAATAGAGACCGAGTTTATTTCACCACTTCCAATTTCAATAAAACTGTAATTACTAACTTGTGGAATCTTCATGGAAAGCTGCATTTATTACCACTTAATTTGAAGTCAGCAGCTGGTGTATACTTAACTTTTCAGCCATCTGATGCAGAGGATTAGGAGGCAGCTTGGAATAAGGCGGTCTTTCTCTCCAATGCTCAATAGCAGTTTTTTCTCTGCACTTGCCCAACCTGAATTTTGCCTGCAACAATAAAAAAAAAAAATTGTTTAGTTCAAAAAGTACAGCTAAATTAAAATTTGCTCAAGGGAGTTAGTGTCTCTGTCCTTTTATTCTTCTTGCAATGTGTATATCTCCTTTCTTTGATCACATAGAGGTTGCATTATCTCAGGAATAGATTCTACCACCGTTGCACTGAGTAATAATTTACTTTGAGAGCAGTCTCACAGAAAGTGATAGATATTATTCATGTGAATCAATCTGGAAGGTTATAGGGAGGTGCTGACAGCAAACTGTTTCTTGCATCCCTATCTAATGTGTAAGAAGTACAAAATTTGTTATTACTTTGTTTCTAACAACAAAGAGAGAAGGAACCAAGACATATATTGAAAGAAAACTGTGGATCCACTGTTTCAGAGAAAAGACATTTGCACTTGCTAATTCTTCGTTCTTTTTTTAGTTTGGGTGTTTTTGAGGGCAAAAAACACAGTATATGGACCACCCACGAGTGACCTTTCAGAATGAACAGATCGTGAATGGCAGCAAACCCAATCAATCAGTTCATTTGGAATTTGTTTTGATTCATGTGTGGTGGTGTACTAGAAATAACGTAAATCACAAGGCAAAATCTGACTTTCACAGCGCTCATTCTAAAATGAATAAAATACAAAGTTAAAAAAAAAAAAGGAAAATGCAATGTACATACAATAGATGACTTTGCCACAAAGTGGGAATTAGTGGTCACATAGAAGAATGTGGTGGTCTTCAGGTACTTCTTGATACTTTTAAGAACTTGCATGAGGGAATTAAAAGTTTATGTAATAAATATGCTGTAGAAAACAAAGCTGGATTAAGAATTGCATTAGAGAAAGTGTTTGAAATTCAAAACTACCTTGAAAAATCAGATATATGGTATAGGAAATATGATAAAATTTTTTAAGACAAATATGAAGGTCTTCATTTGTGAGTAAAAATAGACTGCAGTCAACACACTGGAGGGAAAGGATACCCTCAAAAGGGACCTTGACAGGCTTGAGAGGTGAACCAGTGAAAACCTAAAAATGTTCAACAAAACATAGGTCTGGGCGATCCCAGATGTATTTACAGGTTGGGTGTAGAAATGATTGAGAACAGCCCTGCGGAAGAGCACTTGGGGTGATGAAAACCTCAACATGAGCTGGCAATGTGTGCTCCCAGCCCAGAAAACCAATGGAATCCTGGGCATCCAAAGCAGCGTGGGCAGCAGGGGAGGGAGGGGATTGTGCCCCTCTGCTCTGCTCTGCTCTGCTGAGACCCCACCTGGAACACTGCACCCAGATCAGGGGGCCCAGCACAGGAGGGACATGGATCTGTAGAGTGAGTCCAGAGGAGAGATAAGTTGATAATGAAAGAGTAGAGAGAGAAAAGCAAGAAATCAGATATGCTAAGGTTTTTGCAAAGATCAGAAGAAAAAATAATAGGTTGTTCCTTGGGTCCTTTCCAGTCCTAGTTTTCTATTATTTTAATCTTCTAGGAATCAGAAGAGGAAGATTTTATTTTTTTTTTTAATTCACTCTTATCTAGTAGTATGACCTTTAAACTCGTATTTTGCAAACATGTGCTGTAAATCCTTGGGAGACACCAGCTGTGAATCAATGTTAAGAGCAGGATTCCCACCTGGAAAGTAACTTGGGTAGATGGTACAGTTGATTTAATGGATTGATCCCCTATTGTTAGTACTCATAATGGTTCACACTGTGTTAAATTATTGTTTCACTTAAAGCTTAAAAATCAAATGAATGCTTTTATAAGTAAATATACTGTGAATGTAGGGAGGGTAATGAAAAGTCACTGAGCTGAGGATCATGCTTTTGAAAATATTTAAAATCTTTAACTCATCAAACTTCATGGCCCTGGAACTTTAGGGTAGTAACTTTGATATAGTCACTTCTAAAATATCTCAATAATAATTGGGATTTTTTAAAACTTAGGAGAAAGATGCATAAGTGAGGAGGGAAGAAATGAAAGTACTGATGATATTTTATGATTTTATTTCAAAACATAGTATTAAATTATTATTGCCTTCATGTCCCTTTATGTGAGTAATTTTCAAGCTGAGCTCAGTTTCTGAGGAAGTTTATGGAAATGTTTCCACTAGACTTTCTTTCCCAGAGTGAATAGGAAAAAAAAAGATAATAGAGATGAGTGGAATTTACCTTTGGATGTAAGGACACAACAGGCATAACTGAAGCATATTGTAAATCCCTCCATTTGTATTTGCCCAGAAGCAGATGCAGAACATAAAAAGCAGAACTTAAAATCATGAGCCCAGCTAGTTCACATTAACTTTTAATTTTGTTTTGAGTATGAAGTAAATTACTGCAAAAACCTCTCTGCAAAACCATCTAGTGAGGTTTTTTTTTTTGACTTTTGAAAGAGCAGGCACTATTCATGAATAGATTTCCTGCATAGGAGACAATGCCTTCCTCTCCTGACATCCCTCTGGAAAGCACCGAATCTCTGTGTGCTGTCAGTGGTACTGCTGAGGCTGTTCATCCCTCATATGTGAGATGATTTTGACTGTTTGTGATGTCAAATGCTGTGATATTATAAGAGATATGCGGTCTCTACAAGAAATTGGATTAGTTTAAGATCAATCACGGGTACCATCCAGAAGCTTCATTAAAGTTTAGAGTTTCTTCTTTTTGGAAGAACTATTTGTTCCTGTAGAGAGGAAAAACAATACACAATATAGTGAAAACAAACAAAGAGAAAAGAACAATTAAGTAGAAGTGGTTATACCTCTATTTAACTGAAGAACTGAGAAAGCACAGGTTGTGAAATAAGTTTGCTGATGTAATAAACGTGACATTATCATAAAGAGAAAAGTGATACACAAAAGTAATAAAATCAGAATTACTAAGTCAGATGTTCTATTTGCATATTAATTTCATAACACCAAAGCATATCTTGCATGTAAAAATCTGGTTAGAAACAACTGTCTTATGGTCTGTGTTTTTCTGAATTTGTGTAGGGCAATACTATTCCTAAAACTCTTACAAAATTGTCTGACATTTGATATCATTTGTCACTGATATCATCCTTTAGGTACATGGTAGCTGAGTTATTTTTCAGCGCCCCACTCAAAATGGTCACTTTTTTCCTAGAGATTCCCATGGCCAATGGACTGAGTCATTATTCACCACTCATAGGATTACTGACCACTATACATTTTAAAATATTTTGCAGCTAATTGGAATGTTGTAGAGATTTTGCAGCCACATGAATACATGTATTTTGAAATCTAGGGATAGATGGCCATATAATCATGATGAACAGAGTAATTGCAGAGGAATTTAATGATTCTTCTTATACAGTGAAAGGATATTTCCTATCTGGAATAAAAGTATGCACTCCTCAGACTTTCCCCATGTAATTTAAGTTTTGTGTCTGGGTGTCAGGCCATGGTCCAAGGAGGGCTGGCTTTAAGCACTGGCAAAGCAAGAAGGATGCAAACCATCTGCCAAACTGGTGCCAGCAGAGATGCAAACTGACGGCAGAGCAGCTCCTGCTTTCCCAGACACCAATTCCTTCTGCATACAAAGCCCTCTTTTTGAACTCCAATGAAAAATCCCTGAGCAACAGTCTCTGTCTCACTTCCATTCCTTTTCCTCAGCACTTTTGCTGCCCAGCTCCCATTGGCTCCTTCTTCTCCCTCTCACTCTTCCAGCAAAACAAGGAAAAAGTGAATGCGAGTATATAAAGGGACTAGAAACAAGAGGAGGGATCAGGGACATCCCTGTCCCTCTGCTCACCAAACAAGCCCACCAACCCCTTTCATCTCTCAGCTAGCAGCAGGTTGAACCTTCCTGTTTTCTATATACCATACAGAACTTCATCAACAGCCAAGAAACAGCTTTTTGTTCCTTCTTAGATGTGATAGCACCACTAAAACAAACCAGAACAATATTGATACTGGGGACCTTTAAACCAAGAGGACTTTCTTTTAAAGCAGTTTAACATTCATTGGATCACGTTGCTAGCAATTTGTTGAATAGCTTCCTTGATCTGTATGTTAGCTGGGCTGTATTTTTTACTTTGCACATTTCCTGTCGGTTTTGATTACAGTTCAATTCTAGCCTATTATTTTCCTCTTCCTTACTGTAATATCTCAAGTTCCCTGATGTGAAGTACCGTTACACTTTGCCTCATAAAGCATTATTTAGGTTTTCCACAGTTTAATAAATGAGCTCAGTGAAGTTCAGAAAAAGGTAGTAAGAATGATCAAAGACATTAAATACTTTCCAAAAGAGGAAGTAGTGGTTAAGGTAGGGCTTACTGGAGAAGTAACTGTTGAAGGAAATAACAAAAACCTAGAGAGAACTTGGAGAACTTGGATGGGTATCTCTCTTCTGTTCCCTGGGAGCAGAGGGAAACAAATGAATTCAGGTTCAGGAAAATTGAAAAACACTGGATTCTTATGCAGTGAATTACTGCATAAGTGAATTTATGAAAGTTTTTGCTTAGATGTAGTGGATTATAGGTGTTTGAGTTTTGTTTAGCTTGAGGTGAGCTAAGGAAATCTACTGACGGCTGCTAAATACAGGGAATACACCAGAGCACCTCATGCTACATATGGTATGGGGGGAAACCATAACTTCAGCTCTGAGGACAATTTATTAATAATTGAGCCAGTCAGATCATCTTTATATTTTTGTGGAAAGTGAAAATATTAGGAAAATGGCAGTAGCTACCCAGAGTTTTCAGTTCTTTTGGTACTCCAATTCTAGCAAAACTGATACACTTTACTGAAAAGAACCTTCAAAATATATTTAGTTCAACTGTTGAAAACAACTAAATTCTCCAGTTAACAGACATTGAATAGATACTAACATAGAATATTCTGTAGAAATAATAACCTTGGCAAATAATTCAGCTTCTTGAAGTTGTCTGAAGTATAGAGAAAGTTGTAGCTTGTGTTTAGAGCACAGATTTTTAAGGGTCAACTGGTATGATTTTTTAGCATTAAGAATAGGTAAGCCATATCATGCCCTTAATTAAATATGATCTTGCTTTATTTATTTCAGATTTCATTGTAAGCTTGAACACAGGACAAAATTAGTAATAGCCAAATTTTCTGAACGAATCCTGTGTAGAACCAAGTCAATCACTTCTGTGCACTATGATTTTTAGTAAAAGAATAAAATATTTTCCATTATTTGTTCAAGAAGCTCACTGGGAATTAAATTGTAGTGTTGAGGATCAGCTAATTAGAAGCAAACTCTGCAGGGTAAAAAACTACCTATGAAACTCTTTAAAAAATTATGATGCGAAGAAATCTATGTATAGTAGTAAAATATTATCAATTTTTTTATGGTTCAATAGGTCCTGAAGTCTTAGATATCCTTACTTGTGGTAGTTTAGAAAGTTTTCATAATCTTAATTCTACTACATTTAAATGCAAAAGTTACATGTGTAACTTTATTTCACTGCATACAGGATTGTGGATTTCATTCTGGCTCATGAAGTTCCAAAAAGCTTAAAATTTTCCAGATTCTTTACACAAACACTGAGCACTGACATGAGAACAAGATAAGGACTTCCCATCCAGAGACCAGGACAATCTGAAAGAATGCAGATCTTCCCTTTGATTGTAAGAGAGACCACTGGCTCAGAGTCAGGAACACTTAACTGCAGTGTGATCTGCTCTTCATCAAGGAATTAGAAACTATTTATTTTTTTTTTAGTTTTGTTTTTGTAGGCATGTTAATATTTGAGATGTTGTCCAAAGATTGTGCCAAATAGGTCATGATGCAACTTTTGATCTTAAATCACAGTGCCTCTGCACAACTTTTAGGACTTTTCTTTACTGCCTTTTCTCTGCAGGTGAGATGAGCTGTTTGACTCACATAAATGAAGATTGGAAATGCACTTTCAGACTCCAGCTTTTTTTGAATTCAAAATGCGTGTTTTGAACAGTGAGCATCAGTCCCATCTGGCGGGCACTGAAAGCCCAAATGAGGAATGCTCTGGGTTGGTACACGAGCTCCTTCAGCAAACACTTTAAGTAGATAAGGCTGCTGATTGCTGCTGTCAAATATTCAAGCTGATCATGAACAAGTGGCATTTCAAGACTTCCCATATTGATGCAAATAAACATGACAAATAGAATGGAAACACTCAGGTCATTGCACACCCAAAGCCCCCCCAAACAAACCCCAATGAACAAAAACAAACAAACAAACAAACAACCCACAAAAAACCACCAAACCTAAAAAAGACACCTAAGTGTTAGATTCCTGGGTCACCCATCTTTAGAATTTTAAATGACTTTATGTATCTGCCCTTAATGGACCATCGTGAAAATGGAAAAATATGAAGTGCAAGTCGTCTGCTATGAAAAGATTCATTCCTAAACTGAAACCTAGGAAACTCTAACATTCCTGCCTAGACAAATGTCAAAGTCATACTGCAAATCAAAGTAATTTTGCAGCATATTTCTAAAAGGTCATAAAAATGCTTCTGAAAGAAAATGTTTACTCTGTAAAGAAAGATATGGACAAAGATATTGCTTACGTTTGCCCCTCCCTATATGTACTTCGTTCATGGATATTTTAAAATTAAAATACAAAATAATTACAATATCTCAATTTTGCACACTGATAACTTTGTGGATGAATGTTACCTTTTGACCATTATTTCGGGTTTTTTGATTCTATTTTGTATTGTTTATTCTATTCAGCTTTTGCCCTTAACTTACTTTGGGATACAAGTCCTGCAAATAAATAAATAGAAGACAGACTCCCAGTCATAGAGTATAAATGTTTAATAAATTGTTTAAAAACTATTAAGACAGGAAAAAAAGGAAAATCTATTTTCTTGGGAAAAAATCCAACATGTGTGATAAAAGAGCAAGAGAATAGGAGAAAATAAAATGATTGAAAAATAAACTTTGTAAGAGACCTCTAAAAATAATTTCAGAAAAAAAAAAAAAACAACCTTTCCTTTTTGTTTGTTTTCTTATGATGTTTAAGAAAGTTTTACCAATGTTTTCCGTGGAGGAAATTAGGGGGTTTTTTTATATGGAATTAGTCTTCTTACTCTAATAATTGAATCTGAGAAAGGAAAAGTAGATGTTCTTTTGGGGGCCCTGCTTGATCTCCTCTGAAGCATGTTGTTACACCAGTTGGATGTAGTGTAGATGCTCTCTTTGAATTGACTTTCTTTCCCAGAGGTAAAGGAGGAAAAACTATTATATGGGTGCGGTTGAGCAACACTGGTATAATTCCAATTTATATAACTGAAAAAACTTTGCGTTTGCAATTGGAATTACAGTTATTTTAAGGGGTTATTTTCTGAGATAACACAGGTGTCTATGGTGAAAGTAAGAGAGGAAAGCACTTCAAATTAAGTTCCCTCTGTGTTTCACATTATTGACCTAATTTAGCTCTGGTCAGCTTGGGAAAAATCACAGCTTGTTATGTTGATATGAATGACTTTACACAGCAGTGATGCGCACAAGACCTTGCCTCCTAAAACACAACTTGGGCAAATAAGACTTACATTGTCCTGTGATGAACCCTGAAGCGCCTGGCCCAGCCTGCATCTTCTGCCTCTCATCTCTGTGAGCTGCTCTCGGACTGGACACTCTGAAAAGCTGAGTTAATTACAGAAGAGTTTCAGCTCTCGTCTTAGTGAGACAAAGCTCTGTCACTACTTCGATGCGCTTCTTCCCTTGCACTTCAGTACCACAAGTTCATGTCCCAGCTGGGGACTTTGTCTCTTGGTGACACTGTTTTCTGGAACAAAATGTTCTTGGTGCTAAAAGCAATTATTTCTACAGGGGAAATTCAATCAGGAAGGCAAAAACACCATGTAGTGCCTGTTCACTGATTCATAACTAAGGATAGTAATTAAATAGTAGGTTGGTTTGGACTCTGCCTTACCCAGTAGCTTGCCTTTAAGACAGCTGCTGTGGTGTCTTGTGGGTTGAAATAAGAGATAGGGAAAAGTGGCAATAAAAATAATAGCAGCAGAAATGTCACAGCTGGTTTGTCTTTTAAGAAAATGTCATTTCATTCTTTTGGGTTGATGCATTTTTCTTCTGTTTTTATGTCAGGATCACCCAATTTCTATACATCTGGGTAGCCAAACACTCTAAATTCCATACTTTAAAGGTGCATTTAGAAAAAAAATGCATAACAGAAAACTATGAGTCATATGTATGAATCTAATAAATGTCTTTTTTTTTTTCCTACTACTGACTGTTCATGGGTTGCTAAGGCTCTGATGCTTTTGAACATCAGATAAAGTTTGAGCACTTGCAGGATTGAGACTGCAGATGCTTTCTCTTTTATTACTAAAGTGGGAGAGAGAGAAATTTCTGAGACACAAATATGTATCGGCGAGTATATACCTATCAATATATCTTTTCATATCATGTGATGGTTCCTTTTGTTTTCACAGAGTGCCTTAAAAATCGGGCCAAATAAATCCCTGGTCAGGCAAGGAGTGGTCTGTGTAGCTCCAAGCTTAGTGTTGTGTACATGAGTCCTTTTGGACATTTATGGTTAAAAATTAATGGTTAAGATTTATGTTGTCATGCAATTAGAACGTTCCTTGTTTGAAAATTCAAGTGGAGGGTCTGGAAGGTCTCTCTAACCTGGACAACTCCACCCCCTCACCCGATCGTGCAGACAAAAAAGCATGACGTTTCCCAAAAGAATGAACAGTATTTCTGTCCTTAGAAAACCAGAGAAAACTGTCAGCTATATATCAGGGCATTTTGTGCCTGGGAAAACATTCTGTTCTTGCTTTCAGTGGTCAGCTGAGGCCAAGGAAAAGATAAAACAGTAAAATGTAAGAGAACAATTCACACGAATTAACAACTACTTTGGTATAATTCTCTTATCTGTTTGACAATCTGATTCTGCAAGGTCTTCCCATGGCACATGGATTTACACAGCACCTGTAGTGCCAATGGCAGTGAAGGAGCCTGAGCGCAAAGCCTTGATGGCAGAGCAGACCCCAGACTCCAAACTGCTACTCTTCACCAGGAAAGAGTCAAGGCAGCTCCAATGAGTACGGAAATAAATCAACTGAACAGCTGTTGGAAAGACACGTGCTTTGAGAAGCTCCAAGGATAATATTGATCAGCAAATTCAGTCATGAGAAAGAAAATCTGCAAGTTTGAAATCAAGCAATTTTGAAGGTTTCTAAAGGCAACCAAAGGTTTGTGCTCTGTCCCTGATTGCTGTTTGCATTCATTCATGTGCTTAATTTAAGAGCTCTTACTGTTTTGACTTAAAAAATTAGTGAAAGACGTCATCACTAAAGTTTGTTTAGGTATAATCTTATTCCAAAGCAATTTGTGTGAGAAAATGTGTGAGAGCTCTAAAGCTGATAAATCTGCATAAGATGATTGCAAAATCAGGTTTTGTTTATCTACAACATACCAAGTGACCCATCTAGCATTAATCAGTGGGCAAAAGGGAAGTAGTGGGACAGAAACAGATTTGTGTGAAATCCCAGTCCTACCCTATAAGTCCAACCTTTCTTATCTTTCTCTTTCTCTTTCTTTTTCCTTTTTTCTTTTTCTTTTTCTTTTTCTTTTTCTTTTTCTTTTTCTTTTTTTTTTCTTTTTATCATTTTACTTTTGAGATTATAGTCATCATGTGCTCTATTTCCTACAACAGAAAAAGAAGTTGGATGCAGATAAGACAGTAATTGCATTATAATTTTTTTATGTCTAGTAATTAGCTGATGAATAATGAACATACCAGGCTATTGGTGGATTTGTTTTTCCTTCCTCTCCATTTCATACGTTGTCTGCAGAAGTCAAATCACATTAGAGACAATGTACTTCTTGCAGGTTTAAGTGATTATATTTTGATACATGAAAATGAACCTCTTTATTAGAGAGGGTAACAGAACATTTCAGTGAAAAGAAATGCAAACATACCTGTCTGCATTTCTGTTTGATATGAACAAGAAAAAAACTGAGTATCTATGTCAAAATCAAGTGGCAAGAACTGATTAGAAACTGATAAAAAGAGAAAGAAAGGAATAGGAAAGACTTTTGAATAACAAGTCCAGCCTTGAACTGTTGTTGAATAACCTCTTCTTGTACACTATCAAAGTTTTTCCATTTTCCATTTTTCCTTCTGTGCAGCTTTGTACATTCTCCTCAAAGAGTCACTTGCTGAAAGAGATTATGCATAGCCCAGTACCTGAAAATGAGAGGTTTTTAATTCTAATTGATTTTAATTGATTTGTAACAACCTTTCTGTCTATATTTATAAGTAAACCAGCACTGTTATTTAGGGTATTCTGTTTCTCTCATTTCCAGTTGTTTGATATTGACCACTTCTCATTTCATATTCCTAGGCTAAATGAATTAAACTATTCAATGCCTTTTTTCTAGGTGTGTCTCTCATTTTTTTTTTTTTTTTAGTCTGTGCTCTACCTTGCCTTGCCCTTTTTTTTTTTTTTTTGGAGATGCATAGCCAAAAAAATAGTTTTACTTTTGCTTTGTACAGTGGCACTTACTCTTTTTAAAGCCTCCTGAAGAAATTATATTTTTTTTTATAGCTGATCTTCCCTTCATTAGCAACACACATTTAGCCTGTGTTTGATGAAATAAATTCTTTCATTTTTAAAGATGTTTTCAAGTCATGACCACTCATTTTGCTCAATATTACTATACGTAGTCAGAAAGAAAAAAAATACATTTTTACATCCATCCCAAGCCTTCAAGCCATGTTTGTACCCCCTGTCTCTGCAGTTCAGCTTGTTTCCCTATCTCCAGTCTTCCAGACTGCCTTTCTTTCTTTACTGCACCCAGATCATTCCCTACACTTACAATGCTTTCCAGATTTGCAATTCATCATGGTGCAGACCTGCATTTTGTGCAAAAATGATGATCTAAATTATTATCAATGAAAATAAGATGACTGCCATGGCGAACCACTAAAGATCTTTGCTCCTGACATGACTCAAGCCCCACTGATCAATTTAGAGTACAAGCCACTGCCATGTTTAAGTTCATAATTTTCTATTTCCATTATATGTTCTTCTATCAACACAAGATACTGCTTTTATGGGATACTGGATCAAAATATCCAGTCAGGAAAGAGCAACCCTATTTTCTTTTCCGAGGTTATTAAGAAGGATACCAACTCATTTTGTCTGGTTAACTACTTGAAGGAGTTCTCTCTGTTTTATCTGAATGATCTTCTGTTATTTTAAGATTTAACCTAATTTTATTTTTTTTAACATTAACACCACACTAGAGAATTTAACCTGGTTCTTTTTTCTTCTGTTTTCTTACATAGTGGTACTATGTATGCAATTTTCTAAACACAGTGTGCTTATCTTGAGGATTTGTTCAGGAATCTAAATTATCCAGCCAAACACTTGAATACTGAAAAGCCAATGATGAAAGTTATCCAAGAAATCAGGCAAATAAAAGCAGTAGTATCACAAATATGCCCCTTTTGGAGACATGGCAAGGAAGAGTATTGTGGTAAAATGATATGGTTGAAGACATCACTGCTCATTGCGGGGAATTTGATTACAGGACCTTTAGAGGTTTCTTCCAACCTAAATCATTCTGTGATTCTATCAGTATTAGTAGATATTAAGTATTAGTATAACATGAAGTTAAGAAAAGACTTAGAAGTAAAGTGGAATAAAGAATACAGGTTTTACAATAAACTAAAGAATATGTTACTGGCTTGAGTTTCAGTAGCCTACTGAAGAGGGTTCTCTTCTTAGCGTGCTTGGCTTGATTTCTGGATGATTCTGAACATATTACCGTGCCTGTTTCCCTATACTGAAATTGAGGATAGGATTTTCCAAATTTATAAACTAACTTCAGAAATAACTCTTTCATAATGAAGTTCTTTGCAAGTGGTCTAATTGATATCACTTGCAGATAATTTATGCTAAATCTATATAATTTATATGCATTTATATAATTTGTGCTAAAGCATTTTTAAAAAGTTGTGACTTATTTTGAACTTCTAATTGTGAAATAAAACTTTAAAATTTCCAGAAAAATTAAACACTGAAAAGTCTTTTTTTTTCTCCATAGAAGACTTAGATCTTGCCTCAGTATTAATCCTGCTGGCTTTTATCAACAATTACAGTTGATATGGGTAGTGGTGGGGACAGGGTCTTTCAGTCAACAGCTGGTACAGCCACATGAAATTTCCTCTCATTAATCAATTATTACCTTAAGTCGTTTTACAATGCAAATTTTTCTATGTTGTTTTGAACAATCATATTTTATCTTATTTTATTAGCTCAACCAGGAGTCAAAATGGAAATCCTTCTAGAGGAGCTAAAAAGTATTTTGACAGCCTCAATCTGCTGATGCAGCTGATGATGTCTGTACAATGTCCATCAGTAGAATTCACCATCATTCTGCAATGGCAAAAACGTGCTGATGGTGCACAGGTCACAGCCAAAACATCCCTGTGATCATCACATACCCTGAAATTTCCTTCTTTTTCAAGGAGTATCAGATGGCATACATAGAGGTGGTACTCTGTGGTCGTTTTCTTTACTCATGTTGAAGAGCAATGTGTAATCTCGTTTAATTTCTCATGAAAGCTTTTAAGCATCATTGCTCTGAATGACTAAGTAGGAGCACAATAGATCCAATGAAGAGAGATAGACAAACAGAATAATAAGTTTATAAAATCCTGGTAATTCTAGCACTTTGAATATCACTGGATGAATCAAGTTGCCATGCTGGATTTGCATTTTCAAGAATGCAGATTAATCTTTTACTAACCACATCATATCTAAAGAAGTTCTATATGTTTGCACACTGTAGTTCAGCTCATATTCAGGTTTGTGGTGCACAGTTTCAGTTGTTTTCTGTTTGCTTGTCTTTCGAAATGTAAAGAATGTGCCAAGAATTATTGGAAGTCAGTGACTTTCCAGCTGAGTGACTGCCCTTTTTGTTTGTTCTGTATTTCTGCTATACATTTCAAGAATTAGATCATCAAAGTGAAATGTAATTTCTGTCAGTACTAGCAGTCTAATATTTCTACACTTGGGAATTTTAACTGCCTTCAATCAAATTTGCTTAACTGCTGCCAGCAGATCTTTTACCCTGAAGACATAATTTGATTCCCTTTAATGCTTACTTTGCCCTCTTAAGGGGAAATTTTCTCTTTTCTATTAGCATTTCTCTGATTCTTCCTTATCGTATGTCTTACTGTATAAGTGGGCAGATTTTTAAAGGTATTTTCCAGGGGCAGTGTGCTATTTCTTCACATTAGCTTTTCTTTGGCGTTGGAGAAATGTGCAGAATGCAAAACAAATGTTTCACAGCTTCGCATGTTACATGCACACCTACATGCAGGCATGCAAGAGAGTGAGAAACATATTTCATTGCCTGATCTGAATTTCTCTCTAAGATTTGTTCAATGAACTGCTCTCAAGATCTTCAATGAATCAGTATTTTGTGTCGAAAGGCAAAATGTGGGATCTGTGTGAAATCCATTTTCAGGTAGGATTTTGATAGCAGCCACAGTAACCCAACTGTAAGTTCACGAACACACATTTTTTCCTTTACAAAATTGCTGCTGGTTACCCATTAGAGGAAAGTACCTAATATTACTCTTTTAGTGCTTTAGATGAACTTCCAAAATTTTTATTTTGATCTTTAAACTAAGGTTTTTACTGCAGCAATGATTACCTTAGAATAGATCTATTATGTGAAATACAAAATTAATGAGTGTCTTTATATAGATCATGAAAGTATTTAACTTGGTAGAAAACGTTTTAAGATTTTTAGAACACATCTCTACCCCTACTTTCCACTACCTTAATAACAAATACAACTCTATTTTTATCAAATAGGAAACTTTGTATCTTTATTTATAAAAAAAAAAAAGTCAGCTTTAGGATTCTGAAGTGTTGTCATGTTCTCTGTTCTCTTTGCAAGCAATTTTATTTTTACTCTGGAGAAACAGATTTTAAAGCATTTCATTAGACTGCAGCACTTCTCTTCTGCCACTGTATGGTGCTGCACTGGGCTGTAAGTGCTCGTCAGACCTCTGCGTGTCATGTGAAGAGTGTCATTGTACATGAAGGCTGGTCTCCCTAATTCACAGCACGGGGAGAAGAAAAGGGAGCTGTTTCCCGAGATTCAGGAATGCGCTTCAGCTCTGCTTCTCCACGGCAAGGACAGAATGACTGCAGGGAGTTTCTGCAGACAGCGCTAGGGCTGCTTCCTTCTCTCCTCTCCTCTCTGCTTCTCCTCACACTGACATCCTTTGTAAGAAAAATTAGTGCTAGACATCCTCTGGAAAGTGATAAGGTTGACTCAAATAGGTAACCACAGCCACACGAAAAATATGTGAGTGATCAGACACAATAACAGCTGCTGTCAGAGCAGACGCTATATCATCTCTGTGTTTCTGGCTCCATGGAGGTTCGGGATCTCTTTAG
The DNA here is from genome assembly GCA_013397995.1 of Malurus elegans. Taxonomy (NCBI): domain Eukaryota; kingdom Metazoa; phylum Chordata; class Aves; order Passeriformes; family Maluridae; genus Malurus; species Malurus elegans. The sequence continues at coordinate 250,218 of VZRP01006062.1, read as the reverse complement.
CTAAATTTCACTTTTCCTTTCCCTCAGCTGTTTACCCTGCAGAAGGAGTAGTAATCCAGCACCATTTGCCAAAACATCCAAGTCAAACTCCATGCGAAGGATGACAGAGGGTTTTAGTTTTTATCAGTGATAGCAGATTTTATGCAACAGATGCTGTGCAGTAATAAAGCTGGTTATTTCTTTTGTGGAAATAATAAAACTAGTTTTATATTTCTCTGTATATAACTTCCATCTTGTTGCTGCAAATGCACTCTGCAAGGGGAAATTCACCCCTTCTAATACTAGTACTAGTACTGATACTAATAAGCAGTAACACTAATACCAACAGTAACACTAATACTAACAGTAACACTAATATTAACAATAACACTAATACTAATACTAATACTAATACTTATAAAAACCAGTAGAAGGGAAGACCAGAGCTAAGAAGGATATAGAAATTTGTATTTTCCAAATTAACTGTTATTCTTTTAAGTAGTATGTGATGTTAAGAAAAAAAAAAGGAAAAACATTGGTATTTTAACATATAAAGCAGCAGTCACAGATCTCTTAAACACCTTTTCAAATTTTCCAATTTTGTCAAAACATTGTTACTTAACAAAATAAATATGGCATATTTAGCCAAGTTGATTTAGAGGGTTTTTTTACTTTTAAAGGAATGCATATGTTTGAGTGTCATGGTTTTATTCTTGATGCCCAGATGGCTATTCTTGATGCCCAGATTTTTCATCTTTCTGCCTCATTTGAATTGCATCTTGGTTATCTTTGCAGAAAAGTTATATTCTGAGAAAATAATGCTTGCAATAAAATTGAAGAAAGGTGGATTTCTTTTTTTAGTTTTGTGTAATCAAAATTGTGCATTTTAAAAACATGTTAAACTAGAAGGCCCAGCAGCAACAAATGTTTTCCTATATTTAAGAATAAATGACTTTATGTGTTTTCAATGATCTTTTTCATATTTCAGTATTAATAGGAGTTAAAAAGGTGGGTAGGAGTGCTTAGTACTTTTATAATTTTGCCCAGTTTTTAATCACATGGAATCTATTTATTCTTTGTAGTTGCATTGCTCGTGGGACGGATTAATGTCAGATTTCCCCATTTTCATTTTAAGGAAGAAGATGAGGGAGAAGGCAAATGAGGGGGTCAGAAGAGAATGAATGTTCTGATGGCCTACTTTAAAGAAATTGCGAAATTCCACCTAAGAAATTTCTTTCATTTAAAAAATGCTTTTGCAGAACAACATCAACACATGTGCTTCCAGTGTGTATTTAAAAATAAAAGTATCAGCTCTGGTGTGAATGCCTACATTTTAAAGATGTATTGAAGAAAATGTAGACTGAAAGATTTCTGCGGGGATGATGTGAAAATTATAATTTTTTTTTTAATTCTCTACTACTATTTATACAACTGTTAAAGGACAACATTCTATCTTTGAAGAATGTTCTCTATCTAAATTAGAAGCACTTTTTAAATCTGGGAAAGTTCTAAATAAAGATTAATGAAAAACATAACCTGATCTTACACATTTAAATAATGGTCACTTCTTTTAATATTTAAAAAGCAAAAAACTTTAGATTTTTTGGTAACTATTTAATTGTAGGTTTCCTTATTATTGTCATTATTTAATCCTTAAATGTTGATTCTTTCTTTTATTTGTTTCCTTGCTTTATTAATTTAACATCTTAGAACTGCTTAATTTTTTTTCAATTGCCAAGAATTTTTTTCTTTTTATTTCTTCTGCAATATAGTTTTGTTCCTTCCTAGAAGAATTGTCATATTGCAAATGGAGATCCCCTATCTTTTCATTTTAATCTTAGTGAAAATGAACAAATTATAAAGCATGGAAAGATTTTCTTATGTGTTCAATAAAATCAATCAAAGAAATCTTCTAATTTTCTTTATACAACAATTGAACAAGAACACACAAAATTAAGTTTATTTTAGAATGTGTGACTACCCTAGGATTGTCCTAAACTGATTTTGCTCAGAGCAATTTGATTTGAATTACTGGTAATGTAAGAAGGTAGCTCCATCATCACCCTCATATTTTCAAGTCTGAAGTGTTTAAATTCTTCTTGTTTTACACCTGCACACTGGAGCTGATTTGAGGGGGTGTCAAATACCAAATTTAGGGGTTGATGTTTAAGTGAATGATGAGCATAGCTGAAAAGGTTTGAAACTTATATTGGTATATCCATTGAATTCATGATGGAGATGGAAGAAACGAATAATCTTGTTGGCTTTACTGAAGCACCACTTTCTTTCCTCTATGCTCTTTGGTGGTGGGATTTTGGTTTGGTTTTGTTGCATATTTCTGATGTAAGTAATAATTGGAGAAGACATAAATTGCACTTTTAAAATAATCTGGTGCTCTAAATCAGTTTAAAGTTCTTGGAGTTAAAGTCTATTGAGAGATCTCTATGTTCCTACAGTGCCTCATGTTTGTCTGGTCATAGAAGAAGTATCATTTCTGAATATTAAATTTGCTTAGGTTGCAGGTTTAAAATTTAAATATTTTTTAAAAAGAATGTATGAGTTGCAGTCTCGGGGAAAAACAGGCAAAATATAATGCTTGAGGACCGCCCTCCCTGCCACTCTACTGATGGGTATTTTTCCCCACAAGAAGCTACTTTTATTTGCTGTTCACACAACAGATTTTTTTTGCCAAATTTTGTTGCCCTTTTTTACGTTGTCATCCTTTTTATACCTCCTTTTTTGTCTTCATATTTTTAATTGGTATTCATGTTTTCAGCCTGCTTTTCTTTACCTCCTGCATTGCCAGAGCATTCCTCCTTCACTTGCAGTCATCGGTTTGACTGGTTCTGACCGATTAGAGTTTTTTCCTTTACTTCAAGGGCAGCTCTGCTTGCTGCTCACTTTTTCGTAACTCTATTGACCAGTCCAGACAGCTGGTTTAGAATCTCCATGTCTTCTGCTGTTTCTGTATGCCCTCACTTTTGTCTCTGTAATGAGAGCCACAGCAGTCCTCTGAAACAAAAAAGGAGCAGAGTGTGCATGGGGATGGTTGAATTTGTATGAAGACCAGCACTTCCTAGACCTTTGTCTTGACCGATGTGTCAAGCAAAAGAAATCCTTGGTATTATCATCTTTTGCTATTCAAGAATTTTGTTTTCAATAGCAACAATGACCCAGGCAATTTTTAAATGAAACACAAAACTGGTCCAGCAGGTGTGAAATTTGATATATTATCTCTATTATCTCTATCTACTGCTCCCAATCAAGGGACTGGGAAGATAGGGCTCATAAGCTAAGAAGAATTAAAAAAAAGATATCTAGTTTTGGTTTTGGAGCAGTGCTTTTACCATTAAGAAAAATCAATAAGTGGAATGGCAGCATTAAGTACGGATTATTGTTTTGTTCCATAATGTATCTAATGCATAACATCACCAAAATAATCACATTATTATCTGCCTCTGCCTTCCCACTTTCTTGGTCAGTAATATACCCATTACTGTTTATAATGGTGAGGAGGGGCTTTTCCCCCGCCTTCTTCAAAATTTCTCCAAATTGCATTTTCTCCCAATTCCTTTATTATTTGTTCGCACTGCTCATTACCTCTGAATTAAAAAGTATTTTCACGCTTCTCCTTTTCTATTTTGATCACAATTGTTTAAACCAAACCTATCAATAACTTGAAGTCTGTATTTTCTGTTTCATATTCTGTTACATTGCCGTCTTAGACATATAATCACATTCAATATGATGTTACAGAAGAGAGAGAGTGTCCTTCAGCACAGCAGAATTCAAACATAAGAAAGATTCCACAGTTTAGTAGGATTAGCAAAGCTATAGTCTAATACCCAGAGAAATCAAAGAGAAGGAAACTCTTAGACACCTGTATAAGGACTGAACAAATAGGAAAAAAAAAAGTTAAGGTGGTCACAGGAAATTGATAACTGGGATTAAAGAAGGAAAGAAAACAAGAAAGAGAGAACTCTTCAAAATGTAGGAAGCAATTAGAGTCTGGGTATAGTTTAGTAGTGAAATCAATCCAGGAGCATTTACATTAAAAAAAAAAAAATAGGATACACCCTTAGTATTAATTCAAAATAATGGCTCATAGTCTCCAGCCAATTGGAAGCCATTTTTAGAACCAAATTTGTTTCAAAACTCAGGAAGTAAATTGCTATTTATTTTCTTGAATTGGTTGTTAACAGATACAAACGAAATCCAAATAGTCAGAGATGTGAATCGCTGCTAATAATTCTATCTGGGTTGTTATACAAGCACAGGTATTTTGCTTTGTAAGGACTGAATTGTTTAACAGAGATCTGAATTTTGGCAAACAAACCCCCATAAGCCCAACTGGAAATGATTTTGCAGTTAGTATTACTTGACTGTTACACACTGTAGGGATTTTAAGCTCGAAAGCTGCAAATAAATTAAGCTTGGAAATGTGTTAAACAGCACTTGTGAGACCATTCAGCATACAAATAGGTCTGAAATGATCCTCTAAAAATGACTTTGTTTTCCTTTCTGTAACACAATAATCTTACAAAGGCACCGTGGGTTGGATTAATTTCTGACAATCCAGATATCATTAATATGGTGTTGCATTAGACTGATGTACGGTGATACTGCAGAATTCTCAGCTGACACAACTACTGTGACTCCACTGAATTCCACATGCACAGAATAAAAACCAGCTTCAGACAGAGTCAATGGCAATGCAGTAAATCCATAATGCAATCCTGAAAACATAATTCCTGCTGCATGCCACAACACTGGTATATAGTGCTAATAGGCTATATAGATGTGGCTTTATTTTATTTATAAAAGACCAGAATTTTTTCAATAAAAGACAAATATGGGAATATTTAATGTTTGGCATATCTGAAATGTAAAAGTGTTTTTATCTATAAATTGTAGGAAAAGACTTCACAAAGTATCCTATTTAAATTAAAAAACAAGAAATCCCCAAACCCAGGAATGGAAAGAAGTTAGGTTTTTGTAAAGCAGTATTTTGTAAATTAATATCCTAATGCCAAACTCATTTTACTTGACTAGAAAACATGAAGAACAAATGCAAAAGATGCTGGTTTAGAAAGAGATAAAAAGAGATCACAATGAAATTTTAATGTTACTAGTGTCAGTAGTTTTCTTGTTAATGACAAAAATATTTATTGGGTCTCGCCTCAGTTGCAGATTTCAGAAGGTTGTTTGTTTTGCTTTCTTTGAATTTTCACCATTACAAAATTTCATTTTTTAATTTGCCTCAGTTGTCAACAGAATCTGAATTAAGTCTCACACAAATACCTAGTTTGCCTGGTATCAGCTCTGTATTAAACTTTCAATACATGAAAAAATATAGACTGAATTTTAAATTAAAACTGGAAATCATACCAGCTAGCTAAGAGACAGTGATTTTGAGATTTTGAAATATTTTAGGTATTACTTAAAGTGGTATTTTGCAGTGGCTACGTGGCTGTACAAAATATCCTTGTCAATGAGAGCCTGGTGCCTAAAAAAGGCATAAATCACCCATTTTTTCACTTAACCGCATTTTGTTGCTGGTACATGAATGCAGATAGCCAAACAGTGACAGTGCTTATGACCTCCCTGTGCACTGATTGAGCCCTGGAGGAGCCAAATGTAAAATCAGCAACTACAGAAACCAGGGCATATAAGGCAAAATGAGGATGGACTTAGTTTTGTGCAAACTGTACAAACCAAGTAGCTTTGCGAGATTTAGCTCAGCAGTTCCAAGATGCTTTGAACCAGGCTACTGTGAAGGCTGGCTGGGATGAGGGTTTCTACCTGTACCAGATGAAATTTCTAATTGTGCTTCACACCAAGGCTGTGTGGCTCTTCAGGAATGTGTTTTTCAAGACAGTGTGAAAGAAAAGGCAGCAACACTCTAGGTTAAATCAATAAAATTGCTCAAACGCATGAGAGCGTGCTAGTAAGTCAGGATGACCTACCAAAACCGGAGCCTGGGTCAACCTGCAATATGCAGTACATAGTCACAGTGATTTCTGTTAGAGGGATTTCTTAGGATTGCTGAAAGGTACTTAGAATGTATAAGTCTTTCTCTGAACATCTATCTTATACAAATCCTTTCAGGGGAACAAAATTTAGAAGGTCATGTTAAAAAATGGAGAAAAGAAGGACTGAAGACCTATGTGGTGTAGGTCAATAAATAAAGATTTTGCAACTTTTCTGTTGTTTATCTACCTTTACACATGCACTTTTTTTTTTTTTTTTTCCCCTAACATTAGCCAAATTGCCAAATTATGCACGGTAAGTTTCACCCATACCTAAGTGACATAATTAGGAGGTTACATTTCAGTGATCACAGTGCAAGACTCCAATCACAAATCAGCAACACAAGAACAAGCACAGTGGGCAAAAATGGCATGGGATAGTCATAATTTGATCATGCACAGGAGTTCAGAGCAACATATTTATGGCTTCCATGTAAGAATAGGCAACAAGGACAGACCTGATGTGAGACTGATCATCTGGTCATCACTTTCCTCGATGTGGAAAGAAGGCAGCACCTTAGTGACTTGCCTCTTATCAGAATAACGATTACCAATAGATCTCTAGCATTTAAGGTAACTGACTTCTATTCCTACATGTTACTTGTCTTGCATCTGTCTTGTACTCCTTGAAGGAAAAGGAAAATTGGGAAATGGGCGTGGTGGACTGTGTTCTGTATACACTTTCACACACTTTTCACTAATTTGTGAGTTCAGCATCTTTTATTGTCAATCATACAGGGGACACAAACTTTTCATGACTGAGACTCCAGACATTAAACCTGGAAAGGAATTTCCTGTTCTCATCAGATGAGAAGAAAAATATTCTATTTTGTCCTGTGTTGCAGCAAAAGACATTTCAGAGCAAATGATTTTCATTGTCTCTGACAGCAAAGCTTTTTTCAATTAAAACTTTTTCTTATTCATTCATTAACAGGATGCCTAACAAAATAAAAAACCTGTACATTATTTCTAAAATAACATAAGAAATAATATGAGAAAGGTCTCTATTGGTGTTGATCATAAAGCTCAGCTTATTTGAAAACGCATGTTTTCATTTGTGCAATTAAATACTACTATTAGGCATTTAACCATGAAAACATCTATGACCGGTAATTATTTTTGTTTAAGTAAAGACAGATTGCTTTCCTAAGAACAAATTTTTGCTATTGATTTCACCAATGCTTTTCAATAAAGTATAATTTACTGGCAGCAACAATTAAAAACTAAGAGAACTTTTTGTCATAGTAATCCTTACTTAGAAGTGATTCAATAAAAATGTTTGTATTATTAACTCAAAAAAAAAATCTCTCCAGCAACATTTTTTTTTAATGAAATTATTATTCTTTTGTAATAAGAAGGGTTCTTGGAAAATGAGTATTTAATATCTAACTAATTAGTAAAAAATTAAGTCAATTATCAAACACAATTTTTGTGTTAAATGTTAATTAAATTCAGAGGTTTTTTAATAAGATTAATATGGATAAAACAAATTTTTAAAAAAGGCAATTTAGACTCAGTATAATCTATTAATCAAGAGCAATGGTTTTCATAGATATATTTATAACAGTATTTACAGTAATGGTTCATTTAACGTACAGAAGTTCAACTCATATCCAAAGGGCTTGAAAATTCAGTTAAGACTTTTGTTTGTGTAGTTGAACGTAAGTGAAATATACACTTTAATGCAATTGCTAAAAATAAAATATCAGTAATACTCTTTTGTTCCTAACAAGAGAGCCTGACCCTGTATTGATGTAGACTGCATTACACTCTTCTAATAAATATGCATCTTAAAATATTCAGTAGCAAAGAACTACTTTGCTAGTTCTTCAAGAGACCAAAACCAGGAAACATAAAAATGTAGCAGCAGGGAAATCAATCTCTTCTTCCCTTTTCTTTATCTCCTTAGCAATCATGGGGGGTTTAAAGCAGCTATCACTCAAAATATTAAGAGTGCGTAAATTTTGATTTCTCATTCGCTATTTTTAGTCTAAATAAACTATTGACCACAATATGTCCTAATGTATTGGAAATTACAAAATTACCTCAGTTCCTTGAAAATTAAATCAAAATAATTTTGAACTGGAATTTGAAATTTTTACCAAAAACTAAACTATCAAATCTCGTTCCAGTATATCATTGTATTTCTCATAGTAAAACTGTCTCTTTATTTTTCTGAAAGCAAAAAACCTGGCATACATGTTGTTCTTCAGAAAGAATCTTTTTTGTTTGCTGTGACATTGCCTCAGCACAGCTCCTCTGGGGATCATTTCTGGTGGATTTGCAAAATCTCCCTCTATGTGACTGTGGTTAAACAGCTGTGGCATATTCAAAAGTGGCAAAATTTCCCCCCCAGGCAGGTATCTTCAGCCATACCATAGCTGCTGAGGGCTTTTGTTTCCTTCCATTGGGATATCCTCACTAAAACTCTCAAAGAACTCATCAGGCCTGTTGGAGATAGCAGAAAGAGGAGACCTTACCACAGGAAAGCAGCAGATCCAATGACACAAAGTCCCAGCTTTTGAAATAGTTTGTTAAAAATGCTTAGACATTACTATTCACCTGTGAGATGCAGCTGAAACACTGGGGCAGGAGTGAAAGGATATCATGGCAGAGAAATTTGTCCAGGACTACTTCTCACACCAGTTCCATGGGTTTCTTTGAAAACAAATCTAGAACTTTCTTCTTGCCACCCTACTTAGTGCTCTGAAGTCAGGGACTGACTAAAGAGCAAATACTAATTATTAATAGCACCACTGCGAAAAAACAATAATTAGCTCATTGTTTTTAAATTAGACTGTAAAACTTGGAGAATAAATTTACAGCTTTTAATATTAAGTTTCTAACACAGAACCCCTCCCCACCCCATTTGGATACAATCATCCCATGAAATATAATTTGAATAATAAATAATTTTTCACAGCTTAGATCTAATGAAGACATGTTAGAAGGCTACTGTGACTCCAGTCATAATTATCCAGAGATTAATTTAGTGAAAAAGAGTTAGATACACTGACAGAGGTATTTGTTTCCTGGCCAAATTTATGACACACTAATGAAGAAGGTTGCCTGAAAATCTTAGTTATTTAAATTAGCATCTGATAGACCACAGGTGCTGAAAGAAATGGGATGTGCAAATTAATGGTGAACTGGAGTGATTATAAAGGCATTCAGCATGTCAAGGAGAAAGACCGTAGGGCTATGGAGTGGGTTTCAGCAGATGAAAACGTGAATCAGTGAAAAAGTTTCCTGAGAGTCACCCTAAATATCCCCCACAGGACTGGTGTGATATGCCAGATGTAGCCTTCATACAGATCAGTATTTAAATGCAGACTTCCATGGTGAGGAAGTTAGTCTTGCCAGAAATGGGTGGTGTGAAAAGGTTATGTTAAAATGCTGACCAAACCAAGGGTCTCAGTTCTTACACGCCTTCCTTCCCTCATGACAAACCATTATAAATAACATGAAAATTGCATAATATACTCCATGAAAAACATGTCTACAAACTCAAGGCAGGTGGTTCATGGCATCAGTGAACTTCTCTTTTTGGTGGGAAAAGCAGGATGTTGATTCTCCCATGACAACACTGAACTAATGCTCTCAGTATTGACCTTCTCTCTGCGGTGTTTTTCTCTCACACCCTTGCACATTTCCCCATCTGATCTCACCTTGTGGCTACAGCTCTTCAGCTTACCTGAGCTCTCCCACGAAGCTGATGCCTTTGGTGCTGTGTAGGAGAGCCCGTGATGATGCCCATCAGTTAGGTACCATGAAAAGGGACAAACACACCAATATCAGAATCACATTCTGCTTTGTCTTCTCACAGAAGGATTCATGCACAGCACACCTTTCCCGATATCCTCACAAGGCAAACACACTCTGTTACATACAGATCACATTTCAAGTAAATCAAGAGGTCTGTTTAATGGGAACCCTACACAGACAGCAGCACACTAAGCCGCCTGTGATTGTGTGTAGCTGCCAAAACATATTTGAATGCAAAACTTCAACCTAATTATTTTTTACATGCTGGGCAGTTTTCCAGCCACTCTGTCCCCAGCCCATAGCTCTGCATGAGCTTGCTGTAGTCCAGGTGAAGGGTCCAGCACTCTGTCTTCTTGAACCTCATGCCATTGTCCATGGCCCACTGATCCAGCCTGTCCAGCTCCTTCTGCAGAGCCTTTATGCCCTGCAGATGGACAGTCTGATCCAATTTGGTGTTGTCCATGAATTTGCTAATGGTAGACTCAGTCCCCTCATCTAGGCATCAATAAAGATATTAAACAGGACTGGATCCAACACTAATCCCTGGGATACAGCACCATTTAGCTCCACTCTCTGCACCCAGCTCTTAACCCAGGAAATAGTGCTGGACTGACCAGGCCGTGGACAGCCAGCTTTCCCAGGAGAGTGTTGTAGGAGACGATGTCAAAGGGTTTGCTGAAGCCGAGATGGACAACATCCACAAGCTTTCCCTCCTCCTCTAGGTGAGTCATTTAATGAGATCAGGTTGGTCAGGCAGGACCTGCTTTTGCTAAACCTGTTCTGGCGGGGCCCGATCTGCCAGCGGTCCTGTAAGTGTCATGTGAATGTCACTCAGGATTGTGATGTCACTCAGGATGATCTGCTCCACAACTTTACTGGCACAGGTCTGTAGTTCCTGGGATCCTCCTCCTAACCCTTCTTATGGATGGCATCACATTGTCCAGCTACCAGTCATCTGGGACCTCCCCAGTGAGCCAGGACTGTTGGTAAATGATGGAGAGTGGCTTGGCAAGCTCTTCCGCCATCTCCCTCATCATTCTAGGATGAATTCTAATCCAGTCCCATGCGCTTGTGAGCTTCTAAGTGATTTGGCAGGTCACCCACTACCTCTTCCTGGATTTTAGGGGGTTTGTTCTGTTTCCTGTCCCCCTCTACCAGTTCAGGAAGCCAGTTATTCTGAAGATAATCTGCCTTACTGTTGAAGACTGAGGCAAAATAGTGTCTGGTACCTGAGCCTTTCCTTCATCTTTGGTGTCTATAATCCCTGTTTTATCCAATAAAGAATTGAGGTTTTTCTTTTCCCTTCTTTTGTTGTTAATATATTTATAAAAACATTTTTTTATTATTCAGTGTAGACCAGATTAAGTTCTGAGTTATCCTGCTCTTAATTTACTTTCTGCACGACCTAAACAACATCCCTAAACACTTCCTCAATTGTATCCCCACCCCCCCATAAGAGATAGTAGCAGTTGTTTTTCATTCCTCACTGATCATACCTGCATTTTTCATTCCTCACTGATCACACCTGCAGGATTTATGGCATGTGCTGTGTCTGCTGGTGTTTATTTAGTGCAATAACATCTCGTCATCTAGCTGCATTTCCCTCGAGTATGATCTTCCAATGCTTTCTTAGGCAAAAAGGAGTGCCCATCTGCTGCTGTCTGTTTGATGGAACAGAAAAAAAGCATATGGGCTCTCCCCCGGTGTGGCTGAATAAAGAGCATCCATCTCTAAGGCTGCAGCTCCAATATCTTCTATAAACATTAAATTCAAATATAGACATGTTTTAATACAGCTTTCTCAGCTGTTTGTGTCTCTGACTTTGTATAACATTGGTGGAGGTTTTGCATTTAATATTCTTCTCCCTATTCTTTACTTTGGTAGTTTACCCGTGTCAGAACCTCATGTGATGCACAGAGAAATGATTACAGCATTCCCCGGAGTTCTCCTTTCCGTAGCATGCATATTTCAACAAAGTGTGCACAAATGGGGATGTTTTGCAGTAAGCGCTGAAAATACGGCTACAAATAACTTGGGGAATGCAAAACTAGCAAGATAGGTCTGACTGTTTATTTGTTTATGACTTCTTTTGCAATTTAGGGAGCTGCCTTGAATTAAGCTATAGCCTCGTGGATAGAGGCAGCTATCGATCTCTGGATATGCCATATCTCTGCGTATGCCTATCCAAGATCTATAATTTCCTGGAAGAGAAATCAGTCTCATCAGAGGTGCTGGCTTCTCTAGAGATGATAAACAGCTACACTCAAGAATAAAGTGTGAGGAAGAGACTAGGCATGTATGGACATCAGGATCCATTATGGGATCTGACTACGGAGGCTTGAGGTTTTATGCTATTTTGTTGCATTCAAATGAAACATGAAGGTGAAATTGTAAGAATTTGTATTTATTAAGCATTGTTAAAGGTCTATATTATATAATGAGATTTAACAATGTGTAATATAATGGTATGTATTTAAGCAGCTCCCTTGGCTTTGCAAGGGGTTCTTCCCTATGAGAAAACTTGTCAGTTCTCTTCCAATTTCATTCCTTTTTCAGATGCTGCTCAATGGGCACCTTCAACAGTAGTACAGAAATACAGGGCAAAAAAAGGAGAAAACAGCAAGACTTCCCACTGTATTACTGGAAAAGTATGATCTATTTGTCATTATGGAAAATTGGTAGGATGAATCACATGACTGGAGTGCTGAAATCAATGGCTATAAACAGTTTAGGAGGGACAGGGAGGGAAAGAAAGGCACGGGATTATCCTCTAAATTTAAAAAGAAAAGAGTAAATAAAGGATTGTCTACACAGTGCTGTTCATGAAAAGCAGCAATGCACAGGTTGAGATTTTATGAGTGAATATTAGAGACCAAGAGACCAAGATGGTAAAGGAATCTTTCTGGTTCATGTTTACCACAGGCAAGTCAAACAAGGGGAGGTTGCAGATGCAGAAGTACAGGAAACATCATGCTCATAGGGCATAATCCTGTTGAGGGACTGCAATCGCCCTGACATCTTCTGGGAAAGGGGTGCAGCAAGCAGCAAGCTGTCCAGGGTAATCTTAGGGTGCATTGAAAAAAAGACCAGAACTCAAAGACAATAACACCTTCAAATGCAGATTATCAGGGGACCTTATGAAGTAATTCTTTCATCCATCTGAATTCATCTCCTCATATCAAAGGCTGAAGTTGGGCTCCTATTGCCAGCTTAAAATTTCAACTATTTCACACACAGTCACTGTGACCAAGACATCCACCAATCACTGTTTTGCCCACAGTTTCTTTGTCTGTTTGCAAACAGCACCACTAGGAGGGTGCCCTTCCCACTCTGCTCCCTCAGCACCTGCAATGGGCTTCAGGAATTTCCAGAACCTGTTTGTGTCCCCTGTAGGATACTCCCAGTTGATAGATGGGAAGTTAAACTCACCCATAAGGACAACAGAGGATGGTCTACAGATATCTGTTGATTCCTTGTGGAATTATTTATCAGCATCCTCATCCTGGCTGGGCAGGAGGCACCCTCTAAACTCTCCTGCCTTGCCTTTCCCTCCTGAAGAGCCTATGACCATTCATCATCACGGCACACCAGTCACAGGACACCTCCCACTACGTTTTCCTTGTATCAATGGTGTTGTGGCTCTGGCACTGTCAGCACACATGGGGAAAAAAAAGAAGTAGATTTTGATAGATCTGTTGAAAAATCTTTGACAGCTCCTGGGGCAAATCTTCTCTTTTGGTTTCTATTTCAGATGGGTAAGATCATGGTTTCAGTTTCAGAGGACCTTCTCAGCAATACCAGGGTCATGAGATAACTAAAAATCTTTGTAGTCAGAGCTCTGTCTGCAGTGTAAGGTTTGTACACTCCTCAAGTGTGCATCTCATTTTTTAACAAGAGCAGTGCAAATGTCTATGAATTTCTAGTGTTCATGTAGAACACAAGTGGAGGAAGTTTATTATTCAGTCATAATAGTACTCAAGTTTAAGCCAGCTACAGAGAAGCTGGTGTGTGTGTTTCTAGTACAGAGCATGCATTAAGGGTATTATAAAGATGGAAAGGGCAGCTAGCCCTATAAATAATTAATGAAAATAGAAATCCACTTAAACATAAAAGGCTTCCTGCTAAACATGGAACAAGACAATAAGGCTGGGAACAGCTCCAAAGTGGAAGAGGGTGTATCCCTGAGAAGGAATGAAAATCACTTCTGCCTGATTTGAAGGAAGATAAAGTTGTTTTCTTCTGTTTGTGTTTGAAAAATGAAGCAAGAATATTAAAAAATTCCTTTGTTTAAAGAAAGTACCAAAGTGACATAAAGTTTCACTGCTGATTTTCTGCGGCCTAGCAGGTCATCATCAGAAAGCAGCACAAGTAGTTTTTCCAGAAAAAAAATAATGGAAAGATCTCACAGACTTGTATGGTTTTAAATATAAACATTAATTTAATGTATGTATAGAATAGTATACAGTTAATTTAAGTATTTCAGCATTTGATATCTAAACTTAAAATCCTAAATCAATCTTTTGAAACATTATGTAAAGAACATAGAATATAAAAATTTTATAAGCAAAAGGCTAGCTATGTTAACACTTAATTTCATGGCTTAAATAAAAGAAAAAAATGTTTGAGAAGGTGAATCATGAGGTATCATGTATACTAGTTTCTAGAATATACTGTGGAAAAGATTTTGTGCATATTTAACATAAAATGAAAATACCTACACTCTTTGGAAGATGGACACCCTCATACTTAAAATGAAAATCGTAAACCAGACTAGCCCTCTTTTTGTACTGTGTTCTGAAAGCATGATCTCAGTTTTGAGTTAATGCTAAGATGGTAGAGACCTTATAATAAAGTTTTTTGGCTGTAAACTTTCATAATATTCTTCATATTGACCTCTAGATATGAAAATATTTTCTTTTTTTCTTGTAGGTCAAACAACTTCATCTTGTTTCCTCAAATTCCTCCTTCTATCTCATATGTTTTCATCTGCAAAGCAATTAAAATTCCTGTTTTTGTCCTACTTGCTTGATGCATGATGTCAAAAAGAAACCAAGACTATTTAACATGGTCTCACTTCTTTATTTTTGTCCTATTTCTAATGCTTTCCTTTGGTCTTGCTCTGATGGTCTGCTCTGTGCTCCTAATGTAGATGACACCTTCCTCAGTTTCCACTGATACATGGCTTTCAAAAGATTTCAGCACTTTTAAGAAACAGCATGAAAAACATCACCGCACAATCCAAATTTTGTTGATTCTATCTGAAATTTTACATTTCTATCCAATATTTTACAATCAAGTTACTCTGTTGAAACTGGTGGACGCACAAGCTTTGCAAGGAGCTTGTGTTTTGATTCCTTGTGGAATCTGCCCCCCAGGCTACTGTATATGAGATTTCAGCTTGAGCCTTCTAATTTTCCTGCTTTTCTTGTGTTCGGTACTCCTCTACCTACTTATTTGTTAAAGCATTTTTTTTTTTGCATGGCATGACCATGCTAAAGTCTTGTTTCCTGCTTTAGAAATCAGCGTGCCATGGCTAGTTTTAATTCTACCTGCTCAAATAGCTGGGTAAATGTAGTATTAGGTTGCTTTCCTTCATTTAGTGCATGAATGTACCTGGGTATGACCAGCAATCTAGCCCAACATAACAATGGAAGCCTCCTAACAAGAATTTGTTTCACAGATTTGTACAGTGATATGTTGTACTGCTTCTCATGGGGGTGGAGTTGATTTTCTCCATGGTAACTATTATGGGGCTGTGTTTTATTCTTGTGCTGGAAAGAGGGTGGATCTTTTAGTCCTGTCTGAGCAGGGCTTACAGAGAGACAAGGGCTTTGGTACAACATACATACTTTTGACACAATTNATAAAAATTAAAAAAAACCCAACCATGTCTTCAACAAACCATACGCAGTACAGCTGTATCTTAAGTGGTGAGCTTTAATTATTCCATTTTAATTTCTGCTTTTCTTTTTTTTTTTTTCCAGAGAAGCTATCATTGCAGTTGAAAATTGAAAAAGAAAATCAATACATTAACTTTAATGTACATTGCACTAGGGCCTTGTATTCAATTTTTTTTTTTTTTTCTTGAACTTTTGAGAAACAGCTTTTCTCTCTTGCTTTTAATACCTCCACATACTCTGGTTAGATATTTTTTAATTCCAGACATCATGCAGTCAGAATTTGCAGGTGGTTCTCAGAGAACTTTTTCCCCTCTATCTACCCGTGGAAAGGACAATGCAATTAATAACAGATGGTATAAAATGACCACGTCCTTGAGAGAATGGCTTATTGGCACCTCCTGCTAATTGTATCACATATAATGCAAGTAAAAGCATAATAAATCAGAGCTGGGGGACATTTTATGCAAGAGCTCTTCTCCCTTTCCAGACGGTAAATTGCTCAGCTCTTGAAATATCTATAACCTTGTGATACCCAGTGTGCATTAGCTTAATTGCCTTTTTTCTTTTCTTTCTCTATCCCCTTCCTTGCTCCTCCTCTCTTTTTTTATTTCCTTGGGTCCGTAAGAGCAATTCTATTGTGTTAGTCTACCTGCCTTGGTGCTTAAAGCAAAAGATCTATATTTGCTGTGTTGGACAGAATTTTGTGAGGTCTATTCTGCAGAGTTATTGCTCGATTGCACTTTTTAAAGAGCTTTAAAGCTCTTTAATTGATATCAGAACATAAGTAAATGTTGAAGAAGTTTAATTGAAACCTAGAAGAGCAGTCTCTTTGACTGTGAGATAGAGTGAGCTTCAAGTGGATCAACAGATGTACCCTATTCTAGTTCTGAATGTAATACCATGATAAAATACCCCTGATGCACAAGGAATTTTTATTTTTCACAACAATAAATGAGAACTTTTTCTCGAGAAAAAAAAAAAGAAAAAAAGAAAAGATTGCTGAAGTCTCAAATCCTTATACCTCATGTCTATGAGGGGGTGAAAGAGAACTGCTTTGGCAGAGTTTGTTTCTGTTGGAAGTGGGGGTAGGGGGGATGATTTCTTGCAAAAGTTCTGCTGCATTTTTTTTGGTATATTTCTCCTTACACAGACACTTTCAATCCTGGCTTTTTCCCAAGGAGAGAATAACAGATAAGTGCACAGGAGCATGGATACACATCTGCTTGAAGGAGATGCCATTTAAGGCACAGAACGATGCTACAGCTGCACACAGTCAATCGTATCTGAAGCTGCAAGGGCCCCATCAGTGTCACCTCCAAGGTGTCACCCAAGCTCTCCTATTGCCTGTTTGGTGAAGACAATCTGACAGAGACTTGGTCTTTGAGGAATGCTTCAGTTAGATGATGCAAAGTTTCCAAGAGATGATTTGAACCCTGCTTGGGCCTTTATCCAAGGTGGAAAGGTGCCAAGCCATTGTAATCCATTCCCCTAGAGCCTGTCATGCCTTTTGGGAGTCTCCTACTCGGTGTCATGTGCTGCTGAGGAAAGAAGGTCTTCCCTGGATAAGAGTAAGACTTAGCAACCACTGCAATCCACCAGAGGAAGACATGCATTTATTTCGGAACAAGGACTTTCAAATTTAAGTTCCATCTTTATTATTGACTTTCTGAATGATTATAGGCAATTTATTTTTTGTTTTAGTTCTTGCTTCTTATTCTGGTATATTTTTAGCTAGAAATTCATGAATGGTTCCTATTCTGAGGATTCCTGAGTGCTATAGGATTGCATATGAATATTATTAACATAAAGAGCTACCTTTGCAAATACTATAAAAATTATATTTAAGTGTGAAAACTGCTTTAAGAAAACCATAAAAACACAAAAGCAGTTCTTGAGAGACAGCTGAAATCCGACATTAGTTACTCTTAGAATTTTTTTTGTGTACAGCACCTTGAAATGTTCACTAAAATGTATATGATTTTGTTGGGTCTTGGGAAGTTCATGACACTTTTGTGCTGTAGTTAGAAGAGTGGCTAAATGAGTTCTCTCATATGTCCCTACGAAGCCATTTTAGTCTTGAGTCATGAGTCCGCCTAAGCCTATCATAAGATTCTCACTGGTTTCTGAGACAAGAGAAGAATCTTCAAAATGCATTTTAGTATATGTATACAGAAAAACCCCAACCAACAAAAAACAAACTCAAGCCCAGAAGACTGTTGTAATTAACACTTATTTTTTTGTCAAGAGGATGGCTAGGAGTTAAAGAGGTAAAGAGTAAACAGTATGAAAAATAGCTGAAGAAATGGATTAAAGTGAGAATGGCTCAGGTAATGACACAGTAACTGTTCAAGCCACCAGATTTCCAATGTGGTATTCCAACCTTGAGAATTTTCTCATTTGCCTTATGCATTTGTTATTTTATTTCATTGATGATACTATTACATTCTGAACTACAAATGTGCAATAAAGCCATAACCCTGCTATTGTGTGTACATCTGATTATCAGTTTTAAAATTCAAGGTGACTCAGGTTTGGACAAAATAAAGGAATTGATGTATAACATTAAAATGCTATTGAGTCCCCTAAGTGAAATAATGCTAATCCCCTCTTTATATGGAAAATAAAAATTAAAAGTGATATGATGAACTTTGTAGGCACTGATGGAAATATCTTGTGTGTCCTAATTAGTTAGACCTTTTAATTACAGGTAGGCAGTCAATATAATTAAGTAACTGACTTGTTTACTTGCATATGCAGTATGAAATCTGCTTTCAGGTAGTGCTAATTTCCATAAAGAGCATCAAAATATCACAGGAAGAGGTACATTCATTGCCCAACTGGCAGAATGTTGCCCATAATCAAAGATAATTTTCTAAGAAAACCAAAAGACCAAAAATATGGAAAACTCCCACTCTCATTGCAAAAAATTATTAACATGTCACTGGAGAAAGTATATATTTATTTATTTTATTGATTAATTAATGAATTAATTTATTTATCATAAATTGACATCTCCCTCTACACAACATGGATGATAACATTTAAACAATGTTTGATTGATTTAATTCAGATACTGCTGTGTTCTGTTTTTCTGACTAGAAGACTGTAAAAAAACAATGACTTTACCCAGTCCAGTGTCTTCCCATTGCTGAAATAAGAAGATTCTGGTCTAGTTTCATGGAAAGATGCCTTGGCTCCAGCCTCTTTTTGGACTGGCTGTGGCAGCTGATAGATCTTGCTTTCAAACAGTTCAGCTGTGGAATCTGAAGAAAAAAAAAAACAAAAAAAAAAAAAACCAAACATGAGTAGTGCTTTTTAAGAATATGTTAGGAATTGAATTTAATATTCTGAGAGAAGACTGGAAGAAAGCCAAAGCCATTTAAAGAAGCAGAAGAAATTAGGAAGGTGGATAAGGAAATTTTATCTCTCTTCCGCTCACAGCCAAAGCCTAGACTGCAAAGTGTGTTCATCCTAATAGTAGGTGTCCGTGCAACTGTGTTAATATGTTGCTGGAAACTTATGTATGTTAGAAAACTATTTTTACCATGCTATAACTTTCAATATGTGTTTAATGCTGAGAGAAATATGTACTAATTATCACTGCTAAAAGACCATTCTTCCGATGCACCAAATGTATATTTCTGTTGCTGAAAATAATTTTGACCTGTGTAAGAAAATGTGGCCTGTCATGCTTTGAAGGAGTTGTACTAATACATGCAGTAGGGCTGGATTACCCAACTAGCCTTTAGGTATTAAAACAGCTATTCTTATATTTTGAGTGTAGCGATTCACTCATCCTTCCATATCACTTGTAAATACAGCATTGTCTTTGACAATTCTGTCATTTCTGCTTTATATTTTCAATTTATGTTCCAAATTTAGAAATGAAAGGTGTTTTCCTTAAAGGTCATATCACTTTGGTAAATGGTTGGGTGAATCTGACTGAAGTATAAATACCGTATTCAGATGATGACAGGGGAAAGCTGTCATTTTATTTATTATAACTGTTAAGAATTTTCTAAGTGGCTTCTCTTTCTCAACTGCCATGACTCAAAGATTTGTACAAAGCACTGTTGCACAAGGCAATCCACAAAAATTGCTTTTTTTGTTTCTAGATACTTGCTGTGTGCTATACCTCACTATCCACCCACAGCAGTGCTATAGTCTCACTCCACTTTCTTGATTTTTGGCCTTTGTTTTCATAAGTATCCTCGAGTTATAGGAGAGCAAAAGAATGTGGGATGTTTTCGTTGAAACCTTGTTTTTGATGAACTCTAAGGAGCATAAAAGAACAAGTCAAGGATGAATTTCAACACATCACTTTCCTGTTGAATTTCTCTTATTTAATTTATCTCCTGCTGCAAGCTTTTCCACATCAGTAATCACTCCATTTACCTGCCTCTGTACCTTTATATTTATATTCTTTCTGAAAAAACTATCCAATAGTGAAAGCATGAAGCTGAGATGATAGTAGCCAGAAACCCCAAGGAAGAGTAATGGCAATAATAAGTAGAATTCACAAAGCTGTAAAGCTCGAAGATTAGTATAAGGAGGTGCACAGGCAAAACCCGCTGCAGTTTTCTGAATTCAGCCTCTCACTGAACTTACTGTGAAGTACATCCATCTTTCAAGCATGGCAAATGATCTTATAGAGACTGTGAAAACTTACTCAACTGTGCAAATGAAAAGTATTTGCTTACAAATATACAATAAAACTGATTGGCAATATTGATAATCCCAAATACATTGGTAATAATGGTGGAACTCTGCACAAGGGATAGACTAGAAAAAACATCTAATAGGATTGTGGTTGTAACACTGTGTAAAGCAGGTTTTCTGAGCATTACTCCAGGGACTCTTTTTCATCTATGTTCATCCTTCTTTCCATCCTGCTAGGTTAATCTAATAAATCAATAACACTGATGCATCTTTGAGCCAAGATTTTTCATGTGTCTAGCAACCATACTTCTCATTAGGACGACTATGAATTGATTTGAAACAGAACACGTCACAAGAGAAGCTGACAACCCCAATTCCATTCGATGTAGCAACAGAAAGAAAATGTTATCTACTAAATAACAGGCAGAATAAAAACTCTTTGTTCCTTCTTCTCCTCTCTTATCTTTCTTTGCGTTTGCTATTTCTGAACTGCTTACTCATGTGAGTGGGTGTATAAGTGAACATTTATCATAGTAAAAGGTTAAGGATATTTCATCAACAAAAATGGACGATTAAACTAATCAGAAACTTAATTTTCAGAAGTAGGAGAGTGCAGCTTTTTCCATATAATTGCTTTATAACCTTGTACCTGTCTTAATAACTTAGCAATCTTGTCTGCCTATCCACAAAACAAAATATGCTTGGAGCTCAAATTTCAGTAGCAAGGATCATTGTATATCCAACTTAATACTATGCATCATCATAGAAGGGGAAAATTATTAGGGGAATTACTTATTATTTTCTTTCCCCTGATTTGTCTACTTTGTTAGTAATTTAATATCTGATTTGGAAATCACCCTGTCTAACCCCCTATATCATGTGCATAATTTATGCCTTTGCCAATAACTGACAAGTTTTTTAAATAACATATATAACAATACATTTGAACAAATTAACATCACATTTAAACAAAATAATATCAAATCTCAAAGAAGCTGTAATAATAAAAATTAAAGACAATTTTGAAAAGCTCTGTAAATAAAAAACATGAGCAATGAATTTCCAACAGCAGCACTTAATAACCTTAAATACTGCATTACTAACAGTAATGAAAGTAAAAATAAAGGGCAGAGAAAGCAATTTAACATGTGCTACGTACCGTCAATGTATTGCTACAACTGACAAAACCAAATTACACTGAACAAGTGTCACACATGCACCATGGTGGAAACAGTTACTAGGCACAGTATAGCCAAGCTTCATGGCAACAGTAGATTTTGATATTTTGCATGAAATGAGAGGAAGAACAGAGGTTATAATGAGTCTTAAATGTGTTCTGACAGAGCAGTGTGCATACTGTTGGGGATTTTTTAATCCCCAGCTCAATACCTACTACATATTTTCCTTGTATGGTAGAACAGGGAACACATTGTTTCTTACTTAATTTTGGTGTTCAACAATTTTTGATAAAGCACATTTTGGTGTTCAACAATTTTTGTAAAATAGAGTGTTGACGGCCTTTCCATATTTCCCAGTTAAATAGGAGGCATGGGATTAAGACACTTTGTTAAATTACACAAACATTCCTTTTAAAAAGTATTTTCAGGAGTCTGGATAGATTCACAGCTGCGATGAGTTTGAGGATTTTATTGACTTAATTCCTCTGTACTAGATTTGTCCTATTATATTGAGATAACTGTGCTTTTCTGGCTGTCCTCACAATAAATACTGTCACAATTGCTATAAATATAAAACTATTTTAAAATAAGAATCAATTCAGGGTTTACATATATTATAGATATATATATTATATATATGTGTATATATATATATGTAAGCATATATATGTATTTGAGGGAAGGATTTATTTGAGGCTTATTTTCAACACTAACTAATTCAAGAATAAGTAGTCAATCCATTTTATCCAGCAGAATTCTACATCTGAATGGGAAATGGTATCAAAGAAGTTAAAACTCTCAGCTGTGTGGTTATAAATAGTGCAGATAATAATAAGATTGATTGAGAGCGGTAACTTGCATTCCTACACGCAGTAACAACATTTTCTAAACTATTCCATTAGAAAGTCTGCAAATGGTTGAAATCTCAACAAGAATAAATCAGATATACTCTTTCCTTATATTCAACTTTCTGTATTACATGGTCATAATCAAGAAGTCAGTTATTTATTTCAATATATTTTAAATAAATTAAGTGGTTTCTCCTGATGAGAATGTTAAAACAAACTCATGACAAACCAAAATTACAATATGAAGCATTCAGAGAAGAAAACAAAGATAATGAAAAAGATAAAATTATATTGTTCCTATTGGAAGAAAATGACTGTGTTGAAAATTCAACAGAATTCAACAGAATTCTTCTTTAGAGCCAGGTAGTAAGTTTGCTACACACTGATCCAGTGGCTTTAAGCTGTTTATCAGGCTCCCATCTCATGATGTTTTTCAAACCATTTTGTAGGACTGGAATGACCACTGATAGTGAGTCTGATCTAGCTGCTAGTTTTGTTTGCAGAACATGATCTCGTCTCTGTTGCAATGGCATTATGATGTTATACAGTAGATTTCAATGTCTACCAGCCTTGGCTTGTTTCAGCCTGGAGGACTGAAGTCTGAGGAAGGAATTCTTTCAGGTATGGCTACTTTCTTTTACTGTGCATTGAGCAGGTATCTGCTGGAACCATACACAGATGGTCAATAGTAAATAACTAAAAAAAATTCCAAGTTATGCTATAGAGTGGGAAAATTCAAAATAATGGAGATCTTTTAAAATAAGTAAGGAGGATACAATTGTACGTGAATTATTGTGGATGAACTGTGTCAAAGTTGAACAATAAAATCATTCCCACTTCTTTAAAAGATTACAGACCCTTGTTCCTTGATCATTCTATTACAAGTGATTCTACTACAGTTTTCACTACATGTATTGTGGCTATTAAAACAATATTTGCCCATGCGATCTGACTTGTCTATTATAGAGATAAAAATAGGATGTAATTTGTAATGGTTCCTCACCTACACTTGCTTAAGTTTGTATCTATGTGAATTAAAGTGTCACAGAAATATTCTACTTACAGAAAGAAAGGTAGAGGAAATTCCTCATGTCTATACTGCCCAAACCTTATGCAAACTTTCCAAAATCCTCCTTTTGCCTCACTGCCCATGTGTCACATGCAAAGTTGACAAGGTAAGAAAACACTTCCCAAGAAACCGCTGGATCTGAATTCCAGATCAAAGAGAAAGACTCAAAATTCAGAATGCACTGACTTAAGAAAAAGTGCGCTGGAAGCTTGGTCTGTATCAGTTTTATTAACAGTCAATGGGCAATCCTGTTGAGTTGTGTTCTTGAATGCTTTTGAATGATTTAAGGGCAAAAATCTTCACTATCTGTGATTTGTTTTCTGCCTTTGAATACCTATTTTAATGCACGGCATAATTACTGCTCCTACATGGGGATGAAGATCTGCCTCTAGCATGGAAGTATAGAATCATCACTCTTAAAATTCAGCTTAGGCACGTGTTCTAGAAATTCCCAAGTTGTCGTTCTACCTTGAAGTGCATTTATACTGCTGTTCTTTGCACGTGATATTGGTGCTCAGCTCCATGACATAAGGTGCCTTGTAAATCTGAAAACTACACCAACTCACCTAGAAAGGACACTACCCTCTTCATGTGTTAGAGAAAAAAGTCCTTACTGGATTTATTTTCTAGTACAGTCAAAGGTTGTGTTTTGGACCATTTCCACTCCTTGCACACTTTCTGACTTTAAACCAGACACTTAGAAATAAGGAAAATGTTCCATGCCTCTCATGTACCGTTTTTATTTTCTGTTTACTCAGAAATCCTGAGATTTATGACTCAATTTTTACATAGTAAGGTTCTTGTAGATGAGTCTAAGACTTGCTTTAGAATCAAGGTTTCTTTACAACATGCAGCACATATTCTCTGATATAAATGAGAATTTATGTATCATGCTGACATGATACATAAACATAGACCTGTTTTGTGAAAACCACGTAAATACAGAATTACAGCTTGTGCTCTATAAGTTTAATTGACTGACCATATTCCATTTTATTTCTATTGACAAATTGAATTTATGTGGGAAACAAAAGGTTCAGAATCAAATATTTTAGAGATTAAATATTGTATGAATGTTGTACAGGGCCATAACTGGCATTTTAAAGTTTCTTTATTTTAGATACTTTATCCTTGAAATTATTCTCATTTTGCAGATAAAGTAGGATGTATTTTCCTTTGATTTTTATTTAATAAATATTGCTGTGCTAAAAGTCACTGTCTTTTACTGTGGAGTCAGTGCTAATGAAGTTTATTTCATATCACTTGGATCGTATAACTTCCTAAATTTGATGATACAGCTCTTCATTTCAAAATGGGCCATACCTTTCTAGTTCAGAAAATTTACTATCTGTTGGCTTAAAAATGTATCAGAGGGTTTTCAAATACCAACAGGGCTGTGTCTTTCTGGATTTATTATTCAAATCCAGGCAACATGTCACTGAAAAGGAGGTGGGAAAAAACAGTTTAGTATTTAATATTATTTATAGATTAGCCTTGGCATATGCTTCAGGTTCTGTAAACCTTGCCAGCAAGCTGCTTCTCAAGTATGTCAGATTTTGTGCATCAGCAGCAGCCAAAATACTACTTACAGTTTAGATGTTCTGCTGTAAATAAGAACGGGAGAAGGGAAAAAAAGAAAATAAAGGGATAGGTGTGTGACGTTTTTATGCATTTTTGGTTTTTTTTTTTTTTTTTTTTGGGTTTTTTAAACCACAGTTACTTTCTAAGATTTTTTTTTTTGTTATTTCTCTATTAGTATTACCTAGGTCTCATGAGTGAACTCTATGGGAAATAATTTGCTTTCAAAAGTGGAGCAACAAGCTTTGTGGTGAATTTACTGGAAAAATGGTTCAAGCACATTAGCTATGATCAGCCTGTGAACTGCTGGCTATATGTGGGAAAAAAAATAGAAAAGGAAACCGCATGAGTTTTCCTCTAAAACTGCCATTTTGGGTGGTAAACAAGCCATTAATCTTTAGATATGTCTGAGTTGAATTTGAAAGCATAGAAGAATTTTTAAGAGAGAAGGTGTGATTCCAGAAGGTACATTTATTAAATCAAATGTGAGTCAGTTTCAAATTTAATATTTGTAGTAAATTGTTTCTCTATATTGTTCATGCCTCTTATTGTGTGAATAAATTAAGTAACCACTACTTTTTTCATACTTGCAGAGTGCTATAAGACAGTTTTACCACAAAAAAAGTAAATTTGGGGGTGAAGATTTATACTGATGCCTTATCCCTTATCCATAGTCTGACATTTTGACAGCTGAATTATTTGTTTACATGCCTTACATGTCTTCCTTCTGTTTCTCCACTCATCTAGCACTTCTGCAGTGAGAAGCATCACTATTTGAAAATAAGTTCATAATACTGTCTTGCATACAGGGCTTGTTTCATGCAAGTTCCTGTAATAACACCATCCTTAGTACTGGATCTAAAAAACCCTACTGTTTAGTGTTTTCAAATCATGGTGAAAAACCCGAAGAACACAAGTTACCATCATTCTTGTAAAAAATGTATATATCTCCAATTTTCTGAAAATCTCTGAAAGAAAGTCTCTCCATGGTAATTTAGAAAGTTTCAAGCATTTGGATTTTAGAAAGTTACAAGAAAGCAAATGACAAATAGATTATCATGGTCTCTATTAAAATTCTTCTCAAAACATGTGTGGCTGTGCTGGAATATTTTCTGGAATATTTTCTGTCTTATGGAAGCTGGAAGACTCTGTGTATTATTCCTCTCAATATAAATAATAGTTCCACATTTTTATAGATTTCTTCTCTGTAGATTAATTATCCCCTTACCTTTTCCCTTCACTCTAATCAATGCTCGCGAATCCTAGTTTCACCTATTCTGTTCTTTGATCTCAACATAAATGTCTTCAGAAGCTGCTGCCACCAAGGAAATGATTATTTATTTTATTGTTTTTGGGTCTGCTTTAAGTGTATCTGCTGCTCTGAAGGGGAAAAACTCAGCATCAACCCTGTACCTTAATTCTAGCAGAGTTGTTATCCTAGCAGCACTGAAAACTTAAACAGGACACTGGTTAAATGTGTGTTCTAGGTAGCTGAGAAAAGTTTAAAACAGTAATTAGCAACAAATGTCCTACTGAGGCTGTTTTCTTCCCTGAAAATATTCCTGTAATAAGTCATTTTTCCATGATCACATACATGACAGTTTCACAGCATGTCCTGCTTTTTAAAAACTTAACTTAAATATTACTGAGCTGTTGAAACATTTTGAGTATTTTCATGTATGTGAACTTGCACTGGCCTCTAATTAAACCTCTGTGCATGCAGATTCCCTTATGGACCATTTATATATGTATTTGTAGGTTTTCAAATTACAGTAATGTAAGCATAAAATTGCTTGTGCTTAGTTTCCAAACATGACTCCTTGGTCTTCTTAAAACAATGTTTTTTGTAAAGATATTAGCATTTATGGAACATTAGGTAGTCCCTTCTATCTCTCCTGAAAGCAGTAGGTATAGTCCTGTACAGACTTCTTTTAAATACTGTATGAGAAAAAATATACGTATTTTTGCTGTGTCAAACAAACATTTGTTTGCAATGTCTTACACATCTGTGATGCATAAAAGTACATTACTAAAAGCATACCTTCATACCTATCAGTCTTACTTGATAACACAAGTACTAAAGGTCAATTTAGACTAAATTTCAATATGCAACCCTTCTCTTTATGTTTTACTATCTTATAAAATTTTACACCCTTGAGATTTTCAGAGATTTGAAGAAAAATATTACTTTTGAACTTATGTTACATTTGACAGCTGGGAAAAGGTGCTAGCAATCCCTATAAAGAAGTGTTATAATATAATTATCATATGTGGTAGATAAAGGAAAACATCTTTTAAGAGTAGTAGTATGGCAAGTATTCACAGTCATAAAAAAAATACAGAATTACATTTACTATACCTGACAGTTGTGAAAACAGAATGCTTTCTTGAGAATTCTGCGTGTGTATCATTGTCCTGTCATTAAGAAACTTTTAATTCCAGTCATGACTAGATGCTCAACAGAGGTATTTTTCACTATGGAAGCTCTTCATCTGTTGTTAGATTGATGTGGTCAAATCCCTTTTCATTTGTGGTATCATCCTGTTTTGGAATCTCTTCTAGAGCTGAAACTCTGAAGATTAAGACCAGCTTTCATTGGCATAACAGCAACCAAAGAGAAAAGGTGAGTTCAGCTTGTAGTTAATTCAGCATATGTGGGTTTATTTATTTCAGCATAGGGACACTGACTTTGGGCCCAATAATAAAGCCATCATTAGGTACAATATAAAAAATATTTTGAAAGACAGGTAACTGATAGGATTACAAATTATGATGATTAATTTATCCTTCAGCACAGACTATCTTTTGGATTTTTTTATTAGTTTTGTAATTGTGATACAATTAAAACACACCTGACACATGCAATTTTTGCAAGGTCCCAGCAAATTCTGCTAGAAAAAAAAAAAGCATTTAAATTTTCTTAACTTTGTGTATTATATAAAATGCCATAGAAAACATACTCTCTTGGAAAGGTTGGTTGAGTATTCAGGTAGACTTCATATCAACTAAGTGCTATTTGTTTGTTTCAACTAAGGCATGAAGTAAGCTCTTTAGCGGTTTTTTTTTAAGTTTATTAGACATATTTCATTAAAGAAAAACACGGGGCTTATAGCAGCAAAAACTGACTCTAGTTGTTTGATTTAATCTGATGACAAAAACATTTTTTCCTGCCTAAAATGTATACGTGGAAAACATTTTTGCAACCTGATCAAATGCAAAATTGAACACTATTTCTAATATTTTTAGTTTTCTAATAAGGACTTCATTTGCAGTAATTGGAGAAAGGCTGTACTAAGGAATCTGGATCGCAAGGTCGAAAAATTTTCAAGTGCTGGCTGATCTTATTCTTTCTAATAAGTGCTGCAGAAGGAAATGAGAGGCATGAAGCAGGCTTATTAACATCGTAGTGGGGCTCTAATTCTTTAAATCACCCTTCCCTTAACCAGGTATGTCGTGTCCTTTTTCTGACTCTAAATTCGGTGACCTTAGCCATCTCTGTCACATCCCTGCACACTTTGCAAAGTTCCTTTGTTCCTTCCTAAACCCCTGTTCATTTCTCCATACTCCGTGAGTTTTCTGCTTCTGTTTTTGCCAGAGGCTTGTTGCTCATCCACCCAGGTCTCCCGCCCTCTTTTCTGGGTGTGTTACTGATAGGGATGCACCAATCTTGAACATGGAGGAAGTGATGTTTGAATCTCTTTATACAGATCTCTTGGTTAGGATCTCCCTACCTTCTAGGCACTTAACTCTTGGGATTCCTCTCAGTAGGTCCTTCTTCCTTTAAGAAGCCAAAGCTGGCTTTCCTGAAGTCCAAGGTTGTACTCATATTTATTGCCCCGCTCTCTCCACACAGGATCCTAAACTCCACCATCTCATGGTCACTTGTGGCCAAGGCTGCCCCCAATCTTCACATCTGCAACCTCCCATCTTTGATTATGTTCTAAGAGGATAGGCTAAGATCTTTATTTATAAATGCATGGAGTGACAGTGCAAGCAGGAATAGTTTAAAATTGAAGATAGATTCAATTTTAGGAGAAATTCTTAACTGTGGGAGTGGTGAGGCACTGAAATAAGATTCCCAGTGAAACTGTGGATGCCATAAATTGTTCAAGGCCATGTTGAATGCAGCTTTAAGCAATCTGTTCTAGTGGAATGTGTCCATGCCCTTGGCAGAGGGGTTGAAACTAGCTGACCTTCAAAGACTCTTAAAATCTTAATCATTCCATGTTTCTATGTGCTTTAATCAAAACAACCTCACTAACAAGAACTGTCTCTCATCTTCCAATTCCATTTCCTCTGTATGGACTGAGAAAAGATCAGGCAAAAGTAAAGACTGCTAAACCTATGTGGGTTTACAGTAATGAACTCTTGTGGTGCTTTTCCAGAATTCATGTTTATCACAATCTTATCTTCTCAATGTGAAGCCCACCCTTCCCCCTAAATATAAGTTTATGCACTAAAAGCTCCCAGACTGTCACAGGCTCAGGATGAGAAAAGAAGTAATTCCTAAAAAAAAAAAAAAAAAAAAAAAAAAAAAAAAAAAAAAAAAGATGCTCTGTATCTCAGTAGAAAATAAATTTATCATGCACTTCATAGAACAAATTAGTCATAATCTCAGATGCTGGTGCACATTATGCTGAGACATACCCACATTAATATGCTTTCTGATAAAGCAAATGCTTACTCTGTCAGAATACAAATCTTATTTTGCCTCTAATAAAGTCAAGGGAGAGAGTTTGAAACAGGGCTGTTTACTTGAGGAGATTTGGAAATTTTTAGCAGATTTCATTCAATATGTGGAGTAGCCTCAGCATTTGAGGTTGGAACATTGGAATGTGATATAAACAAAGCAGGACAGAAGAGGCAAACGCTACTATGGACACATGGCAGTGTCATACAGATCCATCTATGTAGGAAAAATACATATCTGTGCTGTTTATAACCCTGCTGTTATCCTAGAATCATGACTTTATCAATGTTTTTAATGCCATTGGATCTTCCTAGCAGAACTTGCACCAAGCAGCAGTGCAGTGGTGTGATCAATAATGCAGTGGACTCATGTTTTTCTGCATATGATAAGCACTTTGCTTTCATTGTAACAGGTAAGTCTGTTAGTGGACACTTCTGATCCATCATCTGCCATCTTAAATCCAAGAATAACATGTTTCTTTTTCTTAACTTTTGATCAGATATTGGAGCAGGTAGAAGCATTAACCAACCAAAAGGTGACTAATATTCTCCTAATTTTTATGAAGAAAGATAGGGAAAGAAGGTTGTGAATGTTTTCTTACTGGATGATTTTAAAGTATATATTTAATATTTTAATATAAAACCTTCCAATTCTAGATTCATTCTGATGACTATTTTTTGTTCTCAAAATGTTAACTCATTCACTGCTACTGTTTTACTATTAGAGATGTTATAATTTCACCTATTAAAGATACTATAATTATAAAGATCCTAAATATGTTCATATTTATATTTGCTTAAAAAATAACTAATGATAAATAAAGATTGTGAATAAAATGAGCAAGGTTTTTGATAATGAGGTCCCACTCCTGATTTAGAGTGGCAGATGATGTATAAAATATGAATGAAGTTAATACTGAACTATAATGCCACTGTATGAGCTGCCAGATATCACAGCTGTAATACTGGGAATGTGTGTCTGTCTCCAGTTTTCCAGAGAAAATTTAAAAAAATGCTATAGAACAATACTGAATATGAACAGAAATGTCAAAAATATGCATTATTAGTAGTAAAAATAGATAAATCATGAGGATGTCTAATATTAAAACTCAGTTACTTAGAGGAACAATAGTAATGAATAGTGTAAGTTCCACATTACATTAGCATAGAACTCAGTATCACTTCTTAATTAATGGAGAAGACAAAACAGCAAATTCTAGCATTCCAAAAATCAGTGGCAATTCACTCTCCCTAACTTCAGAACATATAAATTCTCACCTGGTCTCCTGTCCAAAACAAAGGATATCACCAATTTCATTCACCTTTCATTAGGAAAGAGCAGTGACGAAGTTTTGGAGAGCTGCTGGGCTGCACGTAACATTTCCAGGGATGAGATTGCAGGGCTGTGAATGGCAGGTTGTGAAATCTCCTGTACTTAAATCACCCCACCCTTATAAAGGTATTTTTTTATATCCACTCTAACCTCCCCTGGAGCAATTTAAGCCTATTGCCTTTTGCCTCACACTCTGTGATCGTAGAGAACAGATGATTCTTCTTGGCTTTGAGGCAGCTCACCCTCTGACCTGAGGAGTCTAATCACAGTTTCCCTCAGTCTTCACTGCTGTGGGAAGAGACAATGGAGCCTGTTTCAGTCTCTTGCCATAAGCCTTGTTATCACAGTATCTAGACATCTTTGTTCTCTTATGTCATATCTCCATTTGTCCATGTCTATCAAGCAATCAGGTATGACAAGGCTGGGAAAGAAAACCTTTTATGTGAAAACATCTACTCATTTTAATAAAAACTAGTTATGTCATCTGTTCTGGTGATGCAGTTCCACTGCCTGAGAATGTTTTAATATTTTAGAACCCATGTTTCTCATCAATGTCAAATACAGCACTCACTTTTTTCAGTCAGGATGGAAACGTGTTCAGAGTATATGTGTAGTTGAGGGCTACAAGTGAAAATTAGGCACTTTTAAAAAATCCCAGTAAAATATTATTTTCTCCTGAAAACTATATGTGTTTGCATAGTTCATACCTAATTAATACTCATTACAAAAATTACACTGAAATTAAAATAGTGAAGATTTTTTTTTTTTGTATGTGTAATTCTTTCACATCTATAGGCATAAACAACTATTCGCTTCAACTTATTCTGAAAATTATAAGTGCAGGAAAGAGATCAAATGACTGAAAAGCTGAATTCAAATCAGCACCAAAACAGACTGCATGTTTGACCAAAGTTTAATGGTAGGCTTACATGTGTGATCAAGAAAATAATGGACCTTAAGAATACAATCTTGGATTTAAAAAGTTTAAGTATTTTTGTACTTCCAAGATGAAAACATAGTTAGTTCTCACAGATCTGAAATTCAAGATTTTAAATGCTGAATTAGAGCTTATAAAAGAGATTTTTATTTATGCATCTCTGATCTCGTCTTTGACTTTTATTTATCTCAATTTATATGCATGTTAAATACTTGTGAAATTATAGCATGTGAAACAACCATCAGTGCATGAGCTAACTTCTTTCTTTAAATAAATTATTTTGTAAATCACTAGTCAGAAATGTGAAGCAAACAAGTGAATTGAATTGTAGTGTTATGACTAGGAAAGTTATTTAATGAAAAATCTCAGCATCAGATTTCTGTGAGAGGTCAAGGGGATCATGTATAAGAGTTTTAACAGTAGATTAAATTCTAAATTATGTAAAAAATAGAATCTTCCAAATTCCAAAGATAAGGTGGCAGCTATATGTAACTGATTGAACTAATACATCTTCCACTGTATTTGCATGGTCTGTAGTTAACAGCATGTTTTATAAAGACATGAATCCAATCTGAAAAAAATGAGGAAAAGCAGTTATTGTCAGAGACTAAAAAACAAACAAATAAATACCCTAATGAGGACAATTAGATTTGTTACCTTTAGATGTTTTCTTAAAAAACAAAAGGGTGTAGGTTTTGTGGTTTTGTAGGGCTTTTTTCGGTTTATTTGATGGTTTCAGGGTTGAGGGGATGGAGGCTTTTCACGTCTGTTAGAACAAGCAGTCCCTGTACAGTTGAAGATGGTTAATTCATGAACTAGCTCATGAATAATCCTTTAAAATTATATAATTCAATATAAAGAACAAAGATAATATGGCAATCCCCTGGCAGGCACATTGTGCCCTTCTTATAAAGGGGAAATACACTAACATAATAAAGATGTGGTGAAATCTGTCAGAGTTATTTAAATTATTCTATTCAAATTAAAAAGCTGATTAGTTTTAATAAAGTGCATGACTACAGTTAAGAAAATCAATCTGACATTTTTAAAAGTAATTTTTCTAAAACAACTGTAGCAATATGACCATATTATTTTTTTACCCTGTAGGAATACTCCTTTTAAGTTAATCATTCTTCTATTCACTCTATTTGTTTTCAAAATAGGAAACTTGACTGCATTTCCTTTAAACTTACATCAACTGTATTTATTATAATCTGCAAATAATGTCTCATTTTTAATTTGAGGCTGTGTTTTCTATAATTTACCTCATATTCAGCTGAACAGTTAATGTGCATATGACAAATTTCTGTTAAGCAGAACCTGGCAAACCAATGGCCAAATTAGTATTTTTATTTCTTATTATGTTCTGCAGATTCCTATTTGTATGCCAACATCAAAACTTTGATGATGATATTATTTTCCAAGCAGTCAAGCTTTTTCAAATCTTGTTTTATGGTTGGATGTTACTTGATATTTTCTTTGCAATGTCATTTTGACGCTTGTGTCCAATGTTGGGTTACAGGATGTATAGTGCTCTTTGTACATTTAGTCTCTGGGTAGAAAAAAGTTTCATATCCTTAGCAGAGTTTTTACACACATTGCTGTTTTGATTAAGTATTTCATAAAAATCTTGACTAGGGCATATATTCCAGATGGCTTTCTTATGCATCCTCTGTTTCTCATCACTCCTGAAGCTATTTGGCTTTTTTTTTTTCATTTTCATAATTGCTTAATTCATTTTATTGCAAGAACAGGACCACTGCTTTTAAGTCATGGCATAGGTACTTTTTTGAGAACTATACTCTGATTACAAGAATTCCTTTGCATTTTTACCTGTGTGCGGTAGTTCTTACTGGTAGGCTGGGCATTGTGCTGATGCTTGATAAATAGTAATTCTCTTTCATTCCAAGAGAGATTTCCAACACTGTGGTAATTAATACTTTCCTTGTACAAATATTCTTGTGTACTTTTTCAGCAACCTGTAGTCAGGCATGCATTGTAAATACTGATGTTCATCAAAAAGAACACCAGAACTGTAACAGACTAGAAACTCTGCATGTTCAATAAAACAGAAAAAAATAACAAGGCACACACACTGGTCTCACCAACAGGTAGGTACTGAAAGATATTTGTACCATTATCTAAATTGAAAGTAACTTTTTATACCTTTATACCTAAGTTCATCGAGGAAAAAAGTTAACACAACAGGAAAGAATATTCCTTGTCTTTGTCCTTGCCCTGAAGTTTTCTGCATCCCCTCCCAGGAAAAGAAGAGAGGCAGAAGCGCTGTGCTTGTTGCGGAGTCTTTGAAAAATAGACAAATGAAAAATAAAAGAACCCACTTACCAGCTTTGAGACATGACTGTAGTACATCACTGTCATTTGACACACGACCTGACCATTGCCATGGGAACTGGCAGGAAGCAAAGTGCCACATGATAGAAAGCTGCTGCAGAGTGGTAAAGGCTAATAGCATGAAATGAATGAAGGGGTTAAAAGGTTAGGAAAATTCTGGTCTTACTGTGTGTGGTATGACTAGGAAAATGTATTTCAGACTTAAACAAGCTGCGTTAGAAAGACCAGAGATTAAAGTATGAAAAAATAATATTCATAGCTTTCCACCATTAAATCTCCCCTGTTTTTCCTTTTTGCATTTGCTTAGCGTTTAGCAGCAGAATGGAGTCTTAAGAATAGATGTGAAATTCTTTTAAAATGCAATAGAAAAAGTAGTGTAAAATCAATGGCAGTATGGGGAATGACTTGAGAAGCTTGTGTTTTCACACTGGTAATCAAAAAGTAATTTTATATCCATTATTTTGTATTGATTGTTTGTGAAACTGTAATGCATTATATTATACACCTTGTTGTCTGGTTATAAATATGTGTACCATCTTGTTGGACTCTTTCTCTTCTTACTGAGTTTCCTTTTCCTCAAGACAATTTTTTATTTTGTGTCTATAATACATCAGAGTCAAGTAGCAGGCTAGGAATATTATTCCAGCCAACATCCTTTTGACTTTGTTTGGAAGAGAATAAAAGGATGCATGGCATAACAGAGCCCTTGAACCAGCACTGTTTACAGGTGATTCACCCACCAGCTGTCAAAGGTTTTCTTCTTTCAGCTGCCTGTCAACTCCTAAAAAAATATTTCACACCAAATTATATTTGTTTCTGAGTACAAAAGTACCACATNTCATTGACAAATATATATATAAATCCATTGTTCAAGACAATGGAAAAAGAAGCCCCACTCAACCAAAAAAATCCAGACCTCTTTTTATCAATCCCTTAAATCTATGTCAGTTCCTGAGTCTCATGATAACAAAAGATATGTCAGACTCTATGAGGTTAAGTGACTGGGTGTTGACTGTTTTCATACGTCATGCAAGAAATACAAAGATATAAGATTATAAAAGTTTCAGGTAGAACTCCCATTTTACTTTTCAAAAAAATTTAATGTAAGTAAATTGTTATATCATAAATTGACCCATCAGATTTGCTGCTTTTCCTTCAAGCTACATTTTGACTAAAAGTTCCTAGAATTTGAATGTGGTTTATTAGCACATTTTATTAATATATTCTCCCAGATAACTTATAATACTAAGCCATCACAGTCTGATCTTAAAAAAAATAATTTTCAATTTTTTGCTACTTCTGAGATTTATGGAGGGCTCAGAGAATGTAATTTCCCCATAGACTCCATAAATGAAATATGATAAAAATACATATTGTATTTAAAGGCATTTTTGTACAGTGAATACTGGAAAAAAAAAGAAAAATCTTGCTTTTTCTGCTATTCACTGAGCATTTTGTACTGGAAAGGATAATCACTTATAGAATGCAACTTTTAGCCATATTACCAGGCTGTTTTCCGAGGTAGACATTTTAAACACAGACTAAAGAAACTTGTAGCCTGCCAGCTGTGTAAATTCTGTATGCAAAAGGTGCAGAAAAATTTACAGATAGGGCTTCAGCAGTATTTTGCACAAAGAGTTAAAAAGAGCATTGAAATGCTCTGCCCATATCTAGCCGAATTTTGGAGTGTCTGGTGAAAAATCCAATTTTTTTACATTTCATCCCTCACTAATGCAAACTGGTGAGTTTTTTTTTTTTTTTCCTCAACAGGCAACAGATTTTAAAGTGTTTCATTTGGGAATATCTAAACAAATTTCCTTTTGTCCAAGTGAGGTGTTTCTTTTTATTGGGCTTTTATGTGTTATTGGAACTATGATTTATGCGCAGAATCTTTAATTTCTCTTAGGCCACATTCACTTCCCCTTATACCTGAAATGCATCTGCCAGCAGACAACATCTTCAGGGGAATTTTACTCTATGTCCCAGGCTCATTTTCTCCATAAATGTCTTTCCAGAGAGACTTAATCTCAAAAGACAACATAAATCTGAATTGGTGAGTCTGTTGCACTAAAGAGCTCATTGAGCTTATCGGCAGTTCAGCAGATAGTTTTAGGTCGAGACAGCATATAACTGGAGATTTCTGATTTTTATTTCAGAAAGCTAAAACACCTTTTGGTCTGTTTGTGGACACAAAAATGAAATGTCTTTATATGTTTCACCTGACGGAATGATGCAAGGAAAGAAATTTTTTTTTGTGTAACTATTTCATTGTCATATCTTCATATTTGGAGGTTTTTAATTGGAATTTTAGGATTTGCGTCTCTTATTTAGAAACAAAATTTGTGAATTTCAGCACATTTCATGTTGATTACATACTCAACCTATATATTTATCATTATTTAACAATTCTGACCACAGTACAGGAAATAGAAGAGAATACTTTCCACCCCTTTTTATTGTATTTTTTTGCTGTTTGAGGCAAACAAAAACCCCAATAAAATAAACTGGTTTTTTTTTTTCATTAACTATATTGCTGCCAGTCTCAGCATTTCTATGGTATTTAGTTAATAACACTGAATTCTTTTCCTAATTAAGTTAGCCATAGATTTTCTCTCTGGTTTAGATCTCATACATTGTTATGTTGTACTTAAAAAATATTTTTAAAAAATACCTATAGATGATTATTTGTGGTTAGTTCATGGTTTTTCTGTACTGTTTCATCTCTGTTGTGAAAAAAGCAGCAAGTTTTCAATTCAAAGCACACAGCTGGAGAGAAAATAGATACCTCAGGTGCTGACCATCTTGATCATTCAGACACTATTTAATTTATTAGTCAAATCTGCTTTGGTTTATTTTTGGTGTTATGTACAACAAGTTTAAGATGTAAAGACATTTCAGAATACAATTGTATATATTTTAGAATATTTAGTTTAGTATGGATATGTTTATGTTGATAAAAATTACTGCTATAAAATCCAAGTTCATGTTGGAGGAATATGTAGTAATTATTCTATTTTCATATAGTTTTTTAATACCAAAAACTCCCTCCTGTTACAAAACAATATAGGTCAGAGTAGAAGTGTGACTTTTTGCAGCACTAAGAAAGCAGTTTCAGGTATATAATGGAAATAATTTGAGAATAAATTTTTGAAATATTAAAATTTGGTGAATAATTAATTTGGTGAATGCATTAATTCAGTCCTGCAGAATGAGATGCATCTGTCTGCATCTGATTTACAGACATAAAAGTGTGGTATTTCATTTTATATAATTCAAATGTTTTAAGATGATAATATGCAATTTTATGTTTTGTTTTGTTTGAATTCACATTTAATGTGGGTCATACAATTGCCTCATGCTTTGTGTGTCATTGCAACCTTTTACAATAGGACAGAAAAAAAAAGTTTTACATGTGTTTCAGTTTGAGACACTTCATTGATTGAAAACTTAATCTACCAGCACCTTACATCTGTTGCCTGAATGGTCAGTTTCTGAGTTCCTTTTTAAGCCACTTATCACATTTTATAACTTATCATATTCTATTATGCAAACTACCAGCCAAGGTAGCCCTGATATAAATAGAAAAAATGAAAAAATGGAAAAATGAAAATAATCACAAAATAATATGCAAGTGAATGTGAAAACTGTCTTTTTCATAGCCAGGGAAATAAATAATCCCTGAACCACTTCAGAACAAAGCAGCATGGCTGGCATAAATGACAACTGAAAGCTACACAATAAAACAAATTCTGAGAAATGTACTCGAAAAATGCAAGGTAGTAGTACTTTCTCAGTGCTTTGATAACTTTATTTACTGCCAGTCCAATCAGTCAGCAGCACCTGGCTAAACACAGTGTCCTTCCCACTGGTGATTTACAGAGTAAGGCTCAAGACACAGAATTACATGTGCAGGAATTTCTGCATCTGAGCCTGAACTTTGCTTCTGCTCAGCAGATGAAGCTGCCACAGATGAACCTAAGCTTTAATATAGTACACCCTGTGTTTTAAGGACAGAAAACTATATTTCCTCTAAAAAATTCTGTAGTCACAAGGTGATCTATTGCTGTTGAATAGAAACTGTTTGCTCTGACATATGTACCTTGAAATTCTTTCTGAGAATGAAAATGTCTGTGTTGTGTGGCCTTTTACTTGTTCATTTTATTTTATTTTATTTGTTTATTTGTTTTAATTTACTTGGCAACTCAAATGATGAATGACATTTAAAGGCTCAAAACTGCATATAAAACATATCTAGGTATAATGAAGAGCCAATGAAATTCAAGTGACTTCTAAAAATTCTTTCCACTGAAAGTAGTGGTGTTTGGGCTCAGTGATTTCCCCTTGTAGACTTATAATTCCTTGACAAGTCGAGTTATCTGTAAGCAGTGGAATGTCTAGAAAAGTCCTCCAGAGGATAATTCAGAACTCCTAAGACATTATTACTATTATTTTTTTCTGGAAAAGTCTTTTCTGCTGATCCCAGTAGAAGCTTACTTTCATGAGACCACAATTGCCTACAGTCAAATTTGTGCAAAAATTCCTTTATAAATTAGAATTTATGTTCTCATGAAAATTAAGAACCTATCCTAATAAACTAGCATGTGGATGCCATTCTAAAAAATTATACACTGTATATTTTTCAGTGGAAATTATTCTAAAGCTATGAAATGAAATTATCTTAACTGCTGAAATGCAGTAACACCTATAAGAATGAAATAAAAATGAAACAAACAAACAATAAAGATATACAGATTTTTTTTTCTTTTGTCTTGTTTGCCTAATTCTTAACATTTATTGATATTTTGAGCTTCTTAAGATAATGAGAGCACTTTATTATTGTCATTTCACTGATAGGAAGATGGGATCATGGAAAAAAAACATGATTTAGGTCGCACAGTGATATATGGGGAGGTTTTAGCATCTAGCCATAGTGACTTCTATCATTAGCAACAATATTTTTAGTGGTCCATGTTATGAGAATTAAGTTATTATAAATTCTAGGGCAGAAATGGGTACTGCTGTGATGGGTTTCAGGCTTTACTAGCTCTTAATTAGACTGCAAGATGATACTCTAGATGATATAATACCATATTGTTCATTCAAGAACTTCAGGGACGCTCAAAAATAAAGTCTTAAAATGATCAAAGTTTTCATTTCTCAGGTAGAAAATATATAAAGAATGGCTTTTGCCTGACACTAACATATTCCAACTTCAAATTATTTTAATGGCACTTTGAGCTGCATGTAGCTTAAAGCAGTTGATGTTGATATCTCCAGTTACAGGTTTAGGAGAGATTAAAATGTATTTGAAGATAGACTTAAAAGAAAAATCTGTATTTTCAGTGCTCCTGTGTGAAATTAAACATAAATGTTGCTGAAGATTAAGGTGATGGAGCATAACAGACAACTCACTCTTTTTTAGCTCTGACAGTTCATAAAAACCTAATCAGGCTGCGAATTCAGATAGACCACATGTACTGATTGGCTCAAATATTTGTTTGGAATGGTCTTGTTTATGTTTAAATCTTTGGTACTATTACAAAAGGCATGTCCATTGATAAGCCTCCAAACACCAATTGAAGTTCAATACATTAGTTTAGGAGAAAAATAGTTAGGACATACATAGAATTATTCAGATAGGAAATTGTGCCTTGATATTTCATTTCCCTCTTTAGACATAATTGTTGCTGTCAACTTTTACTGATTTGCAAATTATTAGTTATGATTCATTACTCTTCTTTCCTACCATGCCTGTGTGCACAATCTCCCCAGAAATGAAATAAATATATTGATTCCTACTGTCTTAAGTTTATGGAACAAAGTTAGAATCAATTGCTTAGTGCACATATAACACTGATAATTTCATTCATACCTGACTTATTGATAAAATAGCTGAAATCCAGCAAACAGGAAAACATAAACAATACCTTTGTTTTTTTAATGTCAGTGATTCCATCTCACTTTTAGATATTTGTCTTTTTTTAAAGAAGGTTTGATTTCCTCTGCTTTCTGAATATTTCTGAGGCAAGAATACTTTTCTTTTGCAAACACAAAATTGAACACACAGACAGACATACAATTATCTGCCTTTAGTTTTTTATTGCTAGAATAATTTGCTATATTTTTAAATTTATATCCTGTCTATGACTAATATTGGTTCTTACATATTGACAAATAATTCCCTACTTGGAACTTTTAATTTTATGCACATTAAACATTTAGATTTTTTATGTCATTATAATATTTTAATTTCCCAGTAATGTTGAAAATAGCATAAAAGTTGCTCTAAGAATCACAAAAAAAAAAAAAAAAACCTCACTTCATCTTATTGCTTTAAGTATGGAAAGGCTGTGACAAAGTTTCATTTCTCCAGGAGCCTGGGATGCATCCTGTTGGATCCTACATACTTGTGTGGTCATGTTCCAGCACTGCATGACCAAGACATAACATAAATTTTTGAGTATAACCTCCACATTGGAATAAAATCAAGGACAGCGTATTCTGTATTTCACTCCCATTTCCACAGTAATTGGTAGAAAATGAATGGGGAGAGAGACTTAGTCAATGCTCTGAGATAGCTGAGAAATGTTGTTTCATCCAAGAAAACAAATCACTGGGTTGTTGTTAAGCACCTCTTTGAAGGTCTGTTGCATGCAGAGATGTATTCCATGCAGTACACAAACAAATGTGCAAATTGAATATTTACTGGGCTCCCTGCCTGAGGTCCATAGAGTTTTATTATACATAACATATGAGTAAAG
This sequence comes from Malurus elegans, assembly GCA_013397995.1. NCBI lineage: Eukaryota > Metazoa > Chordata > Aves > Passeriformes > Maluridae > Malurus > Malurus elegans. The sequence goes on along the minus strand of VZRP01006062.1, from coordinate 209,138 downwards.
AAATTTTTAGCATAAAAATTTAATTTATTTTGTGGATTTTCCCTATTTTGTTTTGTTTCACTTCCGCATTTATTACAATATTTGGGATCTGATTTCCACTGAAGCACCCCAAAAACTGCAAATTCCAGTATTTGGATTAATTTCTTCAGTTTAGATCAATTTTCAGATAATTCTCTAATTTTTATTTCTCTCTATTTTTTATTTTAAGTTTTGTTTATACAGAAACCTCAGAAAGTTTACCTCTTTCATTCATTTATCTCTGTAATACAGATCTCTTGAGAAAAAATTATGTTCTATCACTAGTGCAGGAAGTGCGAATTTTCTTATTAATTTCAGTAGGACCAAGAGTGCCTCAACATATCCAAATCTGTACCTGGCTAATCATAGTATTTTATCTGGTTTCAATTTAGTGGAATGGAATGCCCTTTATAATTTTTATTTTGGATGTATGATAAAACATCAGATGGAAGGAATTCTTAAATTCTTTGCTCTTTCAGTTACAAGACTTTTCCTAATCATCTTCATATGCAAAAATGTAAACCTGCAATACTAAGGGCAATCAGCTGTCAAAAAGTTTAGAATTGAAATTGAATCCAAGAAGTTCAGGGCATAGAGACAAGAAGTTCACAACAGTGGTGCTCCCTGCTCTTGCCTGTTACTATATTGCTAATGGCAGGTTTTTCACTATATCTTTCATCTTCTGGTTTCTAAATATTTTCTCACTTTTCTTTAGCAAAACAACAGCAGACGTTGTAGGAAAGGTCTGAGATTGAGGTAAATCCTTCTCATGACATTTTTTAGCTTCTCAGTTACATGAAAAAGGATTTCTAGAGTCTTTCAGCTCAAACTTCCTTGAAGAAAATTGAAATATGCAAAAGTATACAACCTATTTTCTAAAACAGAAAGAAGTATATGCTTAGGAAAGAAATACTTCTATAATTCCACATGTGGAATGTTCTTAAAATATATCAGATTTCTCCTTTCCTCTCAAAACCTATACAGTTAATTCTGTGGTAAGTTAAGCATTTAAGACAGTACTAAAGAATATGTCTTATGGAGACTCTGTCCCAGAAGAATTTGATGGGGCGTGGAAAAAAGGAGGTATTTTCTGCTAATCTCAAAGTCCAGAGCAGAACAAACACAGTTTTAATACTACTGACAAGGGTTGTTTAGGCTGTTAATGAAGATCTCAAGTGCTGGAGACACTAGTAAGTCTATACCAGTGCTTCTCTCACTCCGAGAAAAGTTTTCTCATTTTTAACCTGACTCTACAGCTTCTAACAAATGAACTATTTTTTTTTAAAGTGTAGGAGAAAGCAGAAACATTAAAGTGTTGCATAGAGGTATGGCTATAAATGAATATCACTGTTTTAATATCACAAAAAAAGAGTATTAAATACCTTTTATATATATAATACCTTACAACCACGTAATAAAAGACATTAAACTTTAGAACATGTGATTTTATATTTTTTGGTGTAGGGTGGCGGAGTGTAAGTGAAAATCTCAGCATCTCAGATCTTTTTCACAAATGTCATCACAGTGTTGGAAATGACTTGAAAATATATCACATATTGGAGAATTATAATTTCACATTAATAATTTAAGGTCTATGGTGATCTAGTGTTTTTATCAGAAATCTATAACCCCTTTTTTGCTATGATTTAAAATCCTACATTTCTTACTAGCTGCTTAAATGGAATTATTCTTTCTCCCTCTTTTACTATTTGCTTTATTTATTTATATTTATATTCATCTTCAGATTGAATATTAGGAAAAGCTTCTTCACCTGGAGCGTGGTTGGGCACTGGAGCAGGGTCCCCAGGGAACTGGTCACAGGCATTAAGCATGGGAGAGCTCAACACAAACATTGGACAGCGCTCAGGCACCTGGTGTGATCCTTTGGGATGTCCTGTGAAGGCTTGGAAGTTGGACTTGGATCGCTGAGGATCCTTTCCAGCTCAGAATATTCTGTGAGTCTTTTATTCTAGGACATCTTACCTTTTGAACTCAGGTTCTCTGCAGTTTTTAGGTTGTGCAGAGAAATGCTGGAACAACAGCTCTGACTTTGTAAAATCCAAAGCTGAGCTTAAAGAGACATCTCTCTATTCCTTTAGCAGTCGAACGAAGAGTCTATTTTTCATGAAAATTAGAACCACATATCATGCTTTAATAAAAAGCTGACAAAATGCCAACCTTGACACAACAAACCCTAGGAGTTTCTGATTATGTGGAAAGATAAAGAAGACTCAATAATGTATTTCCTAGAATGGCAGCTAGTGATCTCTTCAAATGGCCTTCACTAGAAGGAAAAAGCATACTGCTCTAATCAATACACAGTCTGTAATGTAAAGATTAAGATCAGAATACTTAATAATCTAATACTTTTTCTCTCCATACAGCACTTTGGAAGTCAATATCATTAAAAACCTGGTCCATTTCCCTGCTTTGAAAGCATTATATATTAAAGGTTTCTAAATAATTCATCCAGTCTGTGTGGTTAAAAATATAAAAGGTAACTCCATCCATTATCTTCTGTAGCTGCTGCCTGAACATTAGGGGTTTGGTGTTTGTGGTGATATTTTTTTAAATTACTCAATATTCTTTTCCTTATTGCTGACTTGTGGCTACATTAAAGTAAAAGAGTATTAAACCCATGCAGCTGCTAAAATAAACCTTGCTTTTCCTCAGTTAGTAAATGAGCAAAACATGTGTGTTCATCTCACATACAAAAGAGGCAAGGTCACTCTCATGGTACTTAAATAAGTAGGGCTTAGAAAATAGGGAAATATGTTTCTTTTANAGGGACACTTTCCACTGGATCAGGCTGCTCAGGTACCACATCCAACCTTACCTTGGACATTTCAAGGAAAGTGCATTCTTCTATGACCATTTTCCCTACCAAATCCACTTCTCCACTGGTGCCTTTCATAAATGAAGAAATTCCTCCTGTTTTTAAAGAAATATAAAGAACAAAAAAAAACCCCAAAAAACTAAAAAATCCCCAACAACAACAACGCCACCAACAAAAAAAAAAAAA
>VZRP01006062.1:174750-205267 GCA_013397995.1 Malurus elegans | reverse complement strand
AAGAGTTAAAAAATTTAAAATAATTTTTTATCGAAATATTTATGAAATACTTAATAGCTTGTCTGCTATTTGCTGCACTTTCAATGAACCCTTTATAATGTAGTTACAAAACTGCTAATGAGATTTGTGTTGTTTATGCATTCACAGATTGAAAGTGTATATTTGGACGTAACTATTTCTACATTGAAAATCAGATGAATTTCATAGAATCATGGAACAGTTTCAATTGGAAGGTACCAAAGATCATCCAGTTGCCACTCCCCTGCCATGGGCAGGGACACNAAAAAAAAAAAAAAGGAAAATTTCCTAATTCTGTGCATTGTATCTATTTAATTTAGAAGAGGCACATGGAATTAGGTAACCCTCCAATTTAGGTTCCTAGTATTAAAGTAGAAAGCTATGGAAACAGTGGACTGCTTAGGATCAGTTTACAAAAAAAAAAAAAATAAAAAAAAAACCCCAACAAAATCAAACACACATACTTTAAATCAACATGTGCTGTCAAAGAAATGTTCAGTAATACAGGAGCTTTAAAATGCCCTGGGCAGAGGGCATTTGCTTTGGTTCTTGCTCCATAATAATAAATAATATAATAACCACCCTTATCTCTAGCTGTAATTCATTTGTTGGTTTTGTTGTCTTCCCTGCATACTCTAAATCATGTGAACTGAAGAGACTGATTTTACGTTATTTGGAGTTAAGGCTACCAACCCAGGAATGCTTTGCCAAACACCTTGACAATTTCATTCTTTCCATTGCTCTAATTGTCACAAATATCTCTCCCACTTTGCACTGTTTTAATATGTTGGCCTTTAAAATTAACTTGTACAGTAATGAGATGAAAATATTAGCTCTATTGGTAGACAATATTATAAGGCAGTATAACAATATTATAAAGCAATTATAAGCCAATATTACTATATTTTGAGGATTTCTCCTTCAAAATTATGATGAAGTAGAATTGGACTCATTCTGCAGCTATGGCATGTATTTTAAATCAATTAGTCTCTGTAAAATCAAAACTTTGAACTGTCTCAAGGATCTTTGACTCTTAGACTGCCTGGACATGGTGCATGAAGTTACTGAGTTCAGTGAAACATTATATATTTTTTTTAGCACTCTCAACTTTTTCCTCTGGAGAAATGTACCTGTTTTTGGTATTCACTCATTCACATCTCTATGACATTTACATCAAATGACCACAGCACGTTAAACAAACATCTACTAATACTTCAGAGAAGTTTAGGACAGTTACTCTAGAAATGACAATATCTGCTGCCATATCAGATACGGTTGGAAAAAAAACACAGTGAAGATCAGGAGCAAACAATGTCTGAGAAGAAAATACTTCAAACCTCCTGAAATGTCCTGGGTTTGATTCAACATTTTCATCTTTCTTTCAATAAATAATCTAATTTTCTCATTCTAACCTTATCCCTGTGTCTTTACAGTGAATGGTGACTGGCCCACAGTAGCAGCACCTACTAACAGGTAGAACTGACCTGGTTTGGAGTTTGATAAACCTTAATCAAAAGAGGATTCCCACAGGATTAATCTGTAGTTTATTGAGACCTGCAGATCTTACGGATCTAGTTTGAGTGTGAGTTAAACTCAGATAAGAAAAAAAGAGGATAAAATTATTAATATATTTTTAATTAGTGTGGTAATATCCTTTTTGAAGTGCCATTACTGTATTTAATCAAAATGAATTAACATTTTACATTAATAATTTTGAAAACAAACGAATATTGAAAAAATAACAAATGTTATTCTGAAAATCTGACACATCAAGAATTCAAGTTTTCAGGAGTGGTGTGGAAAACCATTTTGTTCCCAGAGTGAAAGCTAGAGTAGTTTTGAGAGTACATACATTCTTCTTCCTTTCCAGGGTCTTCTCAATAACAAAAAGTGACTGGTGTTGTAATATCTAATGCTAGCCTGAAAGTGTGCTTTAGCAGTAGTCTGATTCTCTTTTCCCTTCATGTTTATTTTAGACAAACTTGACAGATTGAAAGCGGATTGACAGACAGTTTGTCAATTTTTTTTAATTTCCAGACATATAAATTTTTCCTGCACATCTCTTTTAATTTTCGTACAAAATTATTAGTCCCTGAGTTGCTGTAGTGGTGCAGTCACTTTCTCTTCTTGCTATTAATGGACAGGATGTGAATTTTTGGGAGCCTGATATTGATGTAATGTATGGAAAGAAGATTATGAGAAGGCCAGGTGAAACAGAACATGTATCTCAGAAAAAATATTTTTAATATTTCTATCTTGGCCTTTATCCTCCAGGAAGGAGGAGAGGAAGAAGAGGGGGAAAAAGCCAAAACTAGCAGATACTGATTTTTTTCAAATAATGTATTAGAATAACATCCTTTATAGCTGCACAATCATTATAGGCAAAATTATGATTAAGGGATAAACAAGGTCCACCATAATTAAGTCTAACAGTGAAGAGCAACAAAAGTGTAGGAGTTGTAATCTACTACTGCTATTACTAACATATGAAATATCTACCACTCATTTGTGCTTTTTGAAGCAAATGAATTTGTTAGCTTTGTTTGTGCAGAGCTTCCTAGGTGACAATGACTAATGACTAAACTTCTCCATTTTGTCCATCTTCATCAGTTCTAGTTCTCTTCCTTGTAACCTCGAAAAAAACAAGCAATATCAACAGTCTCCTAAAAATGCAAATAAAATTCATGTATTTCAAAAAGAAAAAGAAAAATGGTAAACAAAAAGGAAAGAAGTGCTGTTGATATCACAGATAAGAGACAACTCACATTTTTGGACACAGATTATGTGGAAGATTTCATGTCCAGTATTTTTCACCAAGGCAGGGTTTCCTTAAGACTGAAAGAGCAAGTGTAAACTTCTTGGCATGTTTCAACCTCTTAAGAAATTATAAGCTACGATTAAGGGATATAATATTTATATCTTAATAGCAGTAGTTTCACCCACCTTGTAAAGATTTTATTAACAGTAAAAAGAGTTGAGTCTGTGATAAGAAACAGTGACACTTAAAGTAACACAAAGGAATCATCTACTAAGTTTTTATGGAGAAGCCAATTCTAGAAATCATTTTCAGGCACATTTAGGAGATGAAAATCATCAGAAGCAGTCAGCATGGTTTCACCCACGGGAAGTCGCACTTCATCAACTTCAACAGTATCATATAGCTGGTCTGGTGAGAAGGCAAAAGTGGTAGGTATAGTCTCCCTGGGCTTCAATTAAATTTTTGACATTGTGTCTCCTAAAATCCTCATAGTGAGGCTGTTGAGGTAACAGTCTAGAGGACCAGAAGGTGAGATGGATTGAAAACTGGTTGGATGGCTGAGTTGAGGGTGGTGGTCAGTGGAGCCTTAAAATTGGCTGTGTAACGTAGGGGTCAGTACTGAGTCCAGTCCTTTTCAAAATCTCTGTTAGAAGTTGGAATGATGAGGCAGAGCGTGCGTACCCTCAGCCAATTTGCTGATGACACAGAACTGAGGGAACTGGATGACAGGACTGTGGGCTGTGCTGTCATCCAGAGCAACCTCAGCAGGCTGGAGAAATGGGCTGACAGGAACATCTTGAGACTCAGCAAGTAGAAGCTCAAAGTCCTGCACCTGGAGAATTATAAAATGCAGGTATCAGTCAATATACGCTGGAAAGCAGATGGGTAAAAATCCACCTGGGGGTCCTGATCCAAGCTGAACATGAACCATGAAGAGTTATATATACACATGTATACATATATTTATACATATATAGTTATACAGTCAGTTCATAGTTTTAATATCTTCTCCACAGTACTGCATGGAAAGCACACAGAAAGTAAGCATCCATTGCATTTTGTCTGTGCTCTGTCAAACTCGTTTTACACCTTTGTTTTTCTCATATTTTAAAGAGTAAAATTAAAGCAGGGGATCGACTATTCAAACTTGTCTTTGTGTTAGATATTAAGGCAATTTTTGAGTAGTCACTAAGTTTCTATATGTAGAACTTGATCTCTTCATAAATCTGTTATCAAGATGACATCATACTGACAGAATAAAAATACTTATTAATTATGCACATGTAAAAGTACTACTCCAAGGAAAAAAATAACAACAGTATTTTATAGCCTTTTTCTTTCTACAATCTGAATTTTATTATTGGGAGAATGTGAAACAAGAAGCAATGAAATTACTAGTCCAAAGTTATGTAAAAATTCAACAGCAGAGCTTAGACAAAAAGTAGATATCCTTAAACCAATCTTAACGGTTCTGCTAAAAATAACCATCTGCCATGCAGCAAATATGAATTACCTGCAAGAAATCTCTAAGTAGGAGATTAAATAACTGCTAACCACCTTGTAGCTCTAATGTTAGTTTATATCTCCACAATAATAATAAAGTACTAACATAAATTGCTGACACACTAGGAATTTGGCAGTTATTCTATTGCAATTCTTGTTATATTAATGGAGTTAAAAAATTTACTTCAATCCTGCTTAGTTGGTCATCATCAGGAATTCCCTTGGTGAAAGTGACTCTCTGTAAAACACTCATAATCCAAATACATTCTTCTGTTTACTGGTGACCCCAATAGAAAATGCTTGAGAAATCTGCAGTTGATGAAATATTTGCTTCTGTTTTGGAGCTGAAACAAGTGCTTGTGGGTTACAGCTCAAAATGTGACCCAAAGCTTGGACAATACAAATGGTTTGTGAGAGTCTATAACAGACCAGAAACATCCATAAAGTACTCCCTGCCAAGAAGTAATGTTGTCTATATATGTCTCCTGCCTTGTAGCCACTTTTCCCATTGTGGTAGGTTAATATTTCTAAGACTGGAATGAAAGGGAATGTGCTAGAAATATATGTAAACACTGATAATATGTTTCCACGATTCTGTCCTGTTTATGAGATGATCTTCAACTTTTCTGCCTCCCTTTTAATTTCCCAAAAGACCTCTTATTCAATGTTTCTCCATGCCACCTTCCTATTTGCATCACCTCAGGACATTCTTGCCCCATATCAATTGGATTTGTCTATTATATAAGTTCAGGGAAAAATATTTACTACACACAGCATTTTAAATCATTTGGTTGGGCTGCAGGGGAGATTCATATCAGCAAAGTACAAACATGCCAGAACAAACTTTTCTTATGCAGAATACAATTTCTCTGAGGTAAATGAAAGCACAATGTCTGAGATATGCTGATGCATCTAAATATTAAAGAAGGAGGGGATGAATGGAAGAACACTTTGATAAATCAGGAAAATATTTACTGAACTTGCTATAATGATTCATACTGTGGATATTAGTAATTTTGTGATACAATGCCTTTTAGAAAGTGCATTTTTATTCTATCAGTTATCACTTATCTGATCCCTTTACATATAATTGACTGCATATTTTTGTCATTGAATTTTGTTATTATAAATTAAACTACTTCACTCTCAAGTTATTCTATATAGCTCAAATTTATTGCATATTTTTCCATATTTTCACTGGAATTTATCACAAAAATGCATAAAATGATATGCAGTACCTGGAAATAATGAGCAGATAAGTGAATTAAGATCATTTGGGTTTTTTTTTTCCAAGAGAAATGAAGTCTTAATCACAATCCCTACCAACAACTACTAAGTTCATTTTTTTTTCAGTTAAAACATTAAAGGCAGAAAAAACAGTTGTGTGTGAATTTTCTTCTTTCTTGAACTTGTGAATGACTTTAATTTTAACATGACCACTTTCTTTTTACATAATAACTTTGATTTTAACGTGAACTCTTTCTTTTTGCACAGCAATGGAGAATATTTATTAATCACTCAGTATTCTGTAAAAAAAAGCTATGGATAGAACTATTGTCTGATGATGTTCAATTGGAATGATTTGAGCAAGATTAAGTAGTCAATATTACAACAAAAGAAACATTTCAATCCTTTTCTAACAACAGGATTGTTCTGTCAACCTTCATAGGGCTTGAGTTTAAAAAGTCTTCCTAAATTTAAGATGCTTTATCATTCTTTTGAGGAATGAAATAATCATTATATTGCTATGTAACATTTCTGGTGGATATTTGTATTTGGTGGTTTATATGAATACATAAGTTTTAATGGCAGAAGCAATTGTTGCTATGAAATTTAACCTTATTAGCATAGAGAATGAGATTTTGACATACATTTCACCATCAGAACTGTAATTTTCATGACATAAAACTTGATTTTTTTTGAAGAGTATTGAATTTTTTTTAGATATTTCAAGTTTGATATGTTGTCTCTTCAGGCAAGCATTAGAATGAAATGTCAGGCATCACCTGTATCTATGCTTATGGTCTTAAAGTACTGCTCTTATACTGAAGCCTGATGTACCTTTGCATACACTGGTAGAAGATGGTTTTGTACCTCCCTTATTTTTTGCAATTCTTTTTCCATACCCTGTCTTATTAATTGTTTATTCTTTACCTTGCAGTTATGATGAAGTTCAGTAAAGTACAGAGACATTATGTTTAGGCAGCTGGAGTAGTTTTAGTCACTGGAATGTTGGAAAGTTGAATTGAAAGCAGCAGCACTTCCGAACACATAAGAACCCTCACTTTCTCATGGACACCCTGCCTGGGTGAAGTGCCTTTTATATAGCGACATTTGACAAGGACTTTCTGTGCAGCACTAAAAAAGGCAGTTTTAAACTCTGCATAGAATCACTATCAGATATATGTTTTCATCAAACTTTTTTCAGTGTTTATAGCTATCGGACTGAAAAAAACCCAGGGATGTTCTGGTCCCTGAAAAATTCGGGGTTTAACAAAGCACGTGTTGAGAGAAACTAAATATAATTTTTGATAGCTTTAGGCCATTCTTAAAACTACTGGTGGTATTAATAGATTTCTTTGAGAAATAGGGTAAGTGCTTAGTATAGACACACCAGAGAGTTAATTTGATCCTTGGATCCTTGCTGCGTATGAATTTGTGAACTGTGCTTGTGAAATATTTTTACATCAAAGATTTCTGTATTGTTTCCTGCATTGTTAGCACAATTTCCCACGCAATTCCCTTCTATAAGATGATCTTCAGTACTTAATGGCTAGGAGGTTTTTGAAGGCAACAGTTATTGATAAAAAACGTTGTCCTGGGACATCACATGAATGTTTCAATTTCCTTATTTAATTTCTTAATTCCCTGAGTTCCTTAGTGACTTCTTCAGACTGGGCCCCCAATGGTCATATGTTCTCTTCTGATATTTACTTTAAAACTAATTAGAGATTCCTAAGTCTCAAAACATGATCTTGTACCCTTAAAAGATTTCTTCTATCAACTTGATGTGACAGTTTCAGATAATCCTGTAAGTGTCCTAATTTGATTATATAATTTGCAGGGAAAACAGACTCACCAAATTTCCAAGATACTGGGCAATATCTTAAGAGGAAACTGGTGGCAGCTTCTGAAATTCTGGATGCCTGAGACAAAAGGGAGGTGATAACCATGAATTTATCTTCTTATTTCTTTCCCTCACCCCCACTCCCACCAACAGACATATTTTGAAAAATTATCTTACCTGGACACAAAGATCAGTTTATTGAACTGCTCGGTTCTTGTCAGAGAGTTTGAATAAGAAGACGTGATCACAGTTTAAGTATTGCCATTTATCTGCTATAGTTTTTCTTCAGTGATAACACTCAGGTTTCTCTTATTTATTTATCAGTATGAGCTTATTTCACGAGTCAAAACCTAGTGAAACCTACATGAAACCCATTTTTTTTCCACATCAAAGGTTTTAGTACTTCTAGATTGAGTTATCAAGAGATCAGTGGAATATCTTTACTTCACAAGAAATCTAAGTATAATCTGCAGTGCTATCACAGATAAAAAAAAAAAATCCCAAAAGTCATAGCAAATGTAATTTTGTACTAAAGTACGAAAACCAAATTACATCTTTTTCTGCCAAGAATAGTCAGCTGTGCCCAAAACCAGCTTGCAGTTTTCCTTTTCAGGATCCAGACCTGTCAGAATGTCTTCAAGTAATTTTCCTGGTAAATGAGCCCACAACATGAAAATCTGCTCCTCTCTGTTCTGTTAACAATGTGTGTCAACTTCTGTGACTGTTGGCTACAAAACCCAAAGCTTCTGGAAATCAACTGATTGATGTATCATTGTTTTGAGGACTCAACTGACCCTAAATACATGGCTTTTATGTACATTGGCACCATATTTAGATGGTGGATTTACGTAAATGTCAGTATATCATGGATTTCCTTACTCTTATAATCAGAATAGCTACTAGAGGTCACTAAAAATTTATACTGTAAAAGACAGCATTTCAAACAACAATACAGAAAAGAGGTTAACCAAGCCTATTCCATTAAAAAATACACAGAATTATGAACCTGGGGACCTGTGTAAAGAGGTAATAAAAGGAGCCAATAAAGATTGCAACTTTTAATTTTCCATCAGTTTTGACTTTTCATTATCCAATCAAATTCAGATAAAGGATTTTCGTTTGATGTACTTATTAATTTTAACTCTGAAAAAAATATAACATTTTTGTATACCTCATATTATGATATAAGTTGTTAGTGGTAAAGAGAGCTAAATGGAGATAAATAATATTTATTGCCAGAATCTGAAAATACTCACAGTTAGGTGAATTATTAAAATATAGAATGTCATTCTGGTCTAAAACTGTTAGCAATTTGCAGTGAGGGACTATATTGTAGTAGGCAGGGACAGCCTCAAAAGTAGTTAATGACTTTTGAAATTTCTCAAAATAATTGAAGTGGTTTCCACTCTGTGTAAGCTAACAGGAATTTGAATTTATTTTAACTTATTTATTCTAATTTGAAATTAATTAAATTTATTCCTTTAACAAGTTATTTAAATAATTGTGCAGGTAAGTTCTATTTTATTCTTTGCATGAATTTTATCCATGGCTATTGTGACTGTTTTCCTATTTTTTTTTCATTTTGGTTTTGTTTTTTACATGTGGGACTTTTTTTTTAATAACGAAAAAAAGAAAAAAAGATGAGAGTAGGGGAGGAAGCTGAGTCTAAAATAATACCCAAATGAAGATCAAATGTAACATTAAAATGGCATCCATTGCAGGTAAAAAAAAAAAAAAAAATCATTAGTATGACAAGTAGTCTGGAGATGTCTTGCACCAGGGGAATCAGACAATTATGATTTGAGGTCACAGTGTTCCTATTGTTTTACATTTATTTCCTTTCAGTATTTCAAGCCCATCCATTCAACTTTGACCTTCTTGTGACATTTCTAGCTGTATTCCACAATTCATTTGTCCTCTACTTTCACTAGTGACCAATTTTCTCTATATCCACTATACCTGGTCCTGCCTTTTGCTCAGAAGAAGGAAAATGAACCCTTTCACTCTCCAGCTCCTCTGTGCTGTCTTCTGAATTTTTTCTTCAGCTTTGCATTGCATTCAGTGTGTCCAGGCACCCTTCTCTGAACACAAGAGTAATGTTTTCACAAAAGACTTATGGTTGAAGAAGAGTAGGAAAAAGAGTTTTGATCAAAATAACCTTTTATCATAAATTCCCTTTAGGTAATGTCTTTTAAACACAGGTAGTTCAGGTGTCTTGGGTAGCATTCGAAACAATGAAATTTACAGTTTTCTCAACTGGCTCAGGTAATGTTTTTTAATTCAAAATATAAGGGGATTTTTATTGGTTGGTTTTGGCTTTTTTCATGGAGACATGGCATGAAAATTGTTTTTGTGAATTGTTTTAATGAACAAGAATATGACTCTTATTTAATAATAAATTTGCTATTCAATTTTTACCTTAAACTGTAGCTGTTACAAACCAGACCCGTCTCCTGCTGAAAACTAAAAAAACTGTAATTATGGCATTTACTATTATTAAATTGTTAGTAAAAGCCCTAATAAAATTATTACAAATTTTTCTAGTCTCTTCACCTCTTATGTTACTTCTGCTTAAGACCAAGACTAAAACATTGACCCTCTTGAGTGAGGAACAGTTGCCGAATACGAATAACATTGCAGAATTGCTATGCTCGTTACACTTATGAAGGTGAGCTTTGTCATTATTGTTTCTTTCTGTCATTTAAATGTCTTTGGCAAAATAGACAAGACCAGTCTGAGAAATTAAAAACTCTAGTTCTTAGCAGGTGGGGAGATATAAGTCTACAGGTGTTGGAGTACGATTTGCAAAAGGCTTTCACAGCTGTCTCTGAACCTCTGATGTCTAACACTGATTTATCCAGTAAATTAAAAGTTATCCACTTTTCTCTGTGGTCCATGGTTAGCAAAATCAACATGGGATGTGCCGTTATCCTGATGCCTTTCTGCTGGCCTGCAGCGTGGCACCTTCTGATCAAAACCTTCCTTGTATGAACTTGCAGAAGAAAACAAAGCAGTCTGAAAAATGAGAGACTCCAGCTCTTTGCTTTCAAATGCCTATAAAAATGAACTGTTCTCTAAACATCTGAAAGAAATGTGTCTCAGAATTCTTTTAAGGCTTGATAGTGATCAGTAGACAGAAACTTGTCATGGATAGATCTTCTGTATGATGCAGGAGAGAGATGGATACTCTCGAGTACTAAATTCAGTTTCCTAGTAAATTTGGAACCAATTTCAGCCTATAATTAATCTATTTAGACACATTTAATATGTGAACATACTGAGATTTTTTTCTTCCTCCAATATTGAATTAGAGATAAGTTTTATTTTGATATCTGAACAGTAAAGCAGACAAATTAATAAAACACATAGTTCAGTTAACAACTTTGGCTCCACCAGTCACAAACACATGGACATTACAGAAGCTGCCCTGCAGTGACTGATTAGTTAACATGAAATTTATCATGCATGAAATTCCAGTTTAGAACTTGCAGTTCTGTAATACTTTGCTTAGCTTCCTATATCACAACAATTTTAGTCTACCAGAACTACCCACTTTTCAATATGGCACAATGCAGTATATTATGAATATATTCTGTTAGATGTATTTCATATTTTGTATTGTTCATACTCTGAACTGAAGCAAAAATTGTACTTCTTCAGTAAGATTAACAAAAGTGCAATTTTTGTTTATGTTTTCATATTTAGGCCTGTAAAAGGGGTTACATTAAATTATATAATGCTTTTGACTTTCTTATTTTATTAAATGTATCAAGCCAAACAAAATATTGTCATTATGGTCTGCAGTGCAGAAGAGCTAATTGAGTATCTTATAAGAGCTTCCTTAATAAATGGCAGAAGGAGAAGAATATTTAGTAAACTGTGTATCAGGTGCCCTTGTTAATTTAATTTTCTTATCTGTGTTTTAGATGTATTCTCGGTAGCTTTTCATCTTGATTGTACAGCTGTTTGAGAAAGAGGAAAGAAAACCTAGTTATATAATGTGATAAGCCCCTCTAATTTTAAACAATTTTAACAAAACTTCTTCATTTTTAGTGTACTGGCTTTTTGATATTTCATAAGTAACCAAATACAGGATCCATCATAGCAATTTTTTTTTTTTTTTCAGAAAAACTCTGTCCTTGCTGGAACTTCTGTGTACTCTGCTTTCTGAAATTTGTGAACAACTTAATTTGGTGTAGTGAGCTTCAGGCTGAGACCAGGTTTAAACTGCATTTGTTGCAAATGAAATGTTTTAGCTTACCTTACTTTATAAATATTTTAGAAGAACCAGAAAAACAGGTTAGAAATAACTAAGAAAAGGAAGCTCAAAGAAGTTTTGAAATGGTAGAGGAGAAATATGGTGAATATTTTGTGCCAGATGTCTTATTCTTCACTGTGATTTCAATACGAAACTCTTTCCTGTACAAAACATCTCCAGACAAGATGCGCTAGGCATCTCTTTTGCACATCCTCAGGGGCTTCCTTCTCTTAGAATCAGCAAAATGCTAAAAGTCATTGCATTAAAGAAGATATCTCCATCTCTTAGACCCCCACACCTGCTCTGCTTCTGAGAGGTTAGGAACATTTCACCTGGAAGCTGCTACTGCAATGAACTTCAAATCATTTGAGATTGGAGCTCAATATCAGATATTGCGTAAAGTACGGAAGAATCTGCTCCATCTCAGAATATATCTCAGAGATAACAACAGATAAGAACCTGTCAGATGGGTTAAGGAACATAACTATAAATAACTGGAACAGATCTAAATTATAATTATCTACCCTCACTGACCTCCCCGATGCTGCAGAAGAAGAGCTCCATCTTATAATGAGATTTGTTCTTACCTCTTTTTCCATAGCTCTTAGTTTAGCAATTTTCCACCCACAAAATATTTGCATAGCACCAAATACTTTCTGGTAAAGAAAAAGCAAACACACGAATACATGTATATATATACATATATAGATATTTATATAGATATAGATATATATAAATATATAAAATGATATTGCATAAACCCTAAAGACCACTGACAGTTTTGTGAGACCTTCCTGAAATACTAATGCACATAATGCATTCAAAAGTATTTTCTTTATAGATATTTAAATGTAAATAGTTTCATATAAAGTTGTCCAGCAAAAGTTTGTCAAAACCAAATGCTGCTAGGAAAAATATTGTTGCTTAATATGAGAGTACAGTTCTCAGGTCTTCTTGTGCAGGATTGGATGATCTTTAAAAATGGACACT
The DNA here is from genome assembly GCA_013397995.1 of Malurus elegans. Lineage (NCBI taxonomy): Eukaryota > Metazoa > Chordata > Aves > Passeriformes > Maluridae > Malurus > Malurus elegans. The sequence goes on along the minus strand of VZRP01006062.1, from coordinate 192,673 downwards.
TATGATCAAAGTACCATCACCTTTAGAAGTGTCTTCAATAAATAATGGAAGAGTCTCCCAGGTGTTTTCTTTAAGATATAGTACTTCTTTCATAATTACTTGTTTCAAAGTTAACTTTTCAGAGGGAAGGGGTGAGGCCAGAGCAGAAAAATATTTTAAATTGTTTAAAATGGTTTAAAAGTTGTTATTGTTCTCACCACTATATGTTAGAGAAAGGGAAACTTTTTTATACATTATTAGGTTAAATTTTTTGGCAACAGTGTGAGACATCTGTGGTCCCTTATGTTTGGTTGATCCTTTTTCCTGCTTATTCTATGAAAATTCCTAGAATAATTAAAGTAGGACTTTGTTTCCAGCCTAATGAAAAAAAAAGAGGAATATTTTTTTTTTATTATCCATGTCAGTGTTAGAAAATTTTGGTCTAGTGTAAGGTCAAAGCTAAATATTTACTCTGTGTGTAGATCTTCACGTCTTGCTTTGGCAACCTGAGAAAAGTCTCAATATATTTGGCTAGAGATATTTTTTCCATTTCAAAACCATCAACTCCCCATTAAGAAAAGAAGCAAAAGAGTATCTCAATAAATTACATAAAACTATGCAATCACACTCATGAATAATAACTTGCTTGAAATATAGAAGAAAAAGTTATGTAGATTAAAATGATAAAGGTGATTTTGGTAATAAGCTCAGAATAATAGATAACTTGAGACACTGACAAGCTCTCCTTCAACCTAATTTGACTTCCAGCTGTGGCTCAGGTTTTGAGATGAAGATATTTACTTTGAGTAATTGTCATAAAGACTCAGACAAAGATGTAATGTAGTGCCACTGCACAGCAATTGATCTTTGAACTGCTTCAGAATAGAATAAAATTTAGAATGATCTATTTGAGATATTTTTTCTATCACTTTTTTAAAAGAAGTTTTAAATAAAAATGTCTTTATTATCTGAATTAGAAGTCCTTTTTCTAAGCAATGAAAACATGGTTTTGAAAATAAAATAACAGACTGAAAAGTAATATGTCTGGTCCACTTTCTGTGTTTGTTGCAACTGTTGTGTTTTGTGAAGTTCAGACAGAGTGGAAGAATGCCATATGTATCTGTACATATTTATGCATATAGCCAAGAATTTATTCATAGTATAAGTGAAATCATAATAGTATAATTCAAGTGTCATCTGGACTTTTTCTGCACTGTGTGGTTTAGGTTTGGATTATAAATATCTAATTCCTCACAGATCCACCCTTTGTTGCTTCTATCTGTGTAAAAAGATGGTTTTACCACCCAAAGATACACAAAAATAAAACAAATCAGTCATAGATAGACACCTGGTTAGCTGACAAGTTTTCTGTCACAGCTAAACCAAATAAAAAAGCTGGAGGCACGTCAAGAAAATTACAGGCAGAGGAAGCCCAAGAAGTGTTTTGGGCTCTCAGGCCTCCCAGATTTGCTACAAAGGTTACCTATCAACTGTTGCAGTGGCAATGTTTTATTACAGGGCTGTCAACTAAAATTTCCAGTGGAGAGTACGTGGGTTTGCTGACTGTAGACCATGATGCGATTTAGTAAAACTGGAATTCTGACTCAGTTGCACAAAGTGCTAAATTTACCTTTGCTCTGGCACAAGATAACTTATCCTGCCACAAATGTATGTAGTTCAGAACACAAAGTACTGAAGCACCTCCAGACTAAAGGCAAAATTTGCAAAAGCTTCATCCCAGTGAATTAGGAACTTGCATTGACAGTGGCTGGATTTAATTGCCATTTGGTATTGCAGCTGACTTCCAAAGAAAAGGAGGTAGCAGAATGCATGCGTTTGGTGCCTGGTCAGGAAAACATTCCTCATTTTATATCTTTATAGAGCCACACTCACCTAGATATGAACCAAATATCAGAAGTTTTTGCTGTAAAACAACTCTGGCAATTACTTGGAAGATACCCATGTAATTTCCTCTTTATAATTTCATGGCCCAAATATACAACTAGAACCTAACAGATTTTGTTCAAAGGCGAATACAATACAACTTTCTCTGTAGCAATAAGCAATTTCCCATGCTGAGCTCCAGAGCAGGCATTCAAGATTGGGGGAAAAACAGCTTAAGGACCAGGGAACAGGCCACAGAGAAGACTGATAAGTACTCATGCAGAAGGCTTTTTTAGAAGCTGTGAATCTTTTTTCTTGTACTGCCTTATCTGATAATAGAGTCTGTCTTAGTGAGCTGCATACCTTGCAGCAAACATTATCGGCAAATGAAGAATCTGTGTATCTATGCACAAAAAAAAGAAAGATATTCCACCTTATATAAGGAAAATGACCAAAACCAGCTCACCCTCCAGCAGAAGTCCATTTATTCTTTTATTGGAAGCAAAAAACTTAACCAGACTGCAAAACACCTAAAGTAGTTCTCCCGATCAGATTGTATGGCGGTGACACTGGCAGTGACACCTCCTTCACTCTCACTGTAGGGAGAGTGACAGCTAGGAAGCGAGAAATGGATTTTCAACAAGAAAATATTTCCCCTCCAAGAGCAGCACTTGTTTTCCTGGATGACAAAAACTGATTAAGAATAAGGTCTTGGAGATAAGAATATTTTGACAACTGGAAACATTTGAGTAGACCTGCCCAAAGAAAGGTGGAGCTCTTATATATCAGATATAGAGGAGAATTTGGCACGAGGAACACGTGCTAGTTTAGCTGATTGCCTAAAGCATCTCAGTTCCACACTTACCATTTTCTGCTGTGGGCCTCTATTGAGAGGCTATCTGGCCAAATTTTTATCTAATTTAGTTGATATTCAAGATGCACCTCTGCCAATCACTCCCACCTGTAAACCTCATTTCCTTATTGAAATGAACTGTAATTTGCTTGGAAGATTCTGGTAGAACTACAATCTTGATTTCAGCATCTAACCTCATAAGAAGAGTGTTCAAGATGCAATTCACAGGAATGTAACACTATTAACAATTTACATGCTATTCTGTAGCCAATTATTAATAAAAAAGTAGTCTAAGAAGCTTGAAAGAGGTATTGATCTTTACTGATCTTTTTTTAGTATTGTAAAGAGTGAAATTACTTTTAAAGTGCATCTGAAACTGAAGAGCAATTAAAAATGTGAACACGGAGGTGAATAGAAAAAAGAGTGAAATAAAATTTTAACTTGCCTTTGCCTTCTTATATTCATTTTTTTCTTAAATATCTAGCTTCTTGATGAAGAAAATAAAAAATAACAGTGCTACATCATTTCCCTTGCTGGTATTCTGGTCCTTAGACCACTTTTGTCCAATTTACGAGATGGCTTTAGACAGAATCCCATAGCATTTTAGCTGACATGTAGTACATAGACCCTATATATTGATAAAAATATCTAGGAACTGTTTACGCTTGTTATTCTCCTGCACAGTCAAATATTTATGCTCTAATACAATAGCAGTGCAAAAATCTTCTTCATGACCTAACATCTCAGTGGCAGCGTGTTTTTAGAAGACACTAAAATATTTCATTAAAACAGTGTAAGAGTTCAAAATACAATCAAGAGATACAAATAAAGCAGGACTGTCGGAGAGGCAGTTTTTGCAATGGGTCCAGAGCAGTGCATTTTTAACTGAATAGAAAAACAACACAGAAATGAGCGTGACAATGCAACTGTCCTGCCCAGAGCTCCTCAGTGTGATGGGAGCATGCATGACTAGCGTTTGCCAGCCACTGTTATCACTTGGCACGTTTATGGCACTTGCTCATGCTGAATTCCAAAGCTGTATCAAGGGGGCTATCACATCTCTCTATAAAAGGAGCTGCGTCACCATCCAAATATAGACTGTTAATCATTTCATGCATTTGAGCCAATTATAAACTTCTATTGCTTCATGAATATGCTAATAAGGGTGTCATGGCACACTCATGTTCCCTCCACAAATGAAGTCCAGTTGATAATCTAAGCACTGCAGAAAAAATATTCTTCAAGTTGCTGATTTTTATGGTGAAATTCTGCAAACTTTGACTGATAAGTGTCACAGAGCAATTACAGTTCAGAATTGGACTAGATCTCCTTTTTGGTATTTGGTGAGGACTGGATCTCAGGGGAAAATTTCATGTTCCCGTAATCTGGAATCATAGACCTGAGCAGCCCATAGACCAAGCTGCCTGGGAGCTTGAGGAAGGTGTCAAGGGAGAGCTTCTTAATAATAAATCACATGTGATAGGCCAGAAGGTCTGATAATGTTTTGGATCTGCTACTTAGGAATGGAATAAACCTCATTAAATGGCGCTACGGCATACAGTGGCTGTGAAATCTGAGTTCAAAATCCTGAGGAGGGTGAGGAAGGAGATTAGCTGAACACCTACCCTGGACTTGAAGAGAACATACCTTGTTTGCTGTAAAAGAGCTCAAGGGAGCTGTCAGGTTGAGAAGGGCAACCTCTTGCCAGAACAACAGCCCATCTTTTCCTCATGAAAGTGGGTGACATATCAGGAGACCATTTTGACTAAACACAGATCTTCTGTCACTACAAGAGTGCAAAAAAAAAAAAAAAAAAGTATGCAGGGTGCTGAAGCAGATACAGACTAAAAGGAATTTAGAAACATTGCCTGGGCATGCATGAATGGTATTTTAAGCTCAACTAGAGGCAGAACTGGTAACAGACATCGAGAGCAACATGAGGGGCTTCTGTAAATAACAGTAAAAGGATAAGAGAACTGTGTGTTCATTGCTAAATATGTAGGTGATATAGTTTCAGTAAACAAAAATAAGAGGGAGATAACCAAAATTTTGGTTCTTTGAGCCTGTCTGAAAGACTTACAAACTTTTGTGCCTAGAGGACTTTTAAGAAGGGAAGGAAAGAAGTTAACTCAGAGTAGGAAGATTTGAATAATGTGCGTCTTGAGAAACTTCTACATTTACAGGTCCATGAGATCAGATGAGATGTCCCCAAAGTTCTGACTGAGCTTGACAAAACTCTCTATAAGAAATCATAGAGGCCAGAGAAAGCATCCAGTTAGTCCAGAAAGTCAAATATTGCACAATCTTTGAGACTGGATTTACTTTCATGATAAAACTGCTATAACTATGACTGTGACAATCAGCAGATGTTCCCTACCTTGACTTCGTCAAGACCAATTTCACACAGCATCCTTAGAGTCACTTCTGGAGGGTGGGAGAAAGAAATTACTGTCTGGATGATCAGACTTAAGGATAATGTTTAATTGCTTATATTCTGCATGAAGAATGGCTACAAACAGAGGTTCTCAGCATCCCTTTTGAGACTTTTCATGTTAATGTATTTACGGAGAGTCTGGAGGAAGTGGTAGTCGGCATCCTGAAGTTAACATCTGATACCACGTTTCTGTGAATCTGTTGACTGCTCAAGAGGAAATCTTCATCTGCAAGCTCTGTGTGTGTTTATAGGACAGCACTGACAGGGACCCCATGCAAGTGGAGGAGAGCAGACCCATTCAGTTCCATTGGCACAGTGAACTGTAATGATCCTTCGAATGCTCATTATGGCCTATCACATCAAGGCTAAGATATTAAGTTTTTCAGCTGACAGATCATTGCCTCAACAGATCACAGCTTCTCTGATGCAATGCAATAAAAAGTAATTACCATGCTGGAAATCTTATTTTTGAATGAAATAACTCAGTTCAGAAAACAGCATAATGACTAAAATATTTAGACTGTGAATATCCCAGATGAACTTTTTTCTAAATTGGTTTTTTAGGATGATTCTTAAATATTGAAGAAAAAGTTCTTAAGCACTTAACATTTTCATTAGAAATAATGTAATAATATTACCATTATTATTAGTGCGTACTTGAGTTTAAATTGCTACCCATGCTTCAAACAATGAAAATAAAATTTCTCCTTTAAGTAGTTTTCTTCCCTGACTTCATTTAGTCCAGTCTATTGTTAAAGCCCTCAGAAAGCCTCTACTACTTCACTACTCTGCATAAATATTTCCTAGGAGACTCATCCCAGCTATTTATTTTGGTACAGGGTACCTGACAGGACTCCTTTGAAACTGAATGATACAAATCCTGAGCTGATCCTAGGAATCAGGCATTTTGAAGGCCTTCCATTTCCTTCATGCTGATAATCTGAATAGTCCACCAAAACACAAATTGGGAAACGTTTGCAGTTTCACTCCATCATATACATCCAACTATATTTATGGTCCACTGGTGCAAAACTGTACACTTCCATGGACATCATGTCTAATGCTTTGCAGTCCCTGATGATACTGCGAAAGAAAACCTCCCCAAATGTATATGTACATGAAATGTGCATACCATAAAGGAGGCCTTAATTTAAGAAAAATGCTGTTGGACTTATAGCAGTTATTACTCAGTGAAGACAAAATAATGTGCACTGTCAAAGCATTGCTGTAATGAAAATGAAGTAGTAAAGCACTGAGTGATTCTGCTCAAGATTACACCAGGAGGATCTGTTTGACATCAGTGGTACAAAAAATTGGAGTAGAATTTATATGAGAGTATCCAAAATCTGATTATATAGCACTCTAATGGTGTTAAGGAATCAAATCATTGCACTACTAGAACAGTCCCAGCCCTCTAATTTTTCTGCATAGTGCCCATTAAAACATTGTGTAGCTGACAGCTCCCACAGCACTCTATTTTCATTGTTCCATTCTGCGCAATTTAAAATTATACCAATAAAAGAAAAGCTGCCTTAATTTTTGTAAAAATTGTTGAATTCTATTATTTTTTCGATAAACTTAATACAAGTCCCTTTTCTTGGAATGTTTGTAAGATTTTAATAAGAATTTAAAGGTAATCACAACCCATGCTATCCTTAAAGGTTTTTCTTTTGTTCTTCAGTCCTGGAGCAGAGTTTGGGCTAAAAGATCACATCTTGTGCTGGTCCTGGGCCGTGGTGGCAGATAAATGCTGCCTTTTTGTTCCTTTCTATAGTATGGACATGTAAAGTGATGATAACCATGAAGTTTTTGTGAGGTAGGGTTGTCAATGATTGCATGCTTTGAAGAGGAATTTCTCTGCCTAATAGAAGGACTTGCTTTATTGGCTATTATTCCCCCTGCATGGAAGGTCTAGTCAGGAGTTTTGGCAACTACCATGTGAGGCCAGTGTTCCTGGCTTCAAGAGGCCAAGGCTTTGTTCTTGACTCAGTTACTGATCTGCTTTGATATCTCAAGCACAAAATTATGCAAAATTTTCTGAATTAATTTAATTCTGCATGCTTTAATTTTCATTTTTAAGTGTTTAAAATGGAATTAGTAAGGGTATGATTTTCAAAGAGATCAAGAATCCGTCTCTTACAAGATAAAGGCCAATTAGCTAGAAAAACAAATCATTGGCAGAACAGTTCCTGGGTTCCTAGGCAGTTCACTTCTGTTGAGTTGTTCTAATTTAAAGTGGTTTGCTACCAGTAGTAAATGGTGAATGCTATAAATTTAAAGGAATTGGTTCTGGAATCTATTTCCAAAGCACAGAGAGAAAGCGAAGAGGCAAAGGGTAGTTATTTATAGGCAACGGATTCCAAGAAGAAGTAGAATGACAAAACCTTGTGGTTATCTGTGCAGGAAGAAGGTTATTTTAAAGGCCTTTAAAATCATAAATGCAGTAAAGAATAAACAGACACGTTATGTACTTCCTTCTATAGTGCGAGAAATACTTGGTATAAACTGAAGAATTAATCCACAAAAGATGCTATTTCTTCGTGTTCTAAATAGACAAGTTGCAAAATGTTCACTGTGAGATTCTATGATTGATAGGAGTTTACAATTGTTCCTAAAGCCATTGAACAAATCCAGGGATGAAAATATATCTGGGCTACTAAACATAACCATACTCCTCTGGCTTAGGGTCCTGAGTCTGAGATTAAGTGCTGGTTTTTGTCCTCCTATTTTTATTTGGTAATCATCAGACAGAACACTGAATTTAGTGTAACTTCACATTAAACTTTTATTTTCAGGTGGGGGGACTTGGTGCAATAGTAGAAAAAATGCAATCAGGGCAGCATTCAGGCAGAGGAGAGAGTGAATAAAATCAGAGTGAATGAATAATAATCAGAGCGGCAACATCATTAATCTAAATTTGGATATCCTTGTCCTGTTACTGATTCAGATAAGCAGACTCTTGCGTGTACCTTAACTGATGTTCTTTAGAGCCACTTGCAGGACCAAGGAGTGGTGATTTTTGCCTTTAAATCCTACATTGTTTCAGTTTTTTGCCCTGCTTCTTCTCATGTCTGCAGAGAGTTACGGGACAAGTAAGACCATGGAGGTCATGGAACAAAGGACAGGAAGTGTGTTGGTGCAAAATTTTATGAAAGCATGTTTGAAAAGTTTCAGGGGTTATCACATCATAGTTCCAGTTGGAGATAATGAAAATGGTCTTCAAAGTTTTTCAAGGTGAGCTGACAGGCTAGCAGGCAATTGTCTTCATGATGTCTACTGTGAAAATCTGTTTTGTGTAATGCAGCTTCTATTCCCTTGTGCAGTGCAGTTCCGTTATGATTTCAGTGCCAGTTCATTGCATTTCCTATAAAAGTTATAAAATAATACCGTAATAAAAACCCGCAGATTAACATAAGGCTGTCAGTCTGGTCTTGAGCAGTCTTTTGGCAGGTACTAATTCATGTCAAAATTGTGTGCTCCTAAGCTTATCCCTTAACTCTAAAGTTATTATGTTTGCTATAATTTTAAATGTACATTACTAGTATATTTCAAAATGTAGCATTTTGTGGTTTTTGTTTTTTTTTTTTTTTAATTTTCTTTTTGGTGTAGTAAGGTAAGGTCATTCTCCTTTCTCTGTGTGTCTACCTCTGGTCTTCAATCTTTGTTACTTGTTCTCTTTGTAAGTTAAAGTAGACTCAAATTTCAGTTAGTGCACATTCTTCTTTAAAAGGCTTTTGAATCAAATCTATGCTCGGGCCTTTATATAAAAGAAAATCTCTTCCATCCAGAGATTTAAGAATATGTAAAATACATGCAAAATGAAATCAGTTTGTCTCACATCCTACTAGTCACTAAAGCACCTGTACCAGAAGACACCAGGTTTGTTGTTTTTGAGTTTGACGAATAAAAGAGGCCACCAAGTATGTTTTACTTTGGGAGCAATGAAAAAATAATGATGCTGCATTTTCAGTGAACCCGTATCAGAAGACAGGCAAGAAAGAAAAGTAACAGTGGTATTTTATAATTAGGAAATTTTGATGTAAATATTCTTTGCAGCTACAAATTTTCAGGAAACAGATCCAAACTACTGATGAACGTCAATTTTCTAAGCGTAATAGGAACAGTATCAGAGCAATGCATGTCATTTAAGATCATAATGTTCAACAGAAAATGGCATTATATTTTTTCCAACAAGCCTATTCAAAGGCTTTATCTTGAAAGCCATAAACATGAACTTCTACTCAGAATTCACTTTTAATAATTAATTTTCTTCAGGAGCTGACCTCAGTCTTCCACAAAGTGAAAAAGACCATAGTGGTAATTGATTTTACTAGTTTTCATGCAACATTTTCATATTGGCAGGGGCTACAAGAGATGAGGTGTCTTCTGTGAGAAGCTGCTAGAAGCTTCCCCTATGTCCATGTAGCCAGTGGAAGCTGGCTGCGAAACAGACTCACCACTGGCCAAGGGTGAGCCCATCAGCAACAGTGGCGTAGCACCCATCCAGCACCTCTGCCATAATGTGTTATAGAAGGGGGGAAAAATGTTATTGCACAGAAACAATTGCATTCAGGAAAGAGAGAAGGAACGTGAGAGGAACAGCTCTTCAGACACCGAGGTAGTGGAGCAGGAGGAGGCATTCCAGATGCCAGAGCTCTGGTTCCCCTGTGAGTCAGCGGTGCCCCTGCAGCCCATGGAGGTCCATGGCGGAGCAGGGATGCTTCTGCTCCCATGGAAGATCCCAGGCAGGAGAAGACTGTGGCTCCATCGAGAGGGGAGCCCACATTGCAGAGGGTTTGCCAGCAGGATTTGTGACCGCATGGGGATCTATGTTGGAGTGGTTTATTCTATGGAATTGCACCCCATAGATGGGACGCACACTAGAGTTTGTGAAGAACTGCAGCCCATGGGAAGATTTCAATTGGGGAAGCTCATGGAGAATTCTCTCCCATGGGAGACACCCCACCCTGGAGCAGGGAAAGTGTGAGGAGACCTCTCTGTGAGGAGGAAGGAGTGGCAAAGACAGCATGGGATGAGCTGACTGCTGCAGCCATTCCCCATTTCCCTGTGCTTCTGGTGTGCACACAGAGAAAATGAGGAGTGAAGTAAAGCCTAAAAGAGGTAGGCTTGGGGGAAGGCATTTTAAGGTTTGCTTTTACTTCTCATTATCTTACTTTGATTTAATTGTTAGTAAATAAATTGATTTTCCCAAGTCGAGTCTGTGATGTCCATGATGGTAACTGTTGAGCCATCTCTCCTGGTCCTTATCTCAGCCCATGAGACTTTTGTTAAATTTTTCCTTCCTTGCCCAGTTGAAGAGGGGAGATATAGAGTAGAATTGGTGGGCACCCAGCACTCAGCCAGGTCAACTCACTAGACTGAAGCTGTAGACTGCAATTAGAGTCTGGAAGCTCTGAAATCCCTAAAGGTAAACATTATTTTAATAAATTGGAGGGTTTTTTTGTGTGATTTACCAAATCCAAACATCGCTTTGGTGGAAACTTAGAATCAATTCTGCACAAGATGGAAAAGCTGGTACTCGGATAAAGTAATGCCTATGCCATGCAAGAAGAAATGAAATTAAATTGCCATCTTTTCTTCTGAGGACTCATTAGTAATGAACAGAAATTCTCTTTCATTTCTTCGGCTCTTTCTATTCCTTTGCCACATCTCCGAACTAATCTTTATCTTTGGAAATTTTGGTAGTTCAAGTGGGACAAAACATGACTTCACTGCTTGCCAAGATCACCGTTTTTTTAAAGTAGAACTTTAATATTTATTTTTTTTTAAATTTTGCAAGTGCAGAAAAGAACCTCCAGATGTAAAACAATTCTGTTTTGGCCCTTGAGTAAAAGGAATATAACAGTTCTACACATTCCAAATATTACTAAATAGTTAAAACTTTATCTTAGATGAATGGTCTCTTTTCAATTAGATCAAGCTATTTAGGTAATTTACAGTCATGAATGAATTTTTCTGTGAAAGATCCCTGCCTGGATGAGATTTGTCATTATATTTATTGCTCAGAGAGGGAACTGAGGTGGAGAACAGTGTCAGAGTTTCAACCTGAATTATTTGGGAGTTTTTTTCTCATAATCTCACAAAATTTTCTACTGAGTCTTCCTTTACATGCTCTTTTAAATAGAAGCCTTAGAACAATCTCTTCCCACTCCACTGCCAACCATTTGAAATACTTCAAAACCATTTTCTTTGTTGTTCAGGGTCAGAAAACTAGTAACAGATGTATTGACCCTGATTTAATTGCCCTCACACTGAGAGATTCAAACAGTTATCCAATTTTTTCTTCCTATATTTTATTTAGAACAAAGCAAACAAACATTTTTAAAGTGATATTTTATTCATATGTGTGTTAGTTTTAAAACAAAGAACCCTGTGTTAACATAAATACACAAAATAAACAAAACATCATACTTCTTCTGCTCCATGACTTAATTGTAATATCTCCTTCAGCAGCAGCAAGATTTGATTAGCGCTGGTGAATTAATATTTTCTCACTTTCAAGGAACACTCAAAGCACAAAGGTAGAGATGCAAAAGATGGACAAATGGAAATGACAATAACATCTCTGTAGCAACATTATCTGAAATTATCACCTAAGCCAAATTGAATATGTTCCAGTATATTAGAACACAAAGTTATTCCTAAACACTTAGAAGTAAGCACTTTGCATAACAAAGGTTTTCACAAAGGTAACAGTATCATAGGGTCAATTAAAATTTCATTTTTCTTGCTAATCAACCAATGCATTGGTTGGTATGCATGATCCTGCAGATCTTGATGTAAAGTAGTCATGTTATATGTTTTATTATAAGAGAAATTTCTGGTTTATGCATGACTATACATGCAAAGATTTTCCCTGTATTTTCATAACTTTAAATGGAAAAGGTGTTCAAGAATGTCTTGAAAACTGCAAAGAAATTCCAGCCACATTTGCAAGTAATCCTTTTACCTACCCTTCCACTTCCCACACATTCATCCTTGTCATCTTTGCAAAAGGTATGCACTTGAAGTGGAGTGAGAAGGAAGAATTATATTGGTAATATGGATTTTGAGAATAATTATCTTTTCAGCTTTTCCTAATGAAAAATAGAAATGGCCAGTTTCAAAGCCATCTTCTCAGCTGCTGATAAGATTAATGTACTGATTAACACCTTTTCCAAGTTGGATTGGAGGTGAAAGCAGTTCCATTTGGCAAAATCTCATCCCATTTGCTGACATCTTCATTAACCTCACTGATAAGAAAACCATTTCACAATAAAATTTTCTCAGGGCTAGAGATTTTATCTTCACAGCTTCACCTAACAATGTTAATTCGCTATGTGAAACATGCAGGTTCAATTGCCTTGATAATTTCTCTGTGCCATATACTTTTTCTCTTTGGTTAAAAGGTTGATAGAAAAGAAACCAATTGCTTTGGACTCACTATGGAAGACTGATTTTCAAAAGGACATTTCCCCTTTTAACAAAAAGAAAGAATAAGTATATAGATAAAAGTGAATGAAAAGATCATCAGGCACAGAAATTTAATTGAAGGTACATATTGGAAGAAATAATACCATGTGATCATATTCGAAGCCAAGCTTCCCTGATAGGGTTTATACCCCTACTTTTTATAGCAGTTTCATCTCACAAGCTTGGTTAAAAGAGGGGGTTTGTGTAATTTGTGAACCAGATACCAGAAAATGTGGTATAGAAGTGGTAAATGTAAAGAAAACAATTCTAAAGAAAAACAGAGGATGGAAGCCTGGTATTGACTCTAGTAAAGGTAGGAAGTTCTCTACAAAAGCAAATCATGAAACTTGAAATTAAAAGTTTTACTAAGCAATTGGAGGCTCATTGGGACAATGTAATATTTAGCAGCAGTAGTTTATCAAACGTATACAAAAAAGGTATTGTAGAATAGAAATAAAAAGCAGGGAAGAAGAAAATTTGTTTTAAAGGAATGTAGACAGATTTACACGTATGAATGTTGCACATCACTACTAGCTTAATTTGATCAGTTGAGGCCAATTAAATCCTCTAGCTTTCATAATACCCTTAAAATCAAATATGTTTTGTTGTTGGACTTTTTGTTGGTTTGCAGGGTTTTTTATTTTGTGAGTTGTTGATTGTGGTTCGTTTTTCCCCAAGTACCACCCTAGAATTCCTTATAGGAATAGAATAGAATAGAATTCCCTATATTCCAAATAGAATTCCCTATTTGCTTAAGTAAGAGACTATGCTCATATCTGTTCAACCTTTTCTTCTAAGTAGTTTCACTTTCTGTGTAAGCGACTTTGCATTGTGGAACTGGATTCCGAATTCAGAAATGATAATCTCTGAGTATGCTTCCCCTAAAAACAGAGCTTAAAAACAAGACTCTGCATGACTCAGACATATCCGGCATGTTGTAAACAGTTCTTTTGAAATAGTATGGAAATGTATGCAAATGTATGAAACTGATCCAAGGATTGACAGTGGGTTTCAGTATGCTGTTTTAAATAATGTAATGACGACCATGCAGAAAAAAAAAAAAAAATCAATTTCCATTTGCTATGCCAGTATCGAGCTAAAGTTTCAATCGAAGGTTTATGCAGTGTGAAGGATAATTATTGTCCAGCTTTGCTGGAGTAATGAGTCCAGGTCTGAAGTCCTCAGTAGAAGGAGGTGTTTTCCTGTTGGAACAAGTCCACACGATAGACACTAAGTTAATCAGAGAGCTGGAGAGCTAATTCTATGATCTGGGGCTGCTGGAGAAGGGAAGACTCTGGGGAGAGCCTACACCCCTTTTCAGCACCTAAAGGGGCTTTATAAGAAGACTGGAGAGGGGCTTTTCACAAGGTCAAGTAGGGATAGGACAAGAAAGAATTAATATGAAGAAGAGCAAGTTTAGATTATATATTAGGAAGAAATTCTTTACTGTAAGGATGGTGAGACTTTTTGACAGCTTGTCAAGAGATGTTTTGGACTCCCCATTCCTGGACATGTTAAAGAATGAGGCTGGATGGGGCACTGACCACGCGATCCAGTGAGAACTGCACCTCTCCAGGACAGGAAGAATGGAGTCAGGGATCTGTAAGTTCCCTTCCAACGCAAAGCATTCTATGATTCTGTAGTTATATGATTCTATGGATACGAAATTAAACAATCAAAGAAGGACAGTACAGTAATTAACTTGTTTCGGTAGATAGAAAAAGCAACATCTTTCACTGGTATTTCTAACTTGTTGGAATGTTGCTAGATTCTTTTTGCCCTTAAAGCACCCTCCAACAAAACAAATAAAAAATCACAAAAAATCCTCTAAAATTCTGAGTCTTGCTATGACTGTGTCCAAATAAAAAAAAATTAATGCTTTAGAAATAATTCTGTAATAACTTCTGTTGCCATGATAGGTCTCAGGGGTAATCCAGTGTTTAGAATAAATCTGATTATATCGTTAACTGTATACAGAATAATCTAGATGTTTTCCTGGGTAATAAAAGTAGAGAATGAAATAGAAGCCTGTTACCTGTTTTTGAAGAAAAAACAAAAAACAAAACAAAACAAAACAAAACAGAAAAAAAAAAAAACCCACCAAAACCAAAACTGAATAAAATTGCAAATTTTTTCCACATCTGGAAAGTGGTCTCAACAAAGCACACAGGTTATACTTTCTAGGAAAAAAAAAAAAAAAAAATAGAAAAAAAAGAGAGAAAAGAAGATTCATTGATTTTAACCAACAGTGCTAATAATTCACATGCACTTAAACTTCGTATTAAGCCCTTTTTCTCTGAACTGAAAATTTCTCTGTTGATCAAAGGACCTGTTTTGCAATACCTGCAATATTTATTTTTTGGCAGACCTGCAGAGTATCAACCCCTGTCTTCAAGTCTATAATGCTGGTAGGGAGTAAAAAAAAATTGTGATACCTATTTGGTGACTACTTTCAAGGACTAGATGCATAAACATGTCAAGGAATTGAAGTAAGACAGAAAGCCAAAAGTTGCAGTTACCTAAGTCAAAAGGGGCAACCCAACAGAGAGAAAAAAAAAAAAAGAGAAACAAAAAAGAAAAAGACTATGTGATTTTAGAAGCAGAAATAAACACAATCCTTCTTAATTTTAGGCTCTTCTCCCCCCCTTTAACATTCTGTCTACATAGCTGTAAAGGATCCAGTATCAAAAGAGAGAGAGAATTCAGTACCACCTTCTAAAAATCAATGAGGCCCATAATTATTTCAGACTAGAAAAGCTTCTGGTCCTGAGGAGCACTGGTGAGTTTCAAGCATAGAGTAAGACAAGCTGTAAATAAGTGAGGTATCATTCCATATTTTCCATACTATTCTACTATCATTCCAGTATCATGGACTGTTATTCCATAGTGCATTCACTCACTGAATGCTTCTCCACAAATTTTAGATATTTTTTTTTAATTCCATTATTTACATTACAATTTTTAGTGTTATTAGAAAATCATGAGAAAGACACAGATCTGTGCAGAGCAGTACTGTTTAAATCCACTATGAGACCTCTGCAAGTGCTTTAAAATGAAGTTAATACAAAATAGTTGCTTTCAACATTTAAACTAGGGTGTGCCTTTGGCAAAAATGCTCTGAGGGGTTATGTCATAAAGCAACTGAAAAAAAATGAACATTCAAAATTTGTGTTAAGGCTGTTATCTTCTTCCTGAGGCTCATATCTTTGTCATTTGCTCTCTCCCTCACATTTTTGGTTTTGTTTCTATTTCCGCGTAACTTTAAATTATCTAGATAAATACTTAGTATTCAAGTGATTTGAAGGAATAACTGAAATTTTCTTCCCAGTTCTTCTTAAGTGGAAAGACTGGAGGAAGAATTGCCCAACAGTGATACCAAATAATATGTAGAACAGACCTGAAAAATCCTCTTCAAAGAATATCCAAAGACAAACTGCATAATCTCAGTCCTGGTGAAAGATTAAAAGAATTTTTCTTATCTATAACTTACACATAAATCTGCAATTTATCTGTAATAGGTGTACTGATGAAAATTTTTGCATATGACTTTTGCTCATGATTGCTTGATGAACTTAAGAACTGAATCCGAGATATTAGGTTAACCTTGGTCTTCTATGAAACTGATTTGTTAGATGAGACAATTCAATACCCCTTTCAATACCTTAAACATAAGTATTGCCTTATTTGACATATTCTGTCCTGTCTTTCATAAAACTTCAGATCCTTTTAACTGCTTGGAATTGGGTATGCAAGTGATGTGGTTACATTGTACTGTCAAAGCTCTGAATAAAAGATTATTATCGTGTTCTACATGTTGTCATGCATAAATATTCAAATTAACACTATTAAAATAACCAGTAAAAGATAGTGTTCTACATATCTCATTACCTATTCAGCCCCTGGGCTACTCTGGCAAGAAATATTTGCCTTGTATGAGTCAGATAGAAAAGTCTGTAGCTACTCCTTCCTCCTGCAGTTTCCCCATGAGCAACAGAGAACATTGCCAAGATCCTGCTTTGCTTGTGTGCTGCTGCTTGGATTATTCACAGATGTGAATGAAATATCAAGCAACTTCTTTAAACAGAATAAACCGATAAAAAGTGTTAGTGCATTGAAAAGTAATGATAAAAATTTGTTTGACCTGCAAGTCTTAACTCAGGAAAATACCAATTATGTATCTAACTCCAAGGGTATGAATTACCTCATACCTAAACTTACCTAAAGTCACATTAATTTTCAGTTGCATTTAATTGCATCCTATTCCTTGGCTCCATAGAAATTAGATTACAGCTGTGCCTAATTATTGCTGTTCTCAGTCAGATCCTCTTTACTAAACAATCTTCTGATAAAACACAGGAAAATCCACTTCCTTTTATTTAACAATTAATAAAATAGATAAATAATTAGGCCAGATTTAATATATAGTACTGTTTTATGAAGGATAAAATAACTATTTTGTTGTTGTACAATCATGATGCAATGCAGAATGAAAAGAAACTGTAGGTTATACTTTCAAGTTGGTCTCTTTCTCTAACCTATTCATCTTTTTCTTTGCGGGAGCACTACTGCTGCTAAGAACTGCTCTTTCGAGACCCTTTAAAGGTATTTTTGTATTTGTAGTGCAACTTAATGAAGATTTTCATTGTATTACAAGGCAAAGGGATAAGAGTGGGAGAAAGAAACATATCTGATGCAAGATGGGACATCAAAGCATGGAATAAAGTCTTAAACCAAATCATGGAACCTTTGCTATGCAAAAACTTAACTGTTGTGATAATTATGTGATTGGCTCTTACATACGTTGAAAGATTTGCTATCCTATCTTTTCTCTAAGGAAATATTCCAGTTTTATTTACTACATGCTTTCTATATCCCATATATCCTTCAGATCCTGGTAGGTTTCATAAGAAGAATTCTTCTGCTTTGATTTGTTTTCATTGATGTCCAAGAAATTGAAGCTATCCCAAAGGATTCACGATCTGTTGAAGACCGAATGAGGAAAGGAAAAGAATTAGAGACATTTTTGGAAATGTGACTATTGGTGCTAACTCAATACTAAGAATTTTAAGAATAGGTGACCAAAAATTAACCTAGTTTAATCCAGTATTTTACAATGCTGAGTTCTTTGGCCATTTGATCCTGTTTCCTTTCACTTTTTGAAGTCCAGAAAAATCATAATTTTTAAAGCCATCCCACTAAAATTAAATATGACTGTATGTGCTTTGTCAAACAGAAATCTTAGTTCTTCATCTGTCTTTCTCAATAAAATAATTGGAGGCAAACATCTTTCCTGATGAGAA
>VZRP01006062.1:155661-166889 GCA_013397995.1 Malurus elegans | reverse complement strand
TTTTTTTTTAAGTGGTGCCTAATGTTTGATTTTGAAATCTATATTTATGTCTCTGAATTGACAGCTTGATTTTACACAAGTCTTGGTAATCAAGCAGTTCCCATTGATTTAATAACAGGGCTGGATGTTGCACGGTCAATAGTTTTAGATGTTTAAATATATCCCAGCATCAGGGTTCTGGTGGTTCTGGTGGCTCTGGTGTTTCTGCTGGTTGTGGTAATGCCATACCATGGTGACAAGTTCTCTTGACTTCTGGCTACACAGTCTACATGATATTTCATTGTTATTGTGCACCAGTCTGTGGCTTAATCCTGTGAGTGCAGCCAACAGTGTTGCAGGATCAATCCCTATTTCCACAATAATTAATCTGAGGTAAATTCATCAGTTATTACAGAAATCAGATCACGTAACTGATGCCTTCGTAATGGCTGAAAAAATGTTCCCACAGAAAATGTCACTGTTTACTGAACTGCATACTGGTTGAAAGGCAGAAATAAAAATCTCAGGAGCAAAAGCAGTATTTCCAATCCAAATACACATTTCTGTGCTGTACAAGCTATAGATGAAAAATCAGGAGAACTTTGGTATGATATAAAGAATAGTAGAAGAGGATTTTATAATAATATAAAGGTTACATGAGCTGCTTTAGGGCAGAGTAGGGCTCTGGAAATAGTTGAAAGCAATGGGGGAAAAAAGAGAATGAAATAACTACATAGATACTAATGTTTATGTACATGGACATATAAATGCAAAATTTTTTTATAAAACAGACATAAATACCCATATATGTATTTACACAAGTACATACTATTTATGCTAGTATCTACCTTTTAAGGTACATGCAAATGTAGAGAATAAATACAAAGATCAAGTGTACTGGAAAGAAAGCTGATGTTTAAAGCATATGGTCCCTTGCTGAAAAACTCGGTGTAAAAAGTAGATCCACAGTGGTTTAGATATTATTTTAAAAAAGAAGGAGAGAAATTAGGTGGAGAAGAAATTAACAGCCAAAACTTTATATAAGACTGAAAACCTCCTGCCTTTCCTGCCATGACCATTCCTTCCAGCCAGGGCAAACCTTTCCCATTCGCATGCTTGCAATCATTGTATTGCTGCTTGCAGAAGGGAGAATCACATCCTTCTTTCAAGGAAAGTATTTATCATACTTCTTTCTGTCTTAGACAGGACTCATCAGATTTTTTATATAGTTTTGGAAAAAGCATGTCCACCTGTCATTGCTGTACAGGCTCAGCAACACAGCAAAGTCTGGGAACCTGTTTTTAATCTATGTTGATCTCCTTCCATTTAAGAGCTGTGTTCAACATTTTTTAATGATTCTTTATTTAGATATTGAAAGTAGTTTTGGACTTGAACTTCTACATGTCTACCACTGCAAAGTGTTAGTGGACCTCTTTATTCAAATGTCAAGGATAAGTCAAAATTACTTGAGAAGTCATGAAATCCTGGAGTCATGAAATAGTTTTGGATGCAAGTGACATTTAAAGATAATTTGTAACATCCCCAGCCACAGGAAGGAACATCTTTCACTAGATCAAAGCCTTGTCAAGCCTGGCTTTGAACACTGCCAGCGCCTGGGCATCCATAACCAGATTATTTGTCATGCTGTCTCACCACTCTTGCCATAAAAAAAAAAAAAAAAAAGATATTCCTTATATCCCATCTAAATCTATTCTTTTTCAGTTTAAAACAATTCTCCCTTGTCTTGCTAAACTGGGCTCTGATAAAAAATCTCCCTCCATGCTGAGATTCTTTGTCACATAGCTTCTGGATCCTGTGACATAATTTCACTTCATGCAAGCTAGGGAGCTTCCGAAAGTAGTGCATTAATTCTGAAAAACAGGTTTAACAATTAGCTTTATATCTAGGCAAATGCAGAAACTGCCATTCAGTTTTTGCATTCAGTGCCCTGATTACCTTATACCATAAATATTTTTCCAGAGACTTCTAGAGATGTTTATTTGTGAACAGAAAAGTATTCAGTGTCCCAATTTTGAAGCTTGAGATGAAATTGTGAAGTCATGCATTTGCTTTGACTTTGGGAGTTTGCTAGGAGCCTACAAAAAGTATATGTCTCCTGAATTCTCAGTGTTTAAAAAAAAATGAAAATACCTTCTTTAAAAGAGTCCTTTACTGGTCAGTTGTAGAAAAAAATTGTTGCAATTTATAAAGACTTTTGTTGGTATTTTTCTGAGTTTACTCTGAAATTATTCCATCTCAAATGCTTTCTTTAATATCAACTCCGATTTGGAAGTTTGAAAAGCTAGATCAATGTGGGCTTTGTGTGCAGAAGAAAAATATTTATTAAGAACACACAAAAAGAGGTATTTATGAAACTTCCACAACCATGGCTCAGATCTGTATTTCCCACCACGGTCACCTAGCCACCACTATTTTTGTTTAGGAGACACAACATTCCATAAGACTTTGATCTTTGGTCCATCCTTTGAGAACACAAAGTAAAGGCAACATCTTAAATAATGCAACTTGTGCAATCTCCAAAGCAAATGGCAAATTAATCAGTCTCTGAATCCTTGTTTTTTTGAAGACTTGTGCATTTTTAAAGAAGATGGAGTAATTGTTTAGTGACTTGGTGCCATTGATTTTCATTATGGATGGTGTTGACTAGGTCTGTGTCAGGTCACCTGGGAGAGATAGCCTTTGCATAGCTAAATAAAATGGGGAAAGTACCATTTCTTATTCCATATTCAAGAGGAAAGCTACAGTCCTTGAAATAAATTTTGTGTGACCTTCTGGACAAAGAAATTTTTTTCTTTTTTGGCCATTAGAGTAAATCAGAGAAATGCAAAACTGCACAGTCATGAAGTCGAGGTCAGGATTTTACAGGCCAGCAGATTGCTGGTTGAGAAAGACAGTCAGAAGAAAAAGCTTAGAATAAAAGGGAAATGCTCTCATTTGCTAAATGTATGTAGTATTAATTGTTTTTTCCATTCATAAAATTTGAAATAGAAATGAAAACAACCCATGGAAAGAAACATATTTTCCTTAAGGTGTGTGGTAGTTTGCAAGCTCTTATAAATTTTGGGTAGTTGTCTTGATCATAAGACAGAAGTTCCATTATATTTCATAATCACATTTAACTGAAACAAACTTTACATATCAACCTCCAGGTCTTTTCCTCCTAAGATTGTGCTTGTAATTTTGAAGTGGTTATATTTTTTATATTTTCAGAAGTGACACAGAATTACTTATAAACCGTAATAAAATGTGTATTTCTTCCACTTCAGAGGACTGAAAAATATAGATTTTCCATCCCACTTCAAATTGTACATTCAAACTGGGCAGACCCTTTTTAGTTTTTGTGTTTGGGATTTATTTTTTTTAAACTTTCTTCTGTTCCTGTTTCTGGATTTTTCTTCCACTTTTTGCTGTCTAGTTCTTCATCTTTGCTATCTAAACTTTTCTGTTCTCAAACACCTCAATCTCATTCAGTCTCATCGAAATGAAGTCTGTAATTTTAGTGCTTTACAATAGCTATTTGGTTTAGAAGAAATCATACACTTGTCACATTATGATAACTCAGTGAATTTCTCTGGAGGAAAATGTGACTTTTAAAGGTTTGTTGGCTGGCAGTGTTTTTTAGATATCTGCCACAGCAAATTTTCTTTCATGATGATAATTACTCCATGAGAGTATGTGAGCTGTTACACAATTCAGCAGAAAAAGAAATGGAGTTTTTATAGAATGAGGTGCCTTGGAAAACAGAACATTTCAATCTGTCTGATAACGTGCTAGTAAATATAATCATTAAAGTAATTTTATTTACCTAACCTGCTTTCATAAATATGTCAATTAGAATCTTATCAAAAGCATTCCTAAAAAGAGGCAAAGGAACATTATTAAAATACTGGTAGTGTTTTGGTATAGCTGACAGGTAATTTGAGACAACAAAAAGGTTTGATTGATTGACCAAACATTCCTCCCATAGAGGCTAAAATGAAACTTTTAAGAAAGCTATTAAATATCTCTTATACTTCCTGTGTCTTCTCTCATAATAGCTGTGGGATGCATAATAACCACTTTTCTCTCAGTCAGGTCAGAGGGGAGGAAACAGGAGAAAGCTAAAGAGCATGGGGTCCATGAAAACACTGATGCATATGCCAGCAATAAGTTAAGAGGATTGTTTTAACAAGAAATGAGTAATTGTTTTTAAATATTCTGGTTTGGTGGAGCTATGAAAGGATGGTGTGAAAGGATAGAAAGGATAGAAAGGTTCTCATCTATGAAGACCAGTGCATATGTGCAGTATTATTTGCTATATGGGTGTGTAAATAAAGTTTCTTGAGCTATTGCTTCGGATGATACGTGGCAGTGGAAATCACACACTTTGCCCTAACACTCTTCTTGGAATAAACAAGTGGAGCTGGAGATGTTTCTGAAAATTGGCATAGTATCTTCCTCTGGTACAGAGCAAAGAATGTTTGAAGTTTTTCCTCTTAGAATAATGATGAGGACTCAGTTGACATTTGTCAAATGCCAGTGATATTATGACAACTCCTGTTAATTACGTCTTTATCCAGAAAAGGGGTTGCTGGTGAGTCTGGGGCTGGGAAAGAACATAAATTATACAAGCATAAATTACTTGTAGAGGGAGGCACTCATCTCCTCTGCCTAGTGATCAGCAAAGGGGCACAAGAAAATAGAATGAAGCTGCATCAGGGTAAATTCAGATTAGAGATTAGAGAAAGATTCTTTACTGAGAGCATGGTCAGTCACAGGAACAGCCTCCTGTAAGTGTGTCAAAATATTAGTGTAAACAAAATTTCCACCTCTAGAGAAAGACTGGACTAATTGTCATCCCTTCCAACAAATTTTTTCAGTGTTCTTCTCAAAATTATCAGAAACATAATATGATTAAATCACAATTAAAGATGAAAATGTTACAAATGCCTAGACCAGATAATTCTGAGTAATATACTCCCAGAAATTAGTTTCTCTTTCTGTTTTCATAATGTCTGTTGAGACTGAGATTTCTCAAATATATTTCAATTCTATGAATTATACATAAATTTCTTATGGCAATTCTGTTCTGCTACACTTCACCAATGTTGATTAGTTAATAAAGGGATTTTTTTAATATATGTGATCTTTTCCCTCTGTGATTTAACTTCTTTTGCCTTATTATATTATAAGTTAAAAAAAAAAAAAGAATCAGGAAATTGAGTCTGAATCTATGGGAGAAAAAAAAAAAAGAGGATATAGTAGGGCCATTCAGATAAAAACTCTGGATAATCAGAATGGGGAAATATTAGAAAACTATTGATATTTCTCTTGCAAGCCTGCTTAAATCCTTCTTTATACTGGATTCTTATAAACATTAAGTGATATATATCATTAATTCCTCTCTTCACTTTTGCAATAATTGTACACAAACACAACTTTGTTAAAAGACACAGATATGCAGTCATATTCTAGATTTTTTTTTTTTTTGAAAATACAGGAGCTCGAGCTATCAATAAATAAAATGAGGATATCAGACATGATCAATTAAAATACTTTTTGATCAAGTGTTCTGTTGTAGACCTTTAATGGCTTTAATTTTGTGAAGGGAATCTGATTTCTCAATGCTTGCAAAATGCATAAACCTTACAGGTAGGTGCAAAAATTGAATGCTTAGTTTGCAGATACTGGGAAATATATATTGATGTACTTAGTTGTTTATATTCACTTTTAACTCTTATAACACTTTTAATGTATGTTTTTTCAAGAACAACATTAACATGAATCTGTGAATCTTTTTACTGACTCAACAGCTATAAATATTAACTGCAGATTAGGAGGTTTAATAAAGTCTCTGTACTGGAATTAAATTTATCCAATACTGACATAATTCTCCTAGTTTCAAAGAAATGTAGGCTACTCAGTTTCACTGTGGGAATGAAATTGTATAGTGTCAGCTTGTTGATGACATTTGCATTCTGGAGGGGAAAAAAAGGGTGGATAAGCATCCTAAAGTTAGTGTATTTTTAACTTATTCTAAGGAAGCATCATTGACTAAATATAGTCAACTTATCTACACATTTGTAGCTACTGATTACTGCAGTTCTGATTCGGATTGATGATAGCTAATATTTATTCTGCTAGATATACCAGTTATTATTCCATTAGGCAAAAATTTTTGGACTGGAGCATATCAGCCTTTCTGCAGCCTGATTTGTTGTCTGGTGGTGCAAATCGTGTCTATGGAGTTCTACCCTAGCCTGTGATAGCAGCAGTGAAATTTCCCTTAACATATTTTTGATAAGTGTTAACAGAATAATTTTCCACAGACAACTAAACTATTTTAAACCTATTAAAACTATTATTATTTCAGAAATAAGTATTACTTCCTTAGATCGATTGTGATCTTCTTTTCTTTACAGTATTTGAATGAGTATAAAAAAAATCAATCTTGATGGGCCTTTGAAGTCTTTGTTTTTCACCTTTTAAATTACAAATTTTTCCTTTTTTTTTTTTTCATTTTTTTTGCATCAAGAAAGACATAAGAGAGGGACTGTATGCATAACATTACTTCCATGGTACTTTTTGCTACTCCTGTTAGATGGATCAATGTCTTTACTTGACGTAAGACAAGTCGAACAGAAAATATAACCAAATATTCCTAAAACTTGTTTCCCAGCTTATAAAAAAGATATTGTAATTGTCATCCATTTCCTTTGAACATTTCACAAAAATTAGAGCTGACTAAGATGCATACTATCTTGTTAAATTAGTTTTGCTTACATCCTCCCTCTTGAAAGAAAATTCCATGTGATCCCAAACTTCTCAGTGCACAAGAAATTCAAGTTCTGTTCATGAGACAGGATACAAATTTGATATATATTTTTCTGTGTGCAATGTGTGTAGAAGCAGTTTTCCACGTATAGAATTCTAGGCCCATCCTTTTGTTTTCTTTCTTCTCTTTTTCTTTTCCTTTGTGTGAACATTTGTTTTTTATTTCTTTTAAGAAAACAAACTATTAATATTATGTGACTGAGGAATTCTCTTCATATTTATCTCCTTTCCTTGCTTTTGTTCATTAAAAAAAATGTGTTTTCTGGCTGTCTATGCATTTCTTTCCTTTCCATCAGAAGTATAAAAAATAGGACATGAATTTCTGTAAATATTTTCTTCATCCCCAGTAATGCCTTTTCTCTGACATTGTGAAGCACGAACTGACCAAGGTCTTCTACATTAATACTGTATGCTAGTTTTTAACAAGAGGATATAGCTATCCAGAAGTAGACTGATAGCATGTATTTTTTAGACACATGGGAAAATTGAAGCATAATTTTATTACCTTATATCATCCCTCATTTTGAATTCAACACAGTTCTTTTGTTTTCCATAGCAGTAGAAACAGCTTCTGCTCAAATGTGAGGCTAAGCAAGGATATTAAATGCCAAGTGTCCTTGATATGACAAGAGATGATTTTCTTTAGTTGTCAAACTCACAAGGGGCACCGTGGGTGACTAAAATGCTCTGGAATTAAAAGTGAGTATGGGTGACTGAATCTGGTGTTGTTTTTTCTTTTTGACATCCCTTCTAAAAAATTAATTAAAAAATTCATACTGTCATGCAAGAGACACAAGAATCTCGAGTATTTTTTTCTCATTATGCCACTTACTTTAGGAACCCTGATTGTAGCTTGTGGATAGATTTCCACTGATTGGAACACATCGGTTTCAAACGTTTGAATGGTTTTCTTTATGCTTATACTTTCCTGGAAAATGTGATAAATGAGGAAGTTTTAAAAGCAATGAGATTCTAAATCTGTAATTAATTAACAATGGCATAGAAAAAACTGGGGATTAGCAAACAGGCAGTGCAAGGTTGACATATAATTTTGGATTAATAGACTACAAACAGGAGTGAGATGCATGTATAGATATAAAAATAATTTTCTTTCACCTGGTTGGGAAAATAAAAATACGATTTATTATCAATAAAACCATATGATATTTTATGAGAGAGTGAATTTGGGAAGAAAATACTTGGCGTGAGGAATGTAAAAAACCCTACAGTAAATTTAAAAAAAAAATCAGTAAAGGACCTCAGAACCAAACAGAGCAAAACCCTGCAGTCAGACATTCTGACAGCAGTAGGTGTTGAGATGCATCAGGTGCATCAAGTCGAATGTTCATTCTCTGACATTGATCACTATTCCTTGTTTCAGCCAAACATGTGGGAAGGCTGACATGGCCAGGTCTCAAGGGTCAGACACCAATTTCAAAACAATATTTAACTCCTGATGGTTGATTCCACTGCAGAAATCACTGAGCTGCCCCCTCTGGTCCATTTTAGCGCCTGGCTGTTGTGATTGTTTTCTTTAAACATAGGCTTCGTTCTTCTGAGATAAAATCATACTCTTTTGACTCCTAGCAGCACTGCTGCTACAAAATTGTGTCAGTACCAGGTGTGCTGATCTCTCAACAATGCTGGGGCTCTGTGTCCGTAAAAAATAAGGATTCTTTTAACACCATTGGTAGGCTTCCACTTGAGGGAGATCTTCTTGCAATAACTTTTTATACTTACATGTTTGGAAACTGAAGGAGCTGAAACCCATTCTCCACATTTAAAGATTCTAAGGACAGTGCTTAAAGCTGGCAGTTTTGGTAAAATTTAAACAGAATGTGGAGTGATTGGAGGAAAGTTCCTGAGTTAAACACATTTTTTTGCATTTTTCTAAAACTTCTCCAGAGTGGTGTCATCCTTCAAATTATATTTCCCAAGACTTGAATAAATAAAATAAAGTATTCTAACCATCTGGAAAATAAAAAGCTCTTTCTGAAATCAGATTTTCACATATTAGAAGTAGCAGGCAAGTATCACCATTGAAAATTGTAGAAACATACTGACCATTGAAGTAAAAAAATTAGAATGTGAGAATTGACCATTGGAAATAAAAAGGGGTATAAAACCCCTTAAAAAAAAATAAATAAAAAAGCCAGCAAGTGAGCCAAAGTGCTGAGATTTCATTTTAATTTTTGCTGCAGTCTTCTTGGTGTATTAATTTACATAAGAAACTTATGCAAACTTTAGCAAAACAGCAGCAGTTTCTTGCAGAGATCAATATTTATGATCTAAGAATAGCAGCTAAAGCCTTAAGTAGGTAGTGTATTTCTGTGATGTGTATAGGTTTCTGTTTTTTAAAACTCAAAACTCAATATCAAAGGTTTCATAAAACCAACATCAATGTCTCTAGAGTTCAATGTAGATAACAATGTTATAAACATAGAAATACTTTTGAAAAGAATTCCTTTAAATATTTTAATTGCCATGAAAGTATTTGGGTTTATATATTACTGCAATATTTTAATGCCTCCTCATTTATATATGTACACCAAATATTAAAATTACTTATTTTTGTCTTTTATTTCAAAATAAATAAGAACCATATAAGTAGGGACATAACAGAAAATAATATTTTGTGCTTGATCTGATTAAAGAGACCACATATTTTCTCTGAATTTACAGCATACATTGCCCTGGAAATGAAGGCATCTTACAGCTACAGGATGGAAATTTCTATGCATTTTGCATACCTATTACCAGTCTGAGTATGACTACTGCATGCTTTTTAAAAAATTGTCTCACTTGTCTGATGTTTTAACTTCATAATCTTCCACTTTCGCTCCAGTAACTGACTTTTTAAAGACAAAAATGAGGAAGTCTAAATCTGCATCCTGCTATAGTAGATATTTTGTCAGGTTGCCATCTTAATTAATCCTTTTTACTTTTTCCCCCCTTTATATGTTGCTGAATGAAACTGATAAATTCATCCCCCTTTCCACTTTCAGGTACCTTTCAAGCCTAGCTCAGCTGCTTGAAGAGTACCCTTTTGATTCTGCTGGACTCAACCAAGCAAAGCTGGTCATATTTGTCTGTGCACAAGATATTGCAGCCTTCATTTCTCTTCATGGAAATGAAATCTTCCAAGAAGGATCTTCCCTCAGCACAGAGCTCTCACCTCAGGTATTTTCTTTTGCTGTTGAGTTAATACCAAGGTCTGAAGAATGAGACTTGCACCTTTCTCCAAAGTATTCCATCTGCTTCCGAGAGTGGTTTGGCTTGAGCTGGTTTCTGTCAAACCTAAAATCTATGGCATGTTCTGTGAGAAGGAGCTGAGGACACTGCTTTTGTTTCATTTGGAGGAAAAGAAGCTGAAGGACAAGCTCATTGCTCTCTGCAGCTTCCTGAAGGAAGAATCTGACAAGGGAGTTGCTGAGCTCCTCTCCCTGGGATGCTGTGATAAGACATTGGAAAGGTTAAAAGTTGCACCAGTGGAAGTCCAGACTGGATCATTAATAAATATTTCTATACCATGAGGGTGATCAAACACCAAACCAGATTTCTTTGAGAGATGCTTGATACTCCAAGCCGGTCAGTGACCAAAACGTTTGGACAATGCTCTTAAAAACATGCTTTAACTTTAGCTCAGTCCTGTGAAGTGGTCAGGCAGTTGGACAGGATGATTGTTTTGGGTTCCAACTGAATTATTCTATTCTATTCTATTCTATTCTATTCTATTCTATTCTATTCTATTCTATTCTATTCTATTCTATTCTATTCCTTGGAGTAACATCAGACCCATCCCACATGTGGACAGACCATGACAAATTCCTTCCTTTTCCTTGCAAAACATCACTTTTGGGGTCTGTAAGCTTTGGATAACTCCAAAAGTATGGAATTAAGCTAAATAGAAAAATTCACAATTTTTCTGTATACTTCCAAATAGTCAGTACTTCAAAACATAACTGTCCCGCCTGGAATATGAGCATTTTGTTACTTCATTAATCAGCTGTGACAAATGTCTCTGTCCCTGAAAGTCAAAGAATAGTAACCTTACAAGAAGATACAAAAAACCACCATAAATATCCCCTCCCATTTTCACTGTTACCTGTCATTGTGTTGCTGACACTCAAGATCAAGCTTGAGGAAAATCTACAAATGCCTGTATGAGAACTGCCCTGTGGATTTTCAGCCCTAGCCTCATAGATACACTTTAAAACAAGTAGTTAGTTGATGTTGTAGGTGGAATTTGCATGTTATATTCGAAATTCAAATGATTTCATATACGCGTGGTTCACAATACATTCAGGAAACATAAATATTGAGTGAAAATGTAACTCTGGACAACCAGTAACTTTGTAATTATCTTGAGCAGAAATAAGATTTCACTCTGTTTTACATTACCTAAAGTCTTCTTT
>VZRP01006062.1:113872-155260 GCA_013397995.1 Malurus elegans | reverse complement strand
TTTTTTTTAATGATAAAAACTTCTACTTGAAAATATCCTGCCTATCTTCACTGGTTTTTAAGCCAAGATTAAGCACACTTCTGCTACTCTAGACCTGGATATTTATATTTTAGTGAGAAAAAACCCAGATATTTTCACTCACAGAAATAAGTGCTAATGAAAATTTTCACAATGACTAGCTGTAAGTTTGCCCTTGATGTGGTCTACCCTGTTCTGGTCTTTTTGGAAGCTCTTCACTAGGAGGAAAGGCTTACAACACCAGCTGATTCACCCAGAAGTGATAATAAAGAACTTATCCCATGTGAAAACTATTCATATTCATCTACATATTTTGTGTCATACACAGGAATAATTAGATGCTTGCTATAACAGCCAGGTGGTCTAGCACCTTGGTCTAGTTGACTGGATGTTATTTGGACTTGTTGCACCCAGAAGTGTTTTTCAGCCTAGTTGATTCTGTGATTCTTCCTTTCCACCGCAATTTTTCCGATTCCATCTATGCCTTGGCTTTCCTGGTCCCATCCCTACACAACCAAACCATAACCTGCAGTCCACCAAGGTCACAAGGAATACTGCTGTCTATTTCTGAAGATAGCTTCACCATGAATCAGAGGGGTTTTTTGTGAGGCACAAAATCTTTTCTAGTCAGCGATTCTGGGGTGACAGTGCATCTTAGGTTCTAAAGAAGGCAGCTGAGGACTTCACATTGTGGTGTTTATGTATTTCATCAAAACTTCAGACACAGCCTGAGATCATCAGTCTTCATGATGAGCAAAGAAGTGGAGATTTACAAACTGCAGAAGTGGTTTCATACTTCATGCTGCTGATGGAGAAGAGCTTTGTTTTGCACTTGAAATCTCAGAATATGTTTAAAGAGAGTAAAATTATGCCATTATTTTTTTTTTTGGGGTAAACAGCTGACAACATTTTGCTGCCATCCTTACATGTAAACCTTTTTTCTATTATAGCCGTAGATCTTACATAGATCTTTGCTTCTCTTTGTGTTTGCTCTGCAGATTCCTGTATCCTCAGGGATGTGTAGACTTCAGCACTATCCATAAGTCAGAAAGCAACAGAGTGGACAACGTAAATAAACAAGTTTCTTAACAATTCAAGAAGTTATTCAGGCAGGTATGAGCAGGCTGCACCTTGAATTTTTGTGTTGACAGAGTCTCTGAGCATTCCTATACTAAACAACAACAATAAAAATATTAATATGTTAGATTGCCTCACAGTCTTTTTTTTTTTTCTGTCAAATTTCAAAGTGCTGATGTCTGAACTAGGAACTGAGCCAGTAAACAAGAAAGTGTCATTATCATGATAAGAGTGAGTATACAAAGATGACTTTTTAAAATTGTCTCTATTTACTGGAGAAAAATAAGTGTTTCAGACAATATAAAAATGAAAAATCATTGTTACATATTGGTAACTTCAGACCCTCAATCAAATGCACAAATCTAGCTAGAAATCTCCTGAGGCAAACTTAATCACCTCTCCAAGGTGAATCAAAAATTAAGTGAAATATAATAGTAAAGACCGGTGTCTGAGCTATTTAACTCAAAGTTGGTCAGCCCAAGCTGCTGCAGACAAATTGTCCAATAAACATTTTGGGCCAAACACAGTGTTCAGTTTTGAGTTGTCATGTATGTAATTACATCTGAGCTGATTAACTGCTGTGGGATGCCAGACAAAGAAGAGTTGACTTCTAGAAACAGATTACCTAAACACGAATACCAAGCAGTATACAATTAATAAGTAACAATAAATCCACTCCACATTCATTTTCAAAGACTATCATTTGATCCTTAAAGTTTATTTCTAAATATTTCATCTTGTATGCTGCGGTTTCTCCACCCTGCCACAAAATTACATCGTCATGAATAGAAAGCATACATGTGACTCCAGCCTCCTCTTGTCTTTTCTAAGCAAAGATGCATAGAATGTAACAGAGCGGATGTTTATCCCTCTATGACTGCCCAACTGTGTTAGATATATCAGCTTTTCTTTATTCTGGCAGATTTCTTCATGCATCTGCTACACCAAAATCTTGCATGTGGACACCTGTGAGTATGCATTTTGTTTACTGACAGAAACTGTCATAGACTTGAATGTTGTCTCTGGAAGTGTAAATAGATTAGACACATCCAAATCTTCTTTTTTTTAAGCCTGAGATATTTGTTTTAAATATGTCTTGTGGCAGCAAAATATTTATGCCCTATTAGTTTTAACTTGTCTTTTGAATCCAGTTTTCACCCAACAAATCAATTCTGCATATATTAATGTTTACATGCAATATATTTTAGGTTTTTTAGGCTATCCCCATCTACACCCACATATACTAACTGTCTGATCCAAACCTTAGAAAAGAGATATTCTGATGATCTGTATGTTCATGTGAACATGTGGTATATTTCATACAAATTAACTGCTTTTAGGGATCAAAACTCCAAAGGGAATACATTAATAAAATGCATTTATATTAATTGGAAAATATATTTTCCTCTTGAAAACAAGACAGCAAACTATTATGTTACTTTATAGTACTTCTGACTACAGACCAGCAAGTAAAGTTGGACAAAGCTCAAAAGAGCTTTCAACACATAAATGCACGTCTTTTCAAAAGGTGACTTCACAGTATCATAAAATTAAGCACATAGCAAGGCATTTTGCTGTGGAGAATTTTTTAATGTAAAAAAAGAAAATAAAGGCTTTGGTTTTCTTTGGGTTTCTTTGAAGGAGGAGGAGGAGGAGTTGTTCGAAAGAGAAGTTACAATTTATTCACACAGTTTTTTATGTCTCTTATTTCTTTATTTCATTTTTGCATTTGAAACAAAAAAGAACAAACAGATGTAGCAGTTTAATCTTGCAAGATGTTGCTATGTGTCCTTTCAGGGTAAAAACATACACAAATTTATAGAATGTGAAAATCTCAGCAGTTTTTTAGTGTTGCAGTGCCAGGATGAATCAAATGTATCAACAGACTTTTGTCAGAAGCAGAAGCTAGGCTTTATGGGGAAGATTGATGTGGTCAGCATTATGCATTGTAATCAAGCCATGAGTCAATAGAGATTAAATATTGACAAAGATACTTTGAGTAGTCTGAGGCTAAAGCAAATTCCTGATACCTTCAGGAAACATTATTATTATTATGCCAAGGAATGTATGATAATCCTGACATTGCTTATATTACTCGTTATACAGTGGTAGACTCTATAGTTTCATTTTCAAGTAGAAAAGAAGAAACGAAATTGTTAAAAGGAAAGAAAAAAGCCCTGAGTCTGAAGAACAAAATTGATATTTGATTTAGCAGCAGCATTGGGCAAAGTTTTTAATGGGCATTAATCCTTCAAAAGGCAAGAGAGAAAGCAGCAACATGGAAATATCTTCAGAAATGAGCCATACCTCAGTCAAGCCTATATAGCAAAACATAGGTATTGAAGAAAATAATGACAACCCTGGGAGTAGCTGAGATTTTACAAGGAGTGAAAAATGGTTCCCTCATAGCATAAGTACTTAAAAAAAATGTTAAGGTCAAAGTTTTAGCTTTAATTTTTTTTCTAAACTTTTCTAAATCATGTGAATGTCTAAATCATCTTAACACCATTCTTATTATTTCCTGTGAAATGTCTCCGGATTTTGCCTAAAATAAAATTCAGACAAGTGTACACATGTTTTTTCTAAAGATAGAACAACTTGAAAAATCTATCACAAATGACATAGTGTTAGGCTTGATTTTGGGTAATATGAGGCAGAAATAGAACTAATATTTAATTCTCTTGATCTATTAAGGAAGCTACAATAAAAGAAATCAGATTAGTATAGCACTTGGATTATTTTCAAAAATTTTCAATAATTGCTGTATTTCAAGACAGCAAATGATTTGAACTAGACTCTGAAGAAATATAAAGACATACAAAACCTTTTTTTTGCATAATATATTTTACAGCCCTGCAGCAAAACTCTGTGTGACTACAAACTGAGTATTGAAGCAAGCAGTGATTATCAACATTGCCGTGATTACTTTGGAAAAACTTGCACCACTGTAGCCCTGCTTTCAAAACAGGGATTTCCTATGTGCAGACTAGAGATTCCCTTCATGTGTGCTCTTGCATTAAATTTAGCCAGTGTGTTTCAGCGTGTTATTTTTTGTGCCAACCACAGACCTGTATGACAGCTTTCACCTCTTGAAAACAATAAAAAGTTCAAGAGCTCAAAAAAACATTTAAGACTCAACAACATTCCACTAGGTTATTAAACTGCAATTAATTTGGGATAGGTTTATTATGCAGGTTAAAACTTGCATTGTAGAAAGCCACCATTGACACCTAAAGAAGAGAGAATGACCAGATGAATTTGGCTATTAAATCTACATAGTGGTATAAAGTTTTTTGACAACAGAATAGAATACAATGCTTGAATAACACAAAGATGTGGGCAGGAATATAAAAAAGCTTCAGCAGTTCAAGATGTTCTTATAATGAAGTAGTTTGTATTGACTCCTCAACACAAAGGGAGAATAAATTGTCAGCCTTGGCTTAGAGTTTGTTAAATTTTATTCCACCTCTGCTGTTATTTAAGGGTAGCGGTTGGTGTATGCTTAGTAAACATGTTAAGTCTTACATGTCAGGCTGTGAAGAGCCACATGAGTTAATTAATCTACAATGCATTTTTAATAAAATCTTTTTTTCTTGAAAGCCACACAGAAAAATTTGAGGTATCTGTACACATCAAAGTTCAGGTATTACTGGTATTCATGGTAAGCCATGCATGATCCACATTTACCTAATCATACAAGATTTGATCCCACTGGATTGACAGCATTCACTCTGGAATCTGGAATCTCTCAGGTCTAACAATTTATGAATGACATGGTCACAGTATTTGGTGTTGCATTAAGCTGGAGTCACAGACAACATTTTTTCCAGCTGGCATAATATTGTTGCTCTTGTTCATACAGTTTCTTCTAAATTAAAGGTAAATTTTTCATCAACTATCAGATCGTTTCTGTCTTCTGTGTTTTCTTTTACCCTGGTGCTAGGGTAAAATGATGAGGTGATCAATGAGCAAGTCATCAAAATTTTCTGCAGCAAACAGGACTTTCAGAGTTTTAGATCTCTCCTCATTTTCTGTTTCCTTTTTTTTCCAATATGTAGGTTACATCAATTTATATATATTAAGAAAAATATAATTTTTAAAGCTTGAATCTGTGCAAATTAGACTTTAAAATACCGTTCCTATATTGTCGTAGAAAAAAAAGGCTCTTTGCTGCTTCTCTCAGATCTGAATTACTCAATTTGGAAAACCAGAACAGCTCCTGCAGGCACCATAATTTGCACTTACTAGTAATGGTCACAAACGGTTAATATTAACCAAACACAGTAGGCTTAACTTGAAATTACTGTTGATTATATTAATAAGAAATGTCCATGTGATGGAAAATAACTGAATATCAGCACCCCTCCCACCCAAGAAAGTCTCAAAAATCACAAGGGAAACAGAGAAAATACTGACAGAAACTCTCCTTAAAAAACTTTATTCTTCTGAGGAAGTTTTACCATGCAGATGCCATTGCCTAAAGATTCTGGAATGGCTGTAAGAGGGCTTGAAGAACCTTATAAGCATAATGTTTTATCAGATAGGAGTTTAGGAGTAAAATTAATTTGCTCTGTTTCATTGTGGGTTTCTTTCAAGCCTCATCATAATGAAGAAAAAGTGTTTAAGAAATGCTGTTTGCTTAATACCCCTTTTTAATATGCCTTGCAGACACACTATGTGCAAACCCAAATCCAAATCCAAATCCAAATGCCACATCCAGCAGCAAAAGCTGAAATAAAGCAAGAGCAGAAGCACAAGAAACAATACATGTCAGATAACAAGAAGGTAAATATCACATTTGATCTTGATGAACCCCTTGTTTTCTTCATGGCTCTTTTAGTCAGTCTTAGAAGGAAAAAATCTTTTAAAATCAAAGAATTCAAATGTTCTTTAAAAAAACTTTTACTCCCAGAGGCAAGCATTTTGTGTGGTGCAAAAATCACACACCATTACAAGATGCACAGCAAATAAGCTGTGTCAGAAAGAGCAAGAACTGTGATTATAGGGTACAAAGTGACCTTTACATTGACAAAAATCCGGAAGAAAATAAAGAAACATCTATTGTAACTTAATAGATAACTATAGTTATCTAAGTTATCTAATAGTTAACTTCCCACCCCTAATTTTCCATAAAATACACATCAGATGTTTCCCATCTGCCAAAACTCTCTCAGGTGCATTAGAAAACTGTATTTCTAATTTCCATAGGAGAAAAACTTTTGCCTTGTTCTTATACAGATGAAGTTTTGTACTTCTTTTCCAACAGAAGTCGTGTTCTGCTGCACTTGCTGAATAAGAGCTGTAATCAACATTTCTCTTCAGTGTAATAAACATGAAGATGCCTGTATTTATACTATTTTCAGCACCCTGTAAGCTCCACCATGACATTCTGCAGGTCCTGGATGCCTTGCAGAGAAAGAGTGAGAACTGACATGATCTGCTTGAATTACCACCAGCATTTCACCCCCTGCACCATGTTCACACTTCTAAGGACTCCTTTCAGTTTATTTGGTCCTGAGAACCCAGGGTTTGTTGTTAGATGACTTGCAGTCAAACATCAGCAATTTACTGTGTTATTACCTCTGCTGAGATTGCACAAAGGACTGAGTCTGGATTCCTTGGTATGATGGTTGGGGTTTTTGTAGTTGTATCACAAAATACTCTGAGGAAATCCTTTGAACGTTAATTAAATGTAAATGTTCCCACTTATTAAAAGAAGAAATAGTCTGAGCCATCAGGATGATCACTCTTCTAAATGAAACATGGATAATTACATCAGAGTGTGTTACATTCAGCTGAGTTCCATAGCAGAATTTATTGAGTCAGAGGCAAATTTTTTTTTCAACTCCAGAGAATGGGTACAATTCACCAGAGAGAAATCTCATGATGGAGTTGTTTTAGACACAGCGATTTGCTTTGAACAAGTAACTACATATTCCTGTCTTAAATATGTGTCACTGATGCACTGTGAGGCTTATATTGTTATCAGCAGGGTTTATGGATTTTTCTGAGGCTCAGGGGCTTATGTATACATCTGTTCCCGCAATGTTACCACATATAACAAGAATAAGTGGCAAGAAAGTAAAATATTCAACAAAATTCATACTCTTAATCCCCAGAAGTGATTACAGATATGTAAAATATTTGCTTACGTGGTAAGACTGTTTGGGAAGGGTGTCATAAAAGACAAGAAAGTTTATTTTAAAGACATAAAAGTTTATTTTAAACCAATCATATTAGATTCATGTGAAATGTAAATTTGATTTCTGGCACTAATGACCAGGAGGTGGTGAAGAAAATTTATTTAGAAAGTAGCCAGTCTCCGGTCTAGACAGGAAAAAAACAAATCATCATATTTATTACTAGTAACACATATTGATTTTTGGATAGAAGGAGAGAAATGATCTTTTGCAAGGTTAAAGTTACAAGTCCCTTAAGTGCTGAAAGCCACCTGTTTAGGAGTTTGCTGAATGCATGTGGTTTGCTCATCAGACAAGTCAGACTCCTGGTACTTGATGCCTACAATAATCTGCAAAAGTCTGCAACTTAAAATCTTGCTTCACATAAGTAGTACTCTGCAAGAAAAAAAAAAAAAAAGCTTGACATAATTATTTGGTTAAGCAACTCTACTGATGACATCTTATGATATCAAATAAAGTATCTTGAATCTGTCACAGGCAGACATTTCCTGTATTTCTTAGTTGTTAAAAATGGGTCTGAAGAGGGATAATAGTTTCTGAATACGCCTAATGCAAAGTAGGGATTATTTTTTTTCTAAGTTATGTATCTGACCACACGCAGAAATAAGTGAGAAGAAGAGGGTGTACAGTCACAACCACCCTATGAATGAATGTTAAACATTTTCTTTTCTCTTGCAGTGGTTCCAGCATCAGAGAAGAGTTAGTCTTAGCTCAGCAGAGTCAGTAGTACCTGATAAGCAGAATCACTGAGGCCAGGAAACACTTGTCCTTTGCATCTTCTCTGTGAATTTTATTCATGTATCCTCAGAACTCCCTTCAACTTCTCCTGATCTCCTAATCACTGTTTTAATGCCTAACTTGAGAAAGAATTATAGGCAGGTAACAGGAAATGTGCAAGTCTGGTGCACATGGCTTGTTCAAAATGCAAAAACTAAAAACTAAAATGTATTTTTTTATTTGTCGTTAAGTCATTGTTTCTGAAGTAAAGAACATCATAAATATTATCTTCCAGTTTTATGGAAAGTACTCTGGCTGGGGCTGGATAGAAAAAATAATTACTAACTTATCAAAGTTTCAGAAATCTGCAAAATTTGAAAGTTACCAAAGTAGTTGTAATCCTAACATTACTTCAGAAAAGCAGCTACAGTTTTGCATTCTTGTTTGAGAAAAAAAACAACTTTGTACAAGAGTGTTTGTCTTTCTTCTATCTCACTCTGTTTATTTCATGTGTCACAAATCAATATTACTCACATTCACCACATAAGGAATTACTGTGACACAGAATACTGTTACATTATCAAAACAGATTTTATCTTGTTCTTTTCTTGCAGTATCAGTGCATGTATGATGAAGAAGTTTCAAGCGTTCTGCTGTTGTCACAGTTCTTTTTCTCAAATGACACTTCTGAGGTTTAACTATCTGTCAGGAATTAATCATACATGATAAGAATTTCAATTGGCATATGCTTCTGCAGTTATTTTTCCCACATGACTAAGAAGTCATTTCCCAGTATCTGTTTCTTAAGTAGTTGAGATATTTCATCAAATTTTTTCAAAATCATAAAAATAAATAAATGAAAATGTCACTTAATGAAGATGTTTCTCTTTTTCCTTCCAGAAGCATGAAAAAAAAAAAAAAAGAGCAACAGAAAGGTAAAGAAACCAATCCAAAACCTGGAGTTGGGTTTTTATTTCTACAAGGACAGACAAAAGAAAAAATGATATTTTAAAAATTCTACTGAAAGTGGGGATTTATTTTATTTTGTTTTTCATCTCACTCTGCCCTCAACCTTTCATATTTTAGGACATATTCTATAGGTTCTAAGCCACTATCTTTTTCAACCAAACACTTTTCTGCATACCTGTGCACTTTCTGCGCACCAAAACAGCTCCAAGTCTAGAAGTTAAATGTGCATTTATGAAATCAAAGTGTACACCTAAGTTGAGTCTTAATGCTTACAAGGTACTCTGTCCACAGCTGGAAAAGTTATTTATTTTCTGCTGCAGGTACCAAACCTTCTGGTATCACCAGGGCTGTGAAGGCAGAACAGCCACAGGGAGAGCTGAGTTGTCACAAATACTCTATCAGTTTAACTTCAAGAGAAGGAGTACAACACTGGGTTGAAAAGCAAAAATGTAATTTGCAGTCTGACAAGGAAACTTACACCCGCTAGCTCTTCAAGATTTGACTTAACAAAGAATATGAAAGCAGTTTAGTTATACTGTCATTTTCACTATGAATACAAAAAACTTATGTGGCATAATATTCTAGATACAGCTAGACACTGGATAATCAGATATTTCTCATTTTCTGATGAAACAACAATTTGTAATAAGTTGTAATAAAGAGAAGTAAATATAATATTATTCGATTTCTGTGCATGTAAGCTCCTAGTAGACCAATTTGAATGGACAAATAATATTTTTGCTTAAAAATATTATGACAGTCACCTACTCCATATAATCAAATGTTTAAGTCCTTCTGTGAGTAAATTCTAGTGTTTCCTTCTGTGAGGAAATTCAGGTGTTCTAAGAGCCAAACCAAGCCCAAATTCAGGAAAAGCACTTGTGTAATATGACAGAAGATTTTTAAATTATATGTGTGAACTATAATTTAAATGTGAGTACTAAAGTAATCTCCCCCAAAGAAATTTGCCATTAAACTAATTTACACTAATTTTAAGTCCAAAAAACAAGGTATGTGAAATATCTCTGTCCCCTCTGTTTGATTTACTTTGTTCTTTTTCTTGTAGGGGAGATTTGCAAACCCTGTAGGTGAGAGAGATGCACCAATCCTACCTGTGAGATTTCTGTTCTAAACTTCAGCAATTTGAAAATGCTCATTCTCACCAACAGTAGGTTCAGATTTCACCTAATATATGAACTGTCTAAAGAAAATCAGCCATAGTAATATATAAAATTAGGAAGATTTGCAAAAATTCCTCATCTTCAATGATCTAGCACAAGAAATAACTCAAAACCTAACAAAAATAAGTCGTAGATTGGCCTGTCTCTTTAAAGAGAGTAAAGGCTCAGGGCAGAAACAGGTATGGAAAAGAGTTTCTGAACTGGAGAGGCAATTTGGGTTTTTAAAGGGCAGTAGTTATGGTGTGTTTTGCTTTAACTTTGAAACTTAACTATAATCTCTGTTGAAAAATTCTTCTGAGGTCACTGAGCCCTCAAGAGGCACCACAGTCACTTAGAAGCTGCTAGGTAGTAATAGGAATCACAGCATTGTAGTATGAGACAACTGTCACAATCTTGGTCTTATTACTTCAGAAATTGTAGGACACATTCATCCAAAAACATTGACAGAGCCTCTACTTGTCATATTTTTTTAATTTTTTTTTTTTTTTAATTTACTTGTTTATTTTTCCAAATATCTAAGTATTTTTTTTCAATGCTTTGATTCAGGACTTTTTTTTTTAGCAGTTTAGTGGATTTGTTTGTCTTGACACATTTAATAAGTTACTAATCATCTCCATGATAGCCATTAATTCTCTTCATCTTAATAAAAAGTTCAAGTTTTGTAATTTTGATATTCACAGAAAGAAGTTTATTTTTAGTTCAGTACAAGAATCCATGATGTCCTTGATTTTGTGGGGTTTTAACCTATCACTATGCACACAGGTTTTTGCCATTGACAGAGCAGAATGATCTGATGGAGTTCTTGGTTCAGGACAGACTCGTTCAATATCTTGATTAATCAGCTTTAGCGCTGTCAATAGTATTACAGTGACAGCACGGCCAGAGCATAATTCTTACACATCTTTTCTACTGAACATCTTCAAAGAACTGAAGTTCCTCTCAGATGTTATCAAAGAACTTCTCTGAAGTAAATGACAATGCTTAATTATAAAGTTTCTTTTTGGATAGGCCAAAGCTATTCCAAAGAAATCCAGAAGCTCTTCCTCCATTGCTATTGTATTCCTTTCTGCAGAGTCCTTGAGACATTTTTAAGCTTTAGCTTGAATATTCCTACTGCTGCTACCATTTAAAAGAATTAATGTAAATATGGTAACTTCTTTCACAGACTACATGTTCAAGGGAGAGGAATTCAGTGATTCTGTTTTTCTAGAGTCTTTTTTTCTCATATCTCTTAATTTTAATGATGTTCACTTTTTTTATATCCATTATGAAATGTGAGCCATTAAACCGAAAATTTAGACAAGCTCTAAGACAGGGATTTCTATCTTCTAAAGAATATTCAAATACATTAAACTTACTCTGATTACCTCAATAACAAAAATGGTCACTTTTTTATTTTTTTTTTTTTTTGCAAGCGTTAAAGTTAAATGGAATGTAGTATAGTTTCTGTTCTGTGGAACAGAAAAGCAGTAGAGTTTGTTGACTCATTTTGCCATCATGTACTCACCTTCAGTCTTTCCCTATTGTCTATTTTTATCTACATACCCGTCAGCCTTAATCTGAATGCTTTCCCCAGAAGTTTTACCTTTGCATTGTAGCATTACAGTTACGGCATCCTCAGAAAATATTCAAAGAAAAACTAAATGAAGTAAAATTTTACCTAAGTTTTTATTGTCAAAAAGCTCTTATGGAAAAACAATCTCTGCACCTGAATCTGATAAATGTATTGAATTTCTGGCTTATATGGTTTAAAAATTCAAATGATAAGAATTTCTAACTGGAATTGTGAATTTATTTAAGACCTGGGCTCAGAACTGCCACAATGAAAAAAAACACCAAAAACCCTATCTGTTCTCAGCTATTGATAAGAATAGATCAAAAGCATTATTTAAAATTATGTTAGATATTTGTAATTGTTTTTGAAATCTCTGTTTAGGTTTTACCTTAGTGGATAACTTTTTATTCCTGCCCTCATTCTTTCTCACAGTACAGCCAAGGCACACAGGTTACCTGACGTGCATCTCTGCAGAATTGTCACTGCCATGGCTCACTCCAGATAGAAGGAATGAATTCTCAGCATGTCTCAGCTTGTTCAGCCCTCACTATTTGGTCATGATCTCATGTAAAAGAGTATACCTTAAGGTATAGGTACTGTTTACTTTATGAATTACATTCACAACGCTGCATCACTGTAGACTTTTTAAAATATCAGTTGTTATTGTAAGCTATTTTTTGGAAACTCAAGCACTTCATGAATATCTTTTTCTTACCCTCACTGATCTTCAGGTTCTTCAAAATAAATGAGAACTTGTAACATGTATCAGATTGGTCTAATTTGACAGTAAAATCTTTGCCTTACAATGAGATATAACTACAACTTTCTACACCATCTCATGCTAAAATAAAAATACACATATTGATTTATTACGAACCCTGAATATACACAAAAAATAGCATCAAAGATACTTGAAGTGAA
The DNA here is from genome assembly GCA_013397995.1 of Malurus elegans. Taxonomy (NCBI): domain Eukaryota; kingdom Metazoa; phylum Chordata; class Aves; order Passeriformes; family Maluridae; genus Malurus; species Malurus elegans. Next base: position 142,622 of record VZRP01006062.1, on the reverse strand, counting down.
GAAATTTTCTTATACTTATTGGAAGTATTTTAAGGTCATTTGAGCCTTTGCTTTAAAAACAATTTTTTTCTCAAGGATGTCTGACTGGCACAGGCTATTGTGAACACTGCAAAAGCTAATAGTAGTCACATTTCTATTAGTCTTGTTTACTTCAGGAAGAATGCAGGGAAAGATAAAGCATGAGCATTCTTCAGCCACTTGACAAGATCACAGTGCCGTGAATGCTGAAACATTCATGGAAGCCACCTCCACTTTTGAACACTTATGAATTATTTCTTGCTCCCTATTTCCTCACCACTGGAAAAATAATGCACTTGCTCAGAATGACTTTGAACATAGCAATGCTGAAAGCATCATTGTCTAAATCCGCTTCGACATCTTCAAGGCATTCGAAAGCATCTACACCAGGGCTGAGGAGAGAGCACCCAAGCAAAAGAATAGGGTAGCCTGAGGTGAGGAAGAAGGAGTTTCTGCACATTTCAAGGAGTTAGAAGAGTCAAAAAAATGCCAGTCACCTCGGTTACCTGACCATCAATTGTACTAAAAATTGATATGTGGAAGGAATATAGACATTTTATGCATGCTGGGGATGGTTTGTCAGCCATGTCACTGGGAGTTTTTAACATAGAAGTACAGAGAAGGGTCTCATTAAGATGCAAGCAGTATGACACTAATTAAGTGGATTACTGTGACTGGATTTATTACTAATACAGGGTCTAAATATTGCCAATATAGTATACAATACAGCAGGTCTAAAGGCAATAATACAAGCAGGTTCATCTAGAAATGGGCATGTTTACAGATCTTTGCCTTGCAGAATGAAGAGTTACAAAGCAACCAAACTCCAATGGAACTGCTTTGGGATTTTATCCCCATATGTAACTGGATCTTAACATTTTTGCTTACCCAGCCAAAACTGATTGTTCACTGTCTTTGGGCTGAACGCGCTCTGCAGGTGACCCTGTCAGGGGGAATATGCACCTGGATATGCTTGCAACCCTGGGAGATCACTTTACCCAGCTGGCCCAGTCTCCTGAAGCATTTTAAATACTTTTGAGGGCCAAAGTCAATCAGAATCATCACAACTCATCCATCTCTGGAATCAGCACATTATTTCAGCCACCAGACAGTTCCACCTGAAATTCCCACCTGAGGTTCTTGTCTTAGGACAAGGCATTTCAAGTATTCTGATATCCATCACCGGTGCTGTAAGCTGCATTAAGTGAAAAGTAAGAGATCAAGCCTTTTCTGGGAAAACTATAATGCCACTGAAAAAAGGAACTATATCAAAATAATCCCTCAAGTCTTATGTTCTCTAAGGTGATTTGGTCCTTGTGCAGGAGTCCCATTTCCCTTGAAATCCTAAACACGATATAGACCCTTGAATGCTTTGGAAGATCTGGGCACAAACCAATAGTAAATATGACACATTTGTGAATTAGAGAATACTCAAATAATGAAAAGAATGTGTAATGAAAATTCAAGATCTGTTTTTCTTTGGCTCTGGATTTTTTTTTTTTTTTATTTTTTTTAGGTTTTTTTTTTTTTTTTTTTTTTTTTTTTTTTTGGGCACATGTTTTTTTTTTTTTTTACTATTTGGGCAGAAGTTTGTTGTTCGTTGTCTTTAAAATCATATTTGTGCTACATGAGAATAAAAATATGCATCCTTTCTTTACTCTTGTTGCTTCGGTTTTCTTCTGTTTTAGAATTGGAATTGCGATCTCCATTACACAGAATTTTTTCACAGAGTGAATGGGAGTTACGTGTTCTCAGTCAGTGAAAAAAATCAGTTCCTTTACAAAAAATTTGATCATTCCCTTTCTGAAATCTTTCCATTTTCTTTATTCTTTCTTGAGTAGTAAATATTTTTCTGTTCTTTTTTTATATACTAGATACAAAAAAGTAACAATGCATGTCTAAATCTCTGTCAATGGACACTTTCTTTTAATAAGAGGTTCCTGCTGCTCTTTCAACTTGATAAAAGCTATAATTGTATTACTTGAAGTGTTTTATCTTCTACAGGTATGTTATGTGTGGTTGTAACATCTCATTTGACCCAGCAGGAAGACATAACACTTAAAAAAAAAAAAATAAAATAGGCACATGTGCAAAGGGAACTTGTGCAAAGCCTTGAGCCATCAGCTGATGCCTGAGTCTGGTGGGGTCATCCACAATTCAGCAATCAGTTTGGCCACAATCCAATATAAATGTTTATTCCCCAGTCAAACTTCAGTCCACTGGCATCCTCATTGTGGCTATAATTCGATACAGGTTTGTCTTATTTATGTTCACATCAGCAGGGCAGAAAAACTGAGAGTACGGGCAGAGCAGGATGCTCCCTTTTTGGACCTTTATTGTTATTTCGGTGGGAAGATTTAAGCAGTTCTCTAAATCAAGTCAAATCAAAGGAGGCCAAGTGATAGATCTCTCATAATTCTTAGGAAAAATAATATTTTCATGGCCTAAAAGATCTAAATTTTGGTCCTTTAGTATGTACAAAAGTAAAAAAGCATTGCTGTTCTGAAGATTACAAAGAACTGGCCATGAACAATTTTACAGCCAGATCTGTCTCTTGTACATTGAAAGTTGTACACACCCCCTGAATGTAAAAACATTAAATATCTGAATGAAGACAGAACTTATCCTCCTTCAGAAATGGGTTTAGAAGAAATAGGCACTTCTGAGGTGCAGTGCTGACAACTGTTTTTCAGCACAACACAGCAATATTAGAAAATACCAAAAGACATAGATTATGAATTACTATCCTTTTATCATCTAAGAGAAAATTTTGGCAAACTTCAAGCTGTTTTATTAACAAAAAACACACAGAGGGCACCTCCAGAGTATTACAGTCCTTTTAAAATTAAACTATTTTTACACTATGCTGTACCTGAATAATAAATTACTTCCATTACAATTGTATAGATATCATTTAAGAATGTAAATTCATATGAATTCAAACACCTACTTTTTCAAATGAATAGCTAACGCTTGAGTGTGGCTCCTTATTGGTCCCATGCATAATATGTCGCAGCAGGATCACAAATATAACAAAAATATTTGGAAAAGAAAATAACACGTCATGCGCAATTCCTAATTTAACGTAGAAATAAATGACAAGTGGGTAAAAGAAGCGGGAAAACCTTTCAGGAATGCACAGATTAAAGAAAACTCTTCTGCTACAAGACAAAAAAGTAAAGTTACATTTCTTTAAGAAGACGCCCATGCAGCAGTGGGAGAAGATGGAAAATTCTTTCAACTTTAACACATAATGTATGATCCTTTATTCATAGTTAATTCTTAGGTTTGTACCGTTCAGCGCTTGGTGCAAATGTCAGTGATTAAAGTGGCTTTGTATTATCTCCCTACATCTGTTACTAATAAGTCTTTTGTCAGTTAATGCTTCCTTGTTTACTTTTATCAGTGATTAATGTGTGCTAGCCAATAGTTTAGCTTTGAGAATGAGGTTTGCGTGTCAGAGCCAAGAACTATTAGAGAAGTACATTATGACCTGACCACATATTTGAGATCCTCTCAAGGAGAAAGGATTTATCAGAAGATCTGGGACCATACCCAAACAAGTCCACAGTAATAATTAACATATATCCATGTATTCGGGAAATGTCATGGATATGTATTAGTTTCAGAAAGATCACTTGGTCTGTTAGGTTACAGGGCATGCATGCTCAAGGGGAAAACCCCATGCTTTCAGTGCATCTGAGTAAAGTCAGTTTTCTAACCTTGTCTAATGGGTTGGAGAGTGTATTTCCCTGTTTTCAGTGACAACATTTTTGATTTTTGATTTCCTAATTGAAAAAAAAAAGCACTCTTTAACTACACAGCTAATCATGATGCATAATAAATACAAAACAGAGTGGTTCTGAGAGGTTTTTCAGAGTTGTGCTAATGATAGCACCTTAATGATTTATGAAAAAATTTATCAACACCCAAGTACCATTATAATATTTTCTAAAAGGTATTTTGACAACAGTTAAAACCCAGACTTTCCTCACAGTAGCAGGTAAGAGCCATTCTTTTAATTGTTTTGCAGCTTTAACATGTCCCATCTAAAATGACACTGCTTCGTACTATCACAGGTTACAAGGTGAGCACTGGGAATGTTGGGGAGCTGTAACAAACAGGCAACACTCGACACTCAGCATGAGATGTTGTTGGGAATTTTCTATAATCAAGATTCTGGAAACTCAGGAGAAAAAAAATAATGGGTCACGAAAGTACATACAAGTATTCACAGGGGAGGGAACATTGATCTTGGAGCTCTTTTGCAAGCTGAATTATTCCATGATTTTATATAGTTATTGCAGTAATAGAGAACATCTTTAAATGAATTGTAATCTACTGGTATTCCTTATTAAGCAAAATGTCATTTTTAACATCATTTTGGAAATCATGATGCATTTGAAGATGATGGTCCACTTTTGAGGTTTAGTGTTAGAAGTGCTATTAATTAAATCCTTGATATGACTTGTTAACAAAACCAGAAGACGGTCATGTGCAAGACCCATAAGGAAGAGCATCACACCCTTCTTAGCAAACCATGGGGGCAGGAGCAAGTCTGGATGGAGATGTGGTCAGAGCCTCTATGAGACATTGAAGATGATTTGCTACCACAGATCACCAAGCAGTAGGACACCAGCCTTTGTCACTGAACCTAAACATTCATAAAATTCTGTTTTGAGGTGCTTCCTTTTTCCTAACACCTACTCTGGGGTGTCAGTGGTCTTTGACACTGTGATCAGTTCTGTAAAGCACTGGTCTGGGGACTTGCTCAGCATCACTCACTATTTTACTCAGCAGTGAGATGGTTAAAGCTGAGATATTTGTCTNAAAAACAAAAACCTGTGATGTTCCTGACTAACAGTACTGGCAAGATTTTTTAATACCGACACAAAATTTTATATGGAGCTCCAAGAAAATCAACAGAGTAAAAAAACGCAACAGAGAAAATTCAAAGATCAGGTTTTCCATGGACTTCTGGAAACTGATCAGATGAACACCAGCATGATCCTGGCTAATGTTTGCCCATCCAGTAGCAACTGTTTAATAAATTCCTCAGTAGAAACAGTGAATGTAATGTTTCCCCTTGCTACCTTTTGTGTCTATTAAACATTAGGTAATTGGTAACATAAATTATACATGACTCTGCTTGCACAGTCTCTCTCTGGAGATGACCAATTGTAAATTACCTGATAGAAGGGGGGATGAGATGTGCATGTCCAGTCTGTCTATTGAGAAGGGGAAAAAAAGTCTGTTTACAATAATTTATCCTAGCCAATCCCATATCACAGTCTGAAAATATTTCATCTTAACTTATGCCTTAATGATAAGATAATTTAATTCACTTGAATGTTTTGCTATAAAAAAAAGAAATGAAAATAAATATTTTAAAGGCTCTAATAAAAGTACAATATGTCTATGTTCATAGATTTCATTGATTTCTTTTTCATGTTTTATTATCTGTGAGAAATTTTATTTACCTTTTTTTCTCTGGTTTTTGCAAGACCAAACCTTAAACAGTTCATTGTCAGAATGAACTCTGTGAGGTCCTGAATTCGCAAATTTATGGTCCGCTTCAGATGACAGGCATACTACATATTCTGGAGCAGCTTCAGTGTCTCAAAAATCTAAGGGGAACACTTGAATATTGGTTTGCCAATTTTAAAACTTATGACAAGAAAATCAAACCAATAAAAACTCTGCAACTGTTCAAGAATTCTCTGGGATGGTGCTGTCTCATAGCAGCTCATAGGGTTTGAAACCAAAACAGTGTCGATAGCAGATGTTACCATGTTCTTGCTGTTGCTGAGCACTGTTTGCATAACATGAGGGTCTCTCATGCTGCCCTTCCAGTGGGCAGGATGGGGCTGCACTGGGTTGGAAGGCAGCCCAGCTGGCACAGCTGAATGAGGACTAAATGGATGTTCCATGTTGCATGATGTCATGCTCAGCACTAAAGGCATGGGCAGGAAGAGGGAGAGGGGACATTTGAAGTCACAGCATTTGTCCTCTGTGATGAAGCCTTGGAAACAGCTAAGCACCTGCTATCTGACTGCCTTAAACTGCTATCAAATCATGATGTTTTGCACTTTTAGCCTTCCCATACTCTCCCCACCCCACTGGGGAGGACAGAGTGTAGCATGGGGCTTACATGGTTAAATTGCCACGTGTGATGGAGAAAAACTGCTCCACTGAGTGCACTGCTGGACAGATTTGACAAAGCAGTTCAGCTCTCAGCTCTTGTTTAAACTATTGGGTTCACAATAAAATGATGACTGGACAAAGTGAATTTGACACATAAACACTGATAGAAAATATCTAGACCCTTACCTTGTAGAACACGCTGTATTCATCACAGTCACAACAGAGCTCCCTTACGTAGCCTTAGTGCCTGACATTTGCTGGTTCTAGAAAAGACTTTTTAATAGTTATTTTTGTAACAAAGGAATCTATTACAGCAATAAGGAATAACTTGGGTTAACTGACAGAAGACTACATACAGTGCACAATTCCATGCAGTTATTCTATTAGAAAGATGGGTAACAAATAGGTATTGTCTGAAACCAAATTCTGCCTCTGAATGTCTGGACACACTGCAAGAATGAATTTGCCAAAGCCCAGTCTTAAACCTCCTTTCAGTCTTATTCAGTCTTAAGATGGTGATAAAAATCAAAATTAGAATCAAAACTCATGATCAGAAATTTTCTAGCAAAGAGACAAATAAAATCCAGATGGAAATTTTGCAATTTTACAAGTTCAATCAATCACACCTACTTGCAGCATGAGATGGAAAGAAATAGTAACTAAATCACAGCCTCATGACTAAGGTGCACTGCAGAGTGCAAAGGACAAATGCTAGCGATAATGTAATTCTGTGCTTTATATTGCCAAATAAAACCTCCTAAAGTCAATTGATGCTACAAATGTGATTACTTGAAGACAAAATTTCCAAGGACAGAAGCATTAGAAAGTCAGAAATTCCAGTCCTCAGAGCCAATTCCTTCTCTGAACATCTGCCTTGAGTTATTAATTTTTTTAAATGCTTAAATATTAGGATCTGTGTACTGCTTTTCAAATAAATATTTTTTCCCCTGCTTCCATTTTCTAGTATGGAGATAGTGCTTCAAAATCATAGCAGGTTTAAAAAAAAAAAAAAAAAAAAAAAAGAAAGAGAGAAATTACTGACATGAAGGAAAATTAATTAATCATTCTATATGATTAATGTGTTTGTTTGCTTTGATATTGCCTCACACATCTGTCTTGTGCTAATACATCTTTGTCCCCTTGTGATAATAACAGTATTTTGAAAACTTCAAGAACATGGTGTAAAATGTAGTTATTAGAAATAAGTACTTATAGGTCCTTATTAGAAAACTATATTCTTCAGATAACCACGGTAGTTGCGCTGCATATATCAAAATTACGTGATTGGTGTTAGAAGACTTAGTTAAGTTTTTATGGCTTGAATTTCATAAAGGACACTTAAAAGTGTTCTTCAAAAGTTTCTCATGTCTGTTTACACAGCAATATCATCAGCTAAACAAACAACTATTTTATCCTCCACTTTCCTTATGAAGGAACAAATGTAGCTACTTAATTTGTTATATTTATGCAACAAAAAGGATATAAAAGTATTGTTCTTAGGTTTGCTAAAGTAACAAACACAAGTTCCAGTGTAGAAAAACAGACTTTTAATGCCATCAATATTGCATAAAAACCAAGCAAGATTTCATAACTGTGCTTAGCTTTAGAAAGATGAAACCATATAAATTTAATTCCAGATGATAATAGTAACTTAAAGTTGTTTTAAAATAGGGAAGAAACCAAACTGAGCTAAAGAGACAGTTCAGAGGCAGGATCACCAACACTAAATTATACAGTAAATCTGGGCCAGCAATGGAAACCAAAGTGTGACTTTGCTTAGCTTGTTAATGGCTTTGCCATTGTTGCAGCATTGTATCAGACTGCTGAGTGGAAAAAGAAAATGATGCTTTATAGTTAAAAATGTTGATAATTGCTGTGGCTGCATCTCTTTTGAGGCTGACAAATCCAGAAACTAATGCCCACTGATTTCAGCTGGCATATGGCACCACACAAAAACCTCCCAGCCTCTTTGGGGTTTCTGACATGAGTTGCTTTATGGGACTTTCTGGCAGAAGTAGGGATGTTGTAATTAGGTCGCTAATTACCTGCAATGATTTCTGCTATTCAGAGTGGGAAGAAAAATACTTCTCCATATTAAGCAGCAGAAAGACTGTTACATTATAATGAACAAAACTATTGTTACCTTCCCATGGCCAGAAAATGCCAGTCTCCTCAACATTTCCCTGCTGCCACCCCAGTGCCTGGGGAAGCAGAAACCATGAGCAGGCACCATGGGGTAAGCACAGCCCCCTCTCTTGCAGGGATTTCTTGCAAGCAGAGCCCTGGGGGCTACATGGCTGCACCTTCAGCAGTCATCTCCTAGGGCTCCTTAAGGCATCAAATGCATGTTTTATAACAGCAGCCTAGAAACACACATCTAAGAAGGATTTGTTAGAAACAGGTCCACAGCAGGAATCTCTTCTGCTGCCTGCATCCCCAGGGATGTGTCTTCCCACCCAGGAAGCTCTGTCACTTGATCAGACTAGGTTATTCTGCTGCCTTCTCCTGCTCCCAATGTGCACATGCCAGCAGCACCTTCCTTCTCTTGGATTCTCTCCATCATTCTCAGCAGAGAGCATGAGGTCTACCCCAAAATCTGTGGGTCAAACACACCCAGTGTCTCCCTGAAGATCATTCCAGTCCATTATTGCTTTCTAGATGTACTAGGGGAAACACAGTCCTGCATACCCAGATTTCTGTGCAGTTCCAGGGCAATTACTTTGTGCTGCATTATTTTTCTCCCTGATCTAGCAAGTCTGAATCAGTGAACAAAGCAAAGTCATGCCCAGTAATAACAATCCAGTATGGCTTGACTAATATTGCTGAAGGCAGAGAGGTCCTCAGGCTTGTATCTTCAAATCCAACAGCTTTGTTCAAAAAATAGGGAGGTGACATAAACTATTTTTCAGATTCCAAAATACAGGAACTTGCATCAGTATATACATGCATATCCAGTTAAACATATGTGTGACTAGAACTGAACTTCAGGAAGGAAGAAGCATGGCCATTGGAACCCAGCCAAAATGTGGTCAGTCTGCTTGTGATTACTTCTTAATAATTTGCCACCTTCTTTCAAACTTTGCTGTTTGTGTGAACATGAAAATGTCATAGCCAGACTCCAAGAAGACTGTTTTGTATTGTGGTTTAAATATTTCTTTATTGCAAAGATTTTAACCTTGTTAGGTTACAAGTCTAAAGATTTCTGATGGAACTCTGCATAGCATCATATTCATCAGCTATAGCTCCTACTCTGCAGCAGGGATGGTGTTAAAGATCCACTGAGCACATTCACTGTAATCCAGAAGGAAATAACTTTAACACTTAAGAGGTGGGGCAAGGCCCTTCAGAAGGAAAAATCAGCCCATTCATATGAACTAAGGACTTGACTCATAAGTGATCATATAGATGATGCATCCCCTATTCTTCGTCTTCTTTCTGTAAGTATCCAGGAAAAATGTAGTTTTGTCTAAAAAAAGAAAGTACTAACTGCTTCCATCACTTCAGAGAAATGTTCCCAAGTTACCCAACAGTTACTCAGAGTGTGACAAACAGAAGAAAAGCAGTTGTATTTTATTTATAATGTTTATATGTATTTATAGTATTATTTTGTTACCTTAGGAGAACAGTGCATGTCCTCAATACATGACATCTCTTATAATAGCTGTGTGGCTATAATAGTAAGTAGTCTAAGAGGAAAAATAGCTACTGGGACTTTTGGGGGACTTCTGCTAGGAATCAACCAGAAAGTCTGCCTAATTTCCTTTTCCAAAGGGTCTCATCTTGTAGTGGATATATTAAATTTATCAACCAACTCTATCATTATAACATCTGGTTACAACATCTGTGGAGATTACTCATATAATCAATTCATATAATCTAGGGAAGAACAATCAATGACAAGTGCTTAGGCCATGCCCAAAATCAAACATGGCTCACCTCATGTTTCTCCTTTTCTAGTCTAGTACTTGACCACAAATGCTCTGTACCTCTTACCAAAGTGCATCAAATGGGCAATAATGATAACTCTGTAACAGTAAATCATCAGCTTTTCCATCATGACATTTGGTAATTCTATTGTGTTTTTTACTTATATGAATCATATTTTGCAAATGCAATAAATATCTCTTAATAGAATGACTTTTTTATGAGTGTGATATTAAAACTTGTGATAGCAGTGTATAGTGTATCTCTTATCTCAGACATGCACAGTTTGAAAGCCTCAACCCACTTGCAGTCTTTTTACTTTTAAATCAAGGAAATATTTTTAAGGTTAAAATTGCCACCAAAAGTGGCTGCAATGCAAAATAATTTCCATTGTCAAATGTTATTTCCAAGTCACTCAAAACGTTCACCTTTTTACTGACATTTTCCATATTGCATCTGTGCCTAAAGGTGAACAATTTAGAAACAGCTAAATAAAAACTAGTCCACTTTCTGAAAGAATACTTCCAGCCTTTGGTTTTTGTTTTGTATTCTTTAATTCTGCGTCCTGGACTGCCTACATTATTTTATCCCATAATACAATGCCTCGTCAGCTTTCCAATACCAAAACCCAAGTATTTTTATGCTTTCAAAAATAAAAATTAAGAAATCAGCACGACTTTATTTGGGAGAACTTCTCCCAAAGTATAACTAATCATAAGAATCATTTATTATTCATACTAATATTAGTTTTTAAAAGAAAAAGATTGTGCATGTTCATTTAAATCTTGTTCTGTCAACTTTGCAAAGGTGTTGGATGAATTTTGATTGGTTGATGGATCAGGAACTCAAAGGATGTTTTCGAAGGAAATATTCAAAGAAACAGAAAAACCCAACTGACCAACGACTCGTTCTGAGACTGTGTCAGTGGCAGAATTTTTGCGGTTTTGGTCATGGCTAGGTCTACATGACACCAGACCAGCTGATAAGACGTGGGGTGTGCACCTTTCCTATAAGGGAAAGAATCTTTGCACCAGAATCATCAGGGCTTCTTGAAAGAGTTTGAACCTGGATCTGAAGGGATAAAAGGATAAAACAAGGATTGCTAGAGATGAGCCTAAGGATGGCCTAGCTTTATGAAGCAGTAGCTTTATTGGGGCAACCAGCACCCCAAAACCCACCCTTGTTCACAAATCCTTTAACAATGGCCAATTAGGTTTATTATGAGATTAATTATTTATTTAACAAATACAAAATTAACAGGCGTAAGACTTTAAACAGACTATTTACTACACAGGGATAAAACAAAAGGGAACTGCTAGTAGGTAACATGCAGTGCACAGTAGAAGTTCTTATTATTACAGATAGCAAACAGTATAGCTTAAGAGTCAATGGGCTCACCACCAAACTAGTGATGGGGTAAACACAGAATTTTCCTCTTAATTCCCAGGAAAATGACTGCATGACTCGAATCAGACCTGCAGGAGAAGATCCCCTATATGTTCTCAGGCAGCGTGTAGGAGGCTTCTGCCTCTGTAGAAATGTGTGTAGAATTTATAGATTGCAAAATAGAGTCTCTCAGTCAGGAATTCCTAGCTTATCTCCCCACATCTGTTCTTCAACCCAGCTGTTTACTGGGAGTTCTAACCCTGGCACCAGAGAAGAGGAATAATTTTCACATGGGAGGAAGAATGTCCAGAGTTATGCACCAGCTGATGGACAGAATTGGTAAGCCCTTTTCAGGTACGGGGTTGTCCTGCCACGTGGGTCAATAGAACACCTGAAGCATGTCTACAGCAACGAGAACAGAAGATGTTGGAAATCATTGTGAAGATGGAAAATTATTATATTGTCACAATCATAGAAATATAGAGGGATAACTCACATGACTGGAGTGCTGCAATATAAACTCTTGAGAAGGGATAGCTGAAGAAAGAGTGGGGCAGTCCCACTTGTTAGGGAGTGCTTTGATAATCTAGAGCTTGATGGTGGTAAGGAAAGGGTTGAGTATTTGTAAAAATTATTAACATAACGTGGGAAAAGCCTGCTATAGATGACCAAACGAAGGTGAAACAACAGATGAAGTATTTGATAAGCAGCTGGGAGAAATCTTATAATTGCTAACCTTGTTCTCATGGGGAAAGTCAGCGTACCAAATGTCTGCTGGGAATCAAACTCAATGGAGGCTAAACAGTCTAGAAGGTCCCTGCAGTGTGTGGAAGACAACATCCTGCCACAACTGACCAGGGAGCCAGCTAGGAAATGCACCTGCTGGGCCTGTGTTTGTGAGCAGAGAAGGGCTGGTGGGTGATGTGACCCTCAGAAACTGCCTTGGACATAGGAGGTCATGAAATTATGTAAGATTTAGGTTCTTGTAAAAGGGGTGGCAGCAGAATGACTGCCTTTGACTGCCTTTGACCTCCAGAGGTCAGACTTTTGCCTGCTTCTGAGACTGATTGAAAGAGTCCCTTGGGAGGCAGTCCTGAAGGGCAACGAAGTCCAGGAAGATTTGTCGGAGATGAGACCTCATTGTGATCCTCACAAGGGGTACTGGAGGGCCTGAATTCTTTCTAAGAAATCGATAACTTTCCCCCACGTTTTTAATAGAAGAAAAAAGTTTGTATCTGAAGGCTAGGACTGCACAGCAACTTTGCTTTATCTTCAAACTCTGTTACAGAACTTCTGACCTTGTATAGAAAGTTGTATACCTCATTCATGATCTCTGCTCTGTGCTTTAGTGTTCTATAAAAAAAGCAAAAATTTCAATAACTAGGGAGCACGAAAGTTGTCATTGTTGACATATATCTGCAAAAATATTTTAATTCTTTTGCTTTTATCATGGACTCCAGATTATAAATACAGATTTTCATTTACATAAGCTTATTAGGCAGTTATCTTTATTTGCTGTACCTAGTAACAGTTTTCCCTCCAACTGTATTTCCCTTCTTCCTTAGTTTGGTTTTTTTTTCCCTGTTTCTGCATTCTTTAAAAAAGGCAGAAAGCACACATGGCTTTATATGATCAGATATTTAAGAGTTAATGGCATTTTCCCCCATTTTAAACCTGAGGCTTACAAAACTCTGTAGTTCTTGGCACTTCGCAGTAAAATGCTGAGATCTGATCAATTGAAAGTTGCTCACTTAGGTCCCAAAACACATTCTTCTGAGGAAAATGTGATTTAAGAAAAGAAAAAAAAAAATATGGATGCTAAAAACTCCTTGGCTGAGCCTGACACTTTGCTTTTTAAATATTAACTATACTGCAGGCTTCTTCCCATTTACATGCTTAAGTGCTTGGTTGGGACATTAAGGGTGCTATATTGTCTTGAGGAAGCCACAGAGCATCTTTTTTAGGTAAAACTACTTGCAGCTGGTAAATTTTAGCAATTAATATTATGAATTCTTATCACAAGGAGCTCAGGGAAGGCACTTCCAGGTTGCTACTTATCTCTGTAAAATGAAGGAAAATGTCAGAAGTGGCAGATCCACTGAGAGGATCATTTCTGGGAGAGAAAGAAGTGGGAAATGTTAAAATTACCATATTTATGGACACTAGAAAATGGAGGTCTGAATAAGCTTCTCAGTTTATAGAGAGTGCTAAAGATATTTTAAAACTTTTTAGGTAGCCTTATTTAACATAAACTCAGCAGCTACTTCTCTCAGAAATAATGGATCTGTAAAAAATCTTGACATTTAATACATTTTTGCTTATAACTACTACTGCCTACAACTAGTGATCATAGAGGGAGAAGAGAGTCCCTTTCCAAGAGACATTCTCTATCATTTGCAAATTCCTATTGTTATCCCTTGTGTTTGAGGAGGTTACAGTGCTCATTTTCCCTCTCAGGTTCTTCTCTAAGGGTGAAAAAAAAGGTTTGAAAATGTTGTGCAAAAATTTGTTTAAACTTTCCAAATTCCAGAGCAAATGTTTTGTACTCATTATGCGTGGTGGCTGGACACTAGCCAGCAACTAAGCACCACACAGCTGGTCATTCCCACCCCACACTTAGCAAGATAAGAGAGATAATAGGGAAAAAGAAAGAAATTTCAGTGGTCAAAGGCATTTTAGTACCCAAAGGAAAGAGAAAGAAGGACAAAAGCCCCAACCCCAAACAAACAAGTTGCCTTTAAGAAGGTAATTACTCATCACATTCCACAAGCAGGTTGATGGACAGCCAGTCTCCAAGCAATACCTACCCAACCTAAAACCAGTCTCCCCTCCTTGATGAGCATAAAGTATGGAATATCCCTTTGAATAGTTTGGGTCAGCTGCCAGGGATCTGCTCCTTCCCAATCCTGCTGGAGGGTGGTTGTGTAAGCGCCTTGATGCTGTTCAAAGGCTGCTCAGCAATATTTAGGACACTGAACACAAATTCAAAACACTGCATCATATGAGCTACCATGAAGAAATTAGGTTTGTCTCACTCAAACTCTCATGAGCATTAGGACATCCTCAAATTCCAGAAATGTTTCAAATTTTGAGTGACTATTTTTCATTTCAGTGTTTCATGGCAATAAACTTGGACAACAGAGTTTAGCATGTCTGCTTCTCTGACTCTGAGCTGCTCATGTGTGATGTTGTCTGCATTTTTAGGGTGAAGTAGCAACTACAGAATGTCTCTGCTGTGGCTTCATGGTTTTTGGGCCAGAGCTATGATGCATTTGTCATCCACCTGATCACACAGCCACACACACCAGCATCTACAAGAGGCCAGACTGGGACAGAAGTGTTTCTGTCTATCTGGTTTTACATTTATGATTAGCAACTAGATTTCATATTCCAAAGCATACAATTTTATTTCCTGAGGTCTCAGACTCTGATATATTTGCTGGCAGACAAACGCAAGAAGAGCTGTGTAATGAAAAAGACATCACAAAAACATGAGGCAGATAGGATGGATGGACCAATAGTAAAATGAATTGATTTCAATGATACTTTGGTTTTCAAAATTAAATTATCAAACTTGTGACAAAATTACCTCTATAAATTGTCACAATGTGTCATTCTAATTCCATCATGCTGATTTCCTTGGAAATGTGGAATGAGAATGGCAGAGGACATTCGAATAACTCAGTGTGCTTGGACTTTGCTCCATCAGAGTATCACAGAGACCTACAATGAAGCTAGTGCACAGCTGCCAGCAGGAAATGGACCATAGGAAAGACTTGGAAAGTACTGTGATTATTGCTACCTTGGTTGACCCAGAGAGTGCTGATCCAAAGTGCTGAAAGTCTGTGCTGGAGAGCTGGGATATGGGGTGTCTCAAGCTCTGTCTGCCATCTTCCCACTGAGGCTCAGACATTGGGGGGGTCTGGAGTATGCTTCCAAGAGCAGTGTATAGTACAATTAGGTTTGTATGCTTGTTTTTTTTTTTTTTTTTTTTTTTTTGTGTTTGTTTTTGGTTTTTTGGGATTTTTTTGTTTGGGTTGTTTTTGTTGGTTGATTTTATTTTTTTCTTTGGTTGGTTTTTGTTCTATTTGACTACGGGGCTTTTAGTTTCATTTTGTTCTGTACAAAACTGTCGTAGATTAGGTGTAAACAATGAAAATTTCAGATCTAGTCAGAAATTAAATTTAAAACTATGAAAAGATAACTGACCAGAATCTTAACAGAGTTTGTTCTGCATCTGGCATTACTACATCAAAGCACTACATGGCAGAGAATCTTAATAGCCCATATGAATGCTGAAGGGATCTTCTTCTATACTGATTGAAGCTCAGGCTGCTTTACAAGAGCTAAAATGCTACATTTCTGCGTATGTTACCTTGTTTGCTTACTTTGGTGTTACCTGTTCATCTAATTTTTTTTTGGTGGATTTACAAATCACACTGAGCAAAACAAGTGTTTCTTATTGTCAGGCAGCCAGCCTTTGTGTTTGTGCAGTTTATCTGCCTGCATGTTAATAAGGTTACATTATTCAGTCTTTATCAAGTAATCCTGTAATACCTCTGGATTGTGCACACAAATGTCACTGACTATTTTCTAGGTCTAAATTTTGGCTGTAAAGCTAACAAAAATTACTACTATTATTTAAAATCTACTGTGCTGTTCAGTTCTTTCCATGTTAAATTGGAATGCCCCAAATATCTGCCATGAGGCATCAAAATCATGCATATCTCTGGCTGAGCTGACTGAAAGTTTCTCCTCCTGTTGACATTGATTTTCTTATGGCTAATGGCCTTTTAAAAAGCAGACAAAACTAAACCCAAAATCCAACTTGTCAGTACTTCTTTTCAAATAATACTAGATAATGCTATTTTACCTCCACTAGCTGTTTTTTGATATGTATTTGCCTTTAAAAATCAAAACCCAGTCCAGACTTTTGAGCAATTGGTTTCTGCATTTAAACTTCCACTTTACTCAGGCTGTGTTTGAATTACCTTGTCGTTCCCTTTCAGGGTAGAAACTGAAACGCTATCTTTAAGTGGTGCTGCATTAGCAGAGGAAAAATAAAACCTGAAAGGGCCCTGTTGTTGCTGAAACAAAACATGAACCCTGAACACAGACTCAACAACATAGCCTTTTCTTCTGAGTGTTATAATCCTTCACAGCACTGATCTGCAATGGCCAAGCTTCAAAGGAGAACCTTGAAACAAACCTTCTCCACAGCCCCCACAGCAACCCCTGCACACGGCTGCATTTCAGGAATGTCAAGGCAACTTTCAAAGTGGGGCCTATGTGTATTAACTGGGCTATTTGTGAGTAGCAATGCACCCATTGGAAAACAGGAAAGAAATAACTGATTATTCTCTTAACAGTAATTAATACTTAAGAAGCCACTCACTATTAAACATTTCAGCGGATACGCCAGGTGAGCTTCAGGATTTGAAAGACAATGACCTTGTCTTTCACCAGTCTAGGAACTAGTGAATAAAAGAGAATGCAGGAACATATGCAGGAAATATGATAATAGTCTATTGCAGTAAATGTAGCAGTTTATGGACCTTTTAAAAAAAATGATGACTTAATGAATTCTACATGGATATCCATGGTAGATCTTAGTCAAGAAACCATCCTCTAGCACTTGTGTTTCTGAGGATAATTTCAGCAGTGCTTCCCACACAAAGTTGGCTACCAAGGTTTCCTCAACAGTGGTGGAAATTGCACTAAAAGTTTTCCCTTACTGAACCAAATAAATATGAAGACATTGAACTTACCTGGGACATTTAAGCTTTGAATAGCAGCAGCTACTCATGACCAGTGAATTGTTGCCAGTGGTAAAAGCTCCAGTCAGAATAAGAGACAGAGAACATGAAGTTAGTTAATCTTTTGTTAGACTTGTTTTTTTTCCACAAGGAAATTTTGATCTTTCAAAATGAATAGTATCCTTCTTTAGCTGTATCTCACATGAGACTACATAAAGGAATTTTTCCAGCTCGTCAAGAAGTGACACAATGTAATATGAAATAGATATTGTCTGCTTTGAAGCATTTGCTCTTTCTTCATTAATACTGAGCATCAGATAAGCCTCCAAGTAAAAGGCAAGTTAGCATCTACTCTGCCTCAAATTTCTTTTCATTTTTATGATAATTCCTTGTAATTTTCAAATGTGCTCAACAACAAAACTATCTGGGTGAAGTGATGCATGAAAATGTTTTCTGGTTCCCCTGCCCTGCCCTGGTTAAATATTGTACTGAACTGGAAATTTGATGCAGATAAAACTGGCCCTGGTTATCTGCACGGCACATCCACTTTGAACTGGTCAGTGATTCATGTTTAACCTGATTAAAGTTAAATCACCCATATTTTTTTCTCCCCTCACCCCATACCAACTGTATGACCTACCACTCTCAACTGGTCATAAAAGTATTATACAAAAATTTCTCAAAATGAGTTAGATGGAAAACGTGGGATATAATGAAAGAAAAGGTTAAAAATCATGTGCAAATGCTGATATATCAGGCACACAGACTTAAAACTATGCTATGCAATGATACGTTACTGCTATAGCAATGGTCTCTTCCTTGTTTTTGAGAACTTAGTGGTCTGAAACAGCTTATTTTAAGTACAGATGAGGACAATCAGCTTTTTAAAGACTACTTGCACTTGCTTAATGAAAAGATTATTACAGAAATACTCTACTGTTGAATCAATTTTTTTCAGTTTAGAATTTGTACTTATAGTCTAAAAATGACAGCAATATCACATGGCTTGGTATTTTCCTTCTTTTATTAGAAGAATATGGCAAAATAATTCAGCAAAATTTACTATAATTGAAATGTGTAACAGATTCTTACATTCCTTGATCGATTTCTTGCTCTTGGGGACTGCTACCTCTTG
This sequence comes from Malurus elegans, assembly GCA_013397995.1. Lineage (NCBI taxonomy): Eukaryota > Metazoa > Chordata > Aves > Passeriformes > Maluridae > Malurus > Malurus elegans. The sequence goes on along the minus strand of VZRP01006062.1, from coordinate 124,259 downwards.
CACTCTGTAAAAGACTTCCTCAAGAGCCCCTAAAAGAAGTTGTTCAGTGAACAAAATAATTTAAAAATAAAATCAAAAAGGAGTTTTCGTTAGAACAGTATTTGAAAATAAATGGTTAATTAATAACATCTTTTTTTAACCTTTAGTGTTTGCTGGCAAAAACAGTATAAAATGCTCAGAGAATCTTGGAATGAACAAATGAAAGGAGTGTTTAAGGCAGAACTATGCCAACATTCCCTGGGGTATAATCAAAAAGAAATCTCTTGGCTTCAGCAGGTGAGTTTAACATCCAAAACAGTCTTTGAATATCGCACCATAGTTTGTTTGTCTTTTATTTATTGCTACAATGAGCCACTTTTCCACTCCTACTTTGACCCCTTTTAGAGGGATAGTCAATCACACTGGTAATGCAAGGAAATGCAATATTCATGATTTGATGGCTGAGCTGTTTACAGCTTTAATGTGTTACTCCAAATGCAGCCTGTTGAACCATTTAAAACTTTATCTATTTCTTTGGGGGAAAAGGTAAAATCATCATCACTCACAAGCTGCTGGGTTTGCCTGCATTGTTGCTAAACCTGCATCAATCTCTCTGACTATTTGCCTTCATGCATTAATCATTGGAGGCCATTTCATTTGGAGGCAGCAAACATATTTAATCCATATTCTCCAATATATGGGAGATGGCATTGAGGAATCATAAATCATTTCAAGAGTGTTTTAACACAGTTGCCCTTAGTTTTCAATGGAGACTTTAGTGAAAAACTCACAGTAACATCTAAGAATCGCCTCATAATGGAGCCAGGGAGATATAAAGTAACAACAGATGATTATCTTCAGCATTGTTTATATGTAGAGATATGCCAAATGGATCTAAACCCAAGCTACATCAGAAAATGAGAGAGAAAAGAGAGATAGATTATTTAAAAGTTATAAGACTTCTTCAAAGTACTCTTTGTGAAGATATATCATAACCAGATATATAACTAAAAATGTAACGCACTAGTGAGAGGGAGGCAGAAAAAGGCAACTATGACAAGAAAACATAAAATTCTCTCTAGCAGTCTCTTTTTAATTATCTAGCGCAGTAATTCTCCCTAGTACAGCAAGCGGGACACAGTTGCTCTTGTAAAGCACTGTAAAAGGTGAGAAAAGAAACAGTGCTTTACCCTTTTTCAAGAAGTATTTACCCTGCCTTAAGGCAAAAGTCTCCCAGCATAAGCTTGAAGGTTTTGAACCTGTGTTTAAAGCATGTGGAAAAGGAGGAAATAATTAAACATAATCTATTCATAAGTACTCTTTGTCACATGCATTTATGTGTTCTCTTTATACTTCTATGTGAAACAAAAGAAAATGTTGACCACTGCAGCCTGTGACCTTCAGACTAAGAGATAGAACAGTGTGTGCTTTCCTTACCTGGTTGTTCTTGCTGTGCCTGGGATATATTTATTTGGCATGGTATCAGAAAGTTTTTGACTCTTTAGTGACAGTTTGCTAAAGTTTTAATGACTGAGGAAGAAATAAATGCCACAGATCAACTTATAGTTTCAAGTTTAAGGTGTATAAACCTTAAAAGAATCACTAGAAATGAGTTGAGTGTTTTCTTTCCAGGAAAATGTAAGGCTGGAAAGAAACCAGGATCAGATGTTAGAGATAATTTCAACGTAACTGGGTAAACATCCCAGTTGAGGGGAAGCTTTTTAAAGTAACAGTTCAGAAAATTCTGCCTCCTTCCACAGCAATATCTTTAAATAGGAGCAGCGTTACAGTCACTCCCACATGGAAGGAAAAAACAGCCGGATAATGTCAGTACCTGTGATCTATCAGCTTTCCTTTACTGTTAGTCCTGATTTGTGCCAAAGCCTGGGAGAAGAACTGCTCTATTTTATTGTATTAATGCTCCACGTTAAGGCTTTTAATCACATATCATATAGGCCATGCTCACACATGTAAGCCACAGCAGACAAATTGAGTGAGCTGACCTCATCTCAAGCCTAACCCTTTGCATGGGCCATATTTTTCATTTACTGTTAGAAAAGAGATCTGAAAATACAAGTAAGCTACAAGTAACTTTTACAATTATCAACAAAACACAATGGGGGGGGGGGGAAAGAGTATTATTAAAAAGTACAAAGCAGAAATAGAAGACAACCACTCTTTCCTAATTCCTAAGAGAAGAGGTGATGCAGTTAAGAGTAGATATTCCAAAAAGACCTCTGAGAGAGGCTTTAGGTGTCTGAGAGTCAATTTCAGCAGAGTGGCCCAAGAAAAGTGCTTAGGTAGAAAGTCCTTAAAAAGAAAATCCTCCTCTGAGAGAGGGCAGGGGGATCCAGGAATCACTGTCTTGCACTATATTCTGTGCTAGAAAGTAAAACCAGACCAAACAAACCAAGAGGATGCTGAAAGTTATTTTACCTGGTGTAGGTCTAATACTTTCAGTGTAACAGTACCAATTTATGCTACTTAAAAACTGATGTTACATAAATGCAAAAATTAGTTTAGAGCACCAGCAGTGACAAATGGCACTTAGGTGTGGGCATTATTTTCTCTTTATACTACTTTAATTAAACATGGAATTTTTTCTCCCCACAAATAAATAAATGAACTAAAGGCATGTAGTCAGGGCCATACAACTGGAAACAATTAATTTTGGAATGTTTGATGCAATTTTAATGAAGGTGCAGTCAAGAGTATTATCAAAAGTTGCTGCAACATTTCCTCTGGCTTTCATCAGCAATTGTTCAGTGTATTGAAAGTATTAATAAACTGATGCTATTTTTAAGCTAATCTCTATTTTTTTTCTTTACTGCAGTTATAGCATGGCCAAAATTTCATGAAATCCTATTTCTGAAAAGACAGCAATTACACACGTTGATATACATGCAACTTTCTAAAACTAGAGATAATTATGGACACTCCTGCTGTGTCATAAAATGCTTGGGATTAAGTGCATATTTTTTTCTCAACTCCAAGGACTAAACCCATACTTTATCATTTGCATCTGAGATTCATTCTCCTGAATGACTTTAGAATAGGAGATATCTATCAGGTATTTTAATGGTTTTAAGCATTATGTGAAATACTACTACAGTACACAAACTTGATTTATTACATGATGCTTGGCATCAGGATATAAAAGTTGGAACAAAGAAATGACATATGAATCATTAAACTGAAACATAAATAAGTTCAAAGAAGCCTTTGAACTTCTTAACTTCTAAAGGTTCATGGTGTGCATCAGAATAGCATCAATCTAATTTCAACAAAGGTTAAAAAAATGCAGAGTACCAGCCAAGGTTTGGATCTGATAGATTTGTGTCCTCTTGCTCAGAGAGAAATTGATTTAGTAGAATGCTAGAACCTGAACTGTCTCTGGCAATCATAACAGAATTGTATTATTTCAATTCGCTTTCTCCTTGAGAGTGCAATAAAAGCCTTTGAATCTTCTGTTGGAACACCTACATTAGTTGAGAGGAGGGTTGCGGAGGGGAAGGAAATTAAATGACAAAATTCAACACCTCATAGGCAAACTGCAGACTCCCTAAAGAAGAATTCAGCATTCTGACTGAAAACCATACCATTTACACTGCAATTCAAAAGTACAGGAAGGATCCGGTTTGGTTTTATTTCTTTATTTGACATCTGAAATTATTAATTAACCTTTCCTTTCTTTCTTTTCCCTCTTTGAGAACTTGCAATGTGAGCTCCTGATGAAGGCATTTGGGCACCTTCTAATCTAATAGAAACATGAAACATCAAGCCAATAAATACATTCTTTTGCCCCTGATATATGTCATGAAATTAAACTAAATAGATTTAAAAGTCTAACATTGCAGATTATGAAATTAGAAAGCCATTAGTAGCCATATAGAGTATGAGAGCACTGGGTCCCAAAAAGCCATTATAGAGAAATTTCTTGAACAGATAAAAATATATTGATTTCATCCTTTTATAATTCACATATATTTTCTTTTGAGTCCGGTTGTCTTGTGTTCTTTGTGCAGCAGAACCAATAATAGAAAACATTTTACTTTTCTTTTGTTTTTAAGGAATGAGAGAGCAAAAAAGAGTTTTATACACCAGTGATTTTTTGTGATTGACTTAATAAAGTTTCATTTGGGCAAGGAGTTAACAGTGTTATGCAGGATTCCCTTACAGCTACTAATCATTTGTCTCTGTTCCCTGAAAACTCCCACCATTTTCCAGTTTCTGAAGGAATGTAGATGTAGTGCCAGGTTGCACAATTTTGCTGAAGGAAGCGAGGGAGGGCAAGTACAATTCTGAGCTGGTGTCAAGCAATCTTGCATTGCTGAAAAGATTAGATATGTCCAAACATATGTTGGTCAGGAACCAGTCTAATTCGTGGGAGGACAAAAAACATACAGAAAACCAGTTTCTCAATAATTTCTAATAGTTTCTCAAGTCAGCAGTCCTTTGTACAACCAGCTACATCTCTATGTCAGACCAGTATATCTGACAGTGTTAAGAATTAAAGGAATAATCCCCAAAAACCAGTTCAAAGTGTAATTCAGTTTACATCTGATGTTAACAATTGAGACAACTATTTTACGCCATCTCTGATATAATAGAGGAAGCACCCAGGCCACAAAGTGTTGTCCCCACATACTACTGGAGACTGGCTGCCTACCTTACCTCAGCAAGAACACAGAAGTTAACTAGGCATTATCAATGGCAATAAAATATCATGCAGTTTGTTTGACAGTAGGCAGGAAAATTTTGGGAAGGACACATCCAAGTTGCAATTGCAACAATTGCTTTCTAATAAAATAAAACATTAGTGAGGATAAAAAGTACAGGAATAGCTGTCTTCTCTTGTTGTACAGAGGCTATAAATGATCAGAATTGTACAGCTTTGAGACAGTGAAGAGCTGATGAGTCTAGTTGAGAAAAACATGAGCTGGGCCTCTTGACTTGCATCAGCCCCAAGCAAGGTCTAATATCTGAGTGCCAAAATACCTGGAGCAAAGCAGAGGCCTCGTGCACAGGTGTTGTTTCAGTGAAGCCCACAAAGCACAGCACTTCTGCAGCAGCCACAGTCTCTTCTCTGTGAAAAGCAGCTCTTATAAAGCTGGGTCCTTAAGGAGATAAGGGTGGCAGAGAGCCTTGACTGCTGCCTCAGCACCTGTAGCACATTCAAAGCGTTGACCTACCTCTTTTATTATATATTCTGACCACAACTAATGCGGACACTCATTAGGCCTCATTAACAATTTAACTTGCACACTCCTTGGGATGTAAATGAAGGAAAATGTGTGGTGCAATGCCATTTTCACCAAAGCCACCAAACCCCACCTAAACAAAACGTGGTTGTCCCATCTCCTTGGGATGGGCCAAAATTTCGAGTACAAAAGTGGCGTTTCAAAAAGGCCTGGAGCAGGAAAACAGTTCTGCTAGCTCCAAGTGGCATGCAAGGTGTTTTATTTTCCATAATTTCCTTTACCTTTTTTTGCAGCATACACTACAGTCAAAAGCAGATCCCAGTTTTGACTGCCTTAAAACTCAATGCACACCAGGAGATAAACACTATCTTAGCCTTCTCTTCTGTTGAGAAAGATTAAATCAACAGTAAAAAGGGCTCCCCACAAAAAGAGAGTGGGGGAGAGACAAAGAAAATTATAGTACAGTCGAGACAGAAAAGTCAGAAGGGAAATAATACCATGTGGATTCTTGTTTAAAGCATGCAGCTAATGCAATAAAAACTGACCAGTGTGTTGATGCAATTCAGGTGGCTTCATGGTGGATTAGAGAACAAGTTCAGCTCACACTTATAAAAGAGTGAAATCAGTGAGAGTGAAATCATTTCTATTTCAGGGATAGGAGCAGATATAGATACTGCCAATGCTTCAGTAAATCTCTGTTTGCCTAAACAGTTGAGAGGATGCTGTTTTCTGAAATGGGATAATCTTTAGCTCCTTCTCATTAAGGCTGGGAAAAAGACAAGGTGAGTAAGGTACTTTATATTCTGCAAGACTGACGTGCGTTTCATACTTTGCAGCCCACCTGTTCCTGCAGTTTAAATGAGTCATTACAAAAGAACTCTGGAATGTTACATAAGCAGTATAAAACTGTTTCTCTGAGTTGAGTATCTTATTTTGTTCAGGTAATAATCCCGATTCCACAAACAAAAAAGATGTTTTTCTATTGGTCTCAAGGGGTAGCTAATGAAATTGAGTAAGCCTGCAAGGAGAAAAAACACATTCATTTCACCGGTCTTCATAAAATGTTTAAACTTTCTTATCAGAAATATTTATGCTCAAATTTTGCCCTAGTAGGTCCAGTATGAGATAGTGAGTTCCAAAAGACCACCAGAATAAATATCACTTTATTATCATCAACAGCAACTTCCATTACCCAATTTTCTAATTTTTTTGGCCTCTACTTCTTATTGTTCTGACAGAAAATAAAATTGGTTATTTTACTTAGTGGCTTTACTCAATCTTTGTTTAGACCTTCTTTTGCCTGATTACCATCTGTTTCATATATTTTTTCCCATTTTCCACATTACATAGACCTATTCAGCACAACCTCTAAAATACTTTTGTTGACATTTAAGTTAAAAAATGCAGATTGCAACTACTATTCTCAATAGTAGTTCTCAACTATTTCTTTTTTTTTACTTTACATCATTGTCAGCTGTGGATTGTCACTGAAATATCCTTTAGTCTCATGGCTTATGTTCAGCAATTTAAGTTTTTTAGGCAGCTACAGCAAAGCTTCAGAACTCTTATCTCAGTTTAAATTACACATCTGATATACAACTGTAAATAAGAACTCATGCAAAAGCTAGAACTGCAATCCTGAGGTCCTGAACTTTCTGATTTAACCAGAATTAAAAAAAAAAAAAAAATTCTTGTGGGGCAAAAATACCCATCTGACTTCAGTAATGTTTCTGCTCAGTTGCTTCAGGTTAGTGGAGGATGAACCACATGAGTGAGAACTTTCTTACAAGTATTGCAGGCCCCTAGAAATTCTTCAGTAGGGCAGCAGGCAGTCCTTAATGACTGCAGTGTTAGCAAGATGCTTTTGTAGTGCCACGGTAGAGGAAACCTAATCCCTGCTACTAAGCACGGTGGTTTGCACTCATCATTTATCATATATTGCATGCTAAATCGCTGCAGTCACTTTTTTTTTTTTCCCCTTAGAAAATCAAGATCATATTATCTACTCAGAAAATTAACAGCTAACAGGCTGATAAGTAGCTGGAAGGGAAACAGGATTCTTATAACAAACTAATTGATGCTGCCACCATGGGAAATAAAAATTTCTTCAAATGTCAGAACATGTACATGTACAGCACCATGAAGAAGGTTAGCTTGTTTATTCCAGGGAAGTGCAATATGACTGGCCCAATATTTTAACAATAATAAAATTTAGATGTATATACTCAAAGGTCTTTTCATCATGATAATTAAATATATATATATGTATATATATGTGTATATATATGTGTGTGTTTGAAAGCAGAGACACTGACAGTGCAAAGAATTATGCAAACAATTGAGTTATGTTGAAAGTTTTCCCAATTTGGATGCTGAAAGAGGAGTATAACAGAGTAGTATAAGTCCACTCTGTGCACATGGATTTCACTCTCTTACAAGCAAGTCATGGAGGATTTAGGAAGAAAAAATACTGCAAGGAGATGGTCTTCAAAAGACTTACAAAACAGCACACCAGTTATTTCACTAATATTTCCCCTATGACTAGGGAAAAAAAAATCAAAATATCCAAACTCAAAAAACCATGTCCTTAAGAACTCATGAACATCAGGCAGAGTGGAAACAAAATATATTTTTATTCACTTTTTGAAATTTAAGGGTAGTTTTACTACTCAAAACTGATTTATACTCAACCAGATTAGCCCTGCAGATATATTTAAACTCTTATAAAGTAAACATAAATAAGACTAATTATCCTATACATTTTGCCTATGGTTTCATTGTCCTAAAAAATTATCTTCTGTAAAATTTACCTAAACAGCGAACAACTGTAATTTCTTGATAGAAATTGTCTGGAGGTCAGAGCTGAAAAAAAACCTAAATATTGGATTTTACACCTCTGGAACTACTTGATCTGAAAATAAAATTACTATAATCTAATTTTTTGGGAGATATATTAATTTAAATAAAACATGAATATTTCAATATCCTGTTTTCTAAACAATTAAGTAATTTGAAATTTTGTCCTGAAGCAAAGCAATGATTATCCCACCAGTTGAGCATAATTCAAAATATGTCCTTAAGAATGTATTACTAAAACATGTTTTAAATCAGTTTTTTAAATTGATTACGCAAGAAAATTTTTAGAAATATACATATGTGAGACAGCTCTTAGCACCACTGAGTTAAAGGGCTATCACCTGTCGTCATATGACAGAATATAGAAACCACTATTAGCCTGTTTAAAGTTGCAGTATCTGCAATAATCACATTTGCCCTACAAGATTTATACAAATAAAGTGTGTTTGTTCATGAGTATTTGTGTGTACTAATTTCCTCTCACTGTCCATCAATGTTGTTAAAAAAATGTAAAGTTTTCAGTGGTAGTGAAAGTTCTTAAAAGTATTTCTAGCAGGGAGTAAAACATTCCTTAAGCTCAGAAAGCCACCATTTGAGTATGCTTTGAATCTCTTATTGTCTGTTCATATATTAGATTTTCTCATTCTTAATTAATAAAATGAGGTAAAAATCCACCTGACTGTCATATTGAAAATCTACTATACTGTCATATCAAAAACTACCTCAGTATACATTAAGTGCATATAATTAGAAAAATCGTGTACAAACATCTGGAACCCTATACTTTCATTTTCCTGCAAAGTGAGTTTGGCATGCATTATTTCTAAAACATGGTTGGCATGTAGAAAAACATAACCCGTTAAACATGATAATAAATATCACATGCCAAGAAACAATGTTTATCATCATTAATCTGAAATATAAGAAAACAAGCTAGCTAAAATAATTCCTGTTGCAAAAATTTACATGACAATACGTGGCACAGTAATTGTAAAAGAAGTATGCAGATATTAGGCTGGAAGGTGAAAGAAAAATAAATAATAATATAATGTTATCACACAAATAATATCTTGACACAAATATGGAATCAGCTTACATCAAAGAAAAGTAAGATACAGTTAGATGACAGCAGAACAGACTTTAAGCTGTATCCATATCCCTAGAGATCATTTGCCCCAAAATTTTAACTGTATATTTTATCTACAAGAACTGATTCAAATTCTAAAGTGTCATTTTGAAAAAAAGGGAGCAGAAGCCTGGTCCATAGAAGTTTTCTACATGGAATCAATAGTAATGTAATAATAATAACTACATCTAAGTGATTTTTCTGTTAGCCTACACTTTTAGTACAAACGATGCTCCTTCTGCTAAATTCCCAAACAAGATAAAATTTTCACTTGTGACAAATTTTCTTTCAGTATTTTCAGAAGAGTATACATGCCCTGCACACTGACCTCCTCATAGAGTAGGTAAGGCATCAGCACCAACTTTTCCTGTAGGCTGCCCATTGCTCAGAGAAGACCCCTGGTGCATCTGCAAATATCCACTTAGTCTGGCACAGAATCTCTGGAAAACAAAGATCAAACCACAGGTGCTGAAATTGTTCCTGTAAATCACTGAGATATGACTGGCCACTGCTAATTCACACAGTAAAAGCTACAAAAACTGTTCCTCAAAAAAAAATAAAATAAAATAAAGTTTATGTCTTTGATGGCTCCTTTTCTGCATCTCACCCTTTAACTAAAGAAAACAATACGGAGAGGCATAATAGACTCAGATATAACTCAATATTTGCAGGTAAGATATAATGAATAAGCCATAAATTGAGAAGACTCAAAACATTTAAGCAGTATGCAATACCAAAGGCTCATGTTCCTAGTTGCCTCTTAGGTGTTAAATCTTGAGTATCTCAATAAGGATCCTGAAAAAGTCTGGCCATAAGAAGGCAAAAGAGTCTTCGATTTGCTTACATTTTTACCTAGTAGTGAGCCTTGCCTGTGAAGAAGTTGCTTTGTCAGGAAATTGAAATATCTTCTGGATTGAGGTAAGGAATTTCTCAGAAATAGTCATTCAGCAAGTAATAAATACATGCTGCATTTTGACAAAAGACAAAAAGCATTTGGTCATGCTGACCTGAGTTTTATTCTCTTTTACTGGATGATTTAAATTACAAATGCTACAAGAAGTTAGGGACAATGTTTACCAACGAAAAGCAACTTCAAGGTTTTGATTATCAAGAATGTAAATATTTTAACTTCTTACTGTTTTTTTGGAACCCAGAAATTACAGTCCTAGTTAATGAATTTTTTCCATGTATATCTACTGGCAATCACAAAAAAAAAAAAAAAAAA
>VZRP01006062.1:64290-103470 GCA_013397995.1 Malurus elegans | reverse complement strand
CTGACCAACCCCACACCCTGAACTGACCAACCCCACACCCTATACTGACCAACCCCACACCCTGAACTGACCAACCCCACACCCTGAACTGACCAACCCCACACCCTATACTGCCCAACCCCACACCCTGTTCCGTTCCTGCTGCTTTGCAGTCGGTGGGAAGGGGGGAGGGAGTGGGGAGAAGATCGGTGTTTTTGAGGGTTGTAATTTATTTCTCATTCTCCTCCTCTGACTTTGTTAGTAATAAATTCACTTGATTATTTAAGTGGAGCCTGTTTTGTCCATCAAGTGTTTCCTCCCCGCTCCTTATCTCAACTCATGAACCCTTTTGTTAGTTTTTTTTTTCCCTTCATTCTTCTCTACCCAGTGTGGTGGTGGGGGAGAGCGAATAAGCAGGTGTTGTGGGTGCCTGGCTTTTGGCCAGCATTCCAAACCACGACAGCAGTCCAAAACCTCTGTAGTGATTCAGACTGCATTTTAAAAGTAAGGCTTTCCATTGTTGTCCTCCCATTTTCCTACAAAAAAAATATGCTGAAATAGAAAATATAACCATATCTTCTGTTGATAAACTACATCTTTTGCCTGTTGAATAGCATATGTGAGCACTTCACTACAGTAAAGGCACGAGTCCACATTATCACACTGTTTTGAAGACAAAGAACAACATTCATAAACGTATTTGTACTTTGGGAAAATTAGCAGCTTGATTGTTTTGGAGGAATTGCAAATGTCCAATATGTGGGTTGAAATGCAAGATGAGGATTTAGCCTCTGTCTGTATCTTCACCCTTCCTCTTTTAATGAAGGTACTATGCACCAGCACATCAGTACCACAGTGGATCACCAGCTTCCTAAACCTAGCAGGCAGGATAGTTTCTGGCCTTAGATCAACCTCCCTTTCAAAACCTAGTGTTCTTACACCATTTGCCACACTGGGTTAATTTTGCTATTAGTACCACTTTCACTGAAGTAAGGAAATATTATCCAAATATAAGTGCTTGCAAGTCTGAAATTAATGCTACCTTCAACTCCTCCACTTGTCCCGCTGCTCTTACTCATGGTAGGAAACATAGAACAGTGTGTGATCTTACATACCATATGTTCTGAAACAGAAAGGCAGCTTATAAGAGGCAAGAACTGCTCCTCGCCTTGTGGCATTTCAGAGCGCTGTGCAGAGCAAAACAGAGCCTGCTTTTTTTTTTCTTTTCACATTCCTGAAACTGAATTGCACACTTCTGACAACAATGGAACCCAAGAAATTAAAGCAAACAACTCTGTGGTTTTCTCTAAATTCAGCTCTCTCCTACTCCACAAGCTTGGCATGCATTAACAGATTTTCTGGAACATGTGGATACAGAGAGAAACACCTAACAGTGCTGGTGAGTGCAATCTTTGTATATAACATACAATGCTTATGGTTGGCGTTCTGGAATGTGTCATGAAAAACATCTAAATCTGGGCCAATTTAGAACACAAAAAACCACATTACATCAATGCTAAATTCCAACAGAGAAAGTCTAATTCTGAGGCATCTTTCTTTCTTAATTCACTGTAGAGGGTTTTGCATTTTTCTGTTTCTGCCCCTCCTCTCCTCCCCGCTGCAGGGGAAGAAAGGGATTGCTTTGATAGTTCAGTGGTCTAAAGTGTCTTTGACTTGTGTAAGTAAAAAATAGTTTGAGCGTTCTCTGATACACCACAGCATGCGAGCACTTACACAGGCATAAGTCAACGTAATATGGCTTTGGATACTCTAACACTTGCAAAGTTACCCTTTGTCTTGCAGAGCTGAGTATATTTGACGCAGCTGCAAGAAATTTGTTTTCTACTCTTACAAGTCCAAATGGGAAATGTTTGGCCATTGTCTTCAGGTAGGAGGGAGTACAGTGTTTGCTTACTAGCACTGGAAGAGAGGTGAGGTCAACAGCAGTGCACAGTCAATATTTGGGTTGGGCTGAGCCTCTGTAAATTAAAAGAATAGAATAGTATACCTGTCCCCATCTTCAGGAAGAAATCTGCTTAGATGGAGACTGATTTATCAAATGTAGCCATCAGCATAGGGCCTCTCTTCCACATCCTTGATAGTCATAAATTGCATATAACGAAGTTATAAGAATGGCAAGTCGTCGAGTACTTCCTTGGAGTGTCATGTTTCTATACTTTGTGTTTCTGGCTATAATTCATTTTGCAGGAATTGGTTTTAATACTTGAGTAATTCATCCACTTTTTGATGAAGTCATGTAGGTGTAACACACTTTAGACTCCATTCTTTCAAAATGTTAAAAATCATCCGCTTCTCCATGAAATATGTGAGACTGTAAGGCTGTGGATTTATGTGCAAGTCAAGCTTGATTGAATGGGTTCTAACTTCACCTCTAGTGAAGAAATGTGGTGTTTTGGAATTTTTTTTAGTGATGGCAATATGATAAAAATCAAGTTTCTGTTCTCTGTCAGACTTAATATAGTGTAAGGTTTTGGAAGACCAGTTTAGGATAAGTCTTCCTCAGAAAAGATTAAAGATTCTCCAAATATGGGAAGTTTGATTCATCATTTAATTGCTCTGGGCATCAGTTTCTCAATAGATTTCTCTTCTTCTAAAATTTTCTTAACATTATATCTTCTGCAAGGTCTGAAGGTAAATGCAGATTCGTCGGCAGCCATGCTGAGGAGCCAAGATAGAGAATTTTTCCACATTTCCTCATTTAAATAAGTGCATATATGGTGTGATCTCACTACGTGTTTCCATCTCACCACCCTGTTGCCTTCTGTTGCTTGTATTCCTTATTTTTGGTACACTGGTTTAAATGAAACGCTTTAAATGTTCAAATACAGCAAGTAGATGTGTGCAAGGGAAGAGAGCTCTCTAAGGGTTCTGATATAACACTTCTTTATCCACCGAATATGAGAAGACTTTGGTATTTTCTTGGCTTTATGAAATTTCCCCTAAGTTTCCAAGGATTTCCAAGCCACAATGTTTATATATTTCTGAGAAGATACATATGTATATATACTAAATCTTGTTGGTTTTACTGATCATTCCAGTAAAATCAAGGACCTACAACATAGATAAGGGGGACTCTTTATCACAATGATTTTACACTAGGATAAGGATAACATTTTAAAACTGGGAGAGGGAAGATTTATGGTCATAATGGTGTGTCTCTTCAATTAGATCATTTTCACCCTAACAGGGTCATGGAAGGATTCAAGAAAACAACATCAACAACTAAAAAAACAAAAAATCAACTGCATGAAAGTCCTATGACAAACAATCCATGTAGATATTAAATGATCAGAGTGTTTCCTCTAGACCCTAAAAAACCAACGTCAAGCTGGCAATATTTTTTACTACAATTAGAAATTGTTCACACAATGCCACATGAAGCTGAATAATATTTAATTTGAAAATGAAATGAACCAAATATGAAGGCAGCTGAAATAATTGCTCCATTCCAGCTTTTCTGCGTAATACTTTTAGGATTATTCTGGAGATTTCCTTTGCTTAAAAGGCTACACAGGGAATTTCCGGTGTTTCAGAACCCAGACTTTTACCATGAAATTCATGTCCAAATTGCAGCACATAAAAAAAGATTTTGCTATATGTTTTGCTCTTTATGTCTCAAATTCAACAAAGTCAAAAAATCTCTATTTGAATGCCTTTGCAACAAGATTTTAATCTAGCTCAGCATGAGTTCAGATGCTTTGATGAATCACAGATGACAAAATCTGGAAAAACTATGCAAAAAGAAATCCTGTCATGATGAGTGTCAAATTCTTGCAAGAGAAGCCCTCATTCTCAGAAAATAAAAGCAATTCATCTTTCCATTGGATTCTGCATTTCTGTTCCCATTGTCTACAAATTTTCATTAGAAATACAGGAATATGGCCAAGAATTTATTTTTTTTTTATATGAAAGTTTGTGAAAAAATAGGGCATAAGTTTTTGGGTGGGTTGGTTTTATTTTCAGTCTTGTAGAGCCAAGTTTTGGATTGAAATGTGCTTTCAGTAAGAATGATGAATTTTAACTTCCCTGCCCTTTCAATCAATGTAATAATGTGATACAAAATAGCATGCTGTGGTTTGTTTTTTCCTGATTCTCCATTAAAAAAAAAAGCTGAAAAGGAAAGTTTTACTAAAATGTTAAAACGTTTGATAAGTAGTTTTCACATGCCTCTACTTATTGGTCTTAGGAGTAGTCAATTTTTTTCACAGAGGAACTATTGCTTTGATATATTGAGCTGGCATCACGTAGGATTTTGTATTCATTCTTCATCACTTGTATTTAATAAGAATAGTCTCGCTTATAGTGAATACAAGATTAAATCTAAGCTTTAATCTATTTAGCAAAATATGTGATTCTGGGTAAAACATATTGAGAAGGAAACACAACAATGTTGGCAGTGAGAGAAAGATATCAAAGGAAAGCAATATTCATTTAAATATGATCTCTTTTTAAAATCAATGAATGTAAATTTATGATGTGTTTCTTCTTTTTGTCCTCCTCTTCCACACATTTTGTGTGTGTTTCACACAGTGTTGGAAGATACCTATATAATTTCAGGCACAATAAATTAAAAAAGAAAATGTAATAGCAAAGAAATTAATCTATGCAAAGAAATTTGAAATGCATCAATTCAACAAAATATTCACAAGATAAAGAAAAACTCACTATCTTTCAGTGCAGGAACTTCAGTCAAAATAAAAAATAATAACAATAAAAAACAAAATAAAAAGAGCAACTTTTTCCATGATCCTCTTGCATCTTTTGCAGCAGCAGCCACTATGAGAAATTCTGCACAAATAAAATGTGATCAGGTCTGCAAAGAGATAGTTACAGGCTGTTACTGCCATGTGTTCAGTGCAGCAAAGTATATTTTCAGCAAGTAAGGTCTTCCACTAGTGTAAATCATCTGATCACCCATGATGAATATAGCCACATAAATGCACTAATTAAAAATAAACTTAGTTTTAAAAACACTTTGGCTGACAAAAATAGCTTGAGCAAATGACAGCTGGGAGACTGATCCCTGTAGGTCAATAATTTGGATGTTTTTACTTCAATATACTGAAGGAAGTTACTGTACTTGACACCAGACCTTGATTGCAGTGTTTGTGGGAGTTGAACCATACTTCCCAGAATCCAAGCCCTTAGGGAAAAACAATCTATGGTAAAAATAATTCTGATGCGTAAGAAGTTTAAAAATATATTCAATTACATTTTTCTGCTGTGGTACCAGAGTTTTATGTCTGAAGGAGCTTTTAAACCAAAAAATGCTTATAACTTTCATTATCTCAGCATGAAACACAAATTATCACCTGTTCAAACTGCTCAAACTTACTTAAAATGTTTTCCTGTCACAGGCCAATTTTAACTGGTACCCTTCTGTGTTATTTCTTGGGTAGTGCTTATCTCACAGGATAAAACTCAAAAATACACAATGTGTTCTGTGATTTTAATTGAATCCTGTGTAAAAAGATTTGCATCCCCTTTTCTGAGGATTTCTTGCCTTTACCTTTGCCAAGCTGCTAAAATTCTCATTTATACATTTTGCCTCTGTAATTATTTTGGCCCTCTGTTCCCAATCATACTCAAAAGGCAATTATCCTGTCCAAATGTTCTTTGTCAGCAGACATGTGCATGCATGTGTGTGTCTCTGTCTCTGTGTATCGACTCCAGCTAAGATGGGCAAATCCCCCAGAAAGAACAAAGACTGGATCTCAAGACAAAAGCACAAAACAAAAATCCACTGGCTTTAAATGATGGACAGTTCATTGCTAGAAGTGCAGCAGATGTGCCTGCCAGGCTGTGATCATTAAGTTCCATAAGCAACGAAAATCTGTTAGCACAGCTGTACACAGAAGAAATCAGCAGCATCTTTCCATCTCGTACACATTCTTACTCTCCTATATAGAACAGATGCACTTCTTCATCCCTACTGACTGTGACCAGTCCAGATTTCCTCTGAAGGTGTCCTGGGAAATGCATTATGTTTAGTCTCAGCAAGTCTGAGGATTGATTTTTTCACAGGTATATTTGAAATGTTGCAGAGTGAACAGTTCATGCACAAATATGCAATCATTTTTCACTTACATTTGCTCTTTAGATAAACTGGAGTAAGTTCATTTACTTTCTAGTCTCTTTTGAAACGGGGGTCTGACACCCAACCTCCTGGTTTGTTATTTCCAGAAATCCTTTGAAAAATCTGTGTCGCCATTACACGGATGCAACAGCCAAGGACCACTTTCAATTTAAGTGTTGAAGTATTCAGCAGAAGACGAGATAAGTATTGTCTATAACACTGTGATTTTTCATGTAAAATACACATATGCAGGGATAAAAAAAAATGCCTTTTTTTGAGAGCTAAGGTAATAAATAGATTGCTACCTACTTATCTTTTCAGTCCCTTTCTAAAGGGACCTCAGAAGAGGGATACATTTATGAGAATAAGCATAATGATACAGTGGCAATTTTCTTTGGAAAATCCAAGACACTCATTTGTAAACTGCTGGAATGACCAAATGCCTTGCTCAAAGTAAAATACATTCTCATAGTATGCATTCAGTTTGGATAATAAATGCATAAACACTGTATTTAGCTATCTTTTAAGCACACATACAGTGCTCATCACATTACAGAGACTGGCTGAATCAATAGTGCATTACAGGAATGGTGTTGCTAATAGAGATTATCTTTCCTACTAAGTCCTGTTGTCATTGTTACTAAAAAATTTTGAAAGGTTATGGTGAAGAGCAGGAGCATAAATACAGCAAAAATGCTGTCAGCCTAGCACAAAGCTAGTAGTACAGGGAAGACTATTGTCCCATAATTTAACCTTGTCTTTGTACACCTGCAAGACCTGAATAATTTCAGCAAAGCCCTACTCTCTGGAATTTCTTTTTTTTGTTGGTCTTTGCACTGGACCTTTAAAATTTCACCCAGTACCAATGTATTGGGTGCATGTAGAGGTGCATGACTCTTCCAACTCAATGCAAATCACATTTTGTGTGGGTACAAAGCGTGTGAAGACCCTACTATCATGGAAGACTCAGATTTTAAAGGGAAAACTGGGGAATTTCCATTATGCTAGAGCAAATTTAACCAAATGAAAGCATTGCCTAAGTAAAGTTAGAATAGCCTATAAATTAAACTATTAAATACTCTAGTCACTCATTTTAATTGCTAAAATACCTCAAAGGAGTTCCATTAGATGAAGAAGGGCCCTTGGAAGGATGATAATAACTCTCATGGGCAATACTGATAACTAAGAATACAACAGCAATTGCTTTTACATCTCACAGAGGAACAAAGTTCAGATAGAGATACAATAAATAGACTAATTTTATGTTGATAAGAAGATCTTAAACACAGCTCAGATATGCACCATCTGAAATGGGTAAAATTACCTGTAATATAAATCTCAGTTTTGCATTTCCCTTCAGCTGGAACAGAAGGTTGTAGTTCAAACACTGCTCTGATGATATTCTAAGAAAGAGTAGCATATATTTCTTTTCTTTGATGTATTTCTCCCACAGCTGAACCCAACTAATTACATTAATTGCTAGCTAAAAAAAGCTGCTGTGTCGACATTTTTGTCTTTACAGCCATCCAGTTCAAGATTAAGATAAAAGGTGGTAGAAAGGTAGTGGAAAATGAAGCAGTTTCAAAAAACACAAGTAACCTAAAATGCAAAAATGCAGTGGTGGAGATTAAACAGAAATTTCTAGAAATAGTTTACATAAGATATTTACTGCACAAGACCAAAGAGTGACAGGCTCTATAAAAAGAACATTTCTATCACTGTAAAGACTTTGCATAACATTGGATAAGATTAATGTTTATAACAGCATCGCTTTGGAAAGAAGCCATCACATTGATCTGTGTGTCCAGTCACAAAGGAAAAATGTTCAGTTGCTACCAACCTATAGATTCAGTATGGGTAATTAAATCTGGATGGAAAAAGGTGACCCTTGGTTATGCATTACAAAGAGCTTCTGGCTTCAGTAAAAATGTCACTCATTCATCCTAAGGTATAATTCAGCCAATTAAAAATGCACAGCCAAAGATGTACTCTTATAAACTTTTAAAAACATTGAGTGTGTTGTTCACATATAAAAGTGCGACTGTAGGGATAAATGTGGAAGCAAATACACATCAGTCTGTAAAGTACTAGCATCATATCCTGTGACATGGTTGCTGAACACATCCAAAAACAAGCTATGTTTATTTACATAAAAATGCAATTCTAAGATTCCAAAGAAAATTTATGGTCTATTGACTTGTGAAGGAATTATATTCATTATAAACAAGGGAGAAAAATTATAAATTATGAAGCTTGGATATCTCACATTTGCAAAGCACTGCAATTCTATCATAGTATTTGCAGCAGTAATTAATCTGAATCATGACAACCACATCTGCTTTATGAGTTTCAGAGTCTATTTTATCTGATTGCTTTTCTATTCCTTAAATCAGCTGTCCTCTCAGGGATGGTTAAGAGCTCCAGCAGCTCTC
Organism: Malurus elegans; assembly: GCA_013397995.1. Taxonomy (NCBI): domain Eukaryota; kingdom Metazoa; phylum Chordata; class Aves; order Passeriformes; family Maluridae; genus Malurus; species Malurus elegans. The sequence continues at coordinate 94,962 of VZRP01006062.1, read as the reverse complement.
AAGGCATTATCTGAATGGCTGGTCTACAGTAGAAAGCTTAAGCTGAATTTAATAAAACTCCCATATACATGTATTTTCTTCTTCATATGCAAGGTATCATAGACGGTTTTTGCAATTTCCTTTGCTTTTGTGGTGACTGGGGAAAGGTATTTGCTGCTTAACTTCAGGAATGCTCTATGGTGTAAGGGAATCATGGATTAAACATAACAGCAAAGCCCATACATTTCAGGAATGCCAGAATGTGTGAGCTGAATTAGTGTTTGGATACACAGTATGGCTGTGAGAATTTTTTTTTTTTACTGTGATAGTACTCAGGGGCCTTCCACAGCACACTAAAGTCCCTTTCAGCACAAACAGACACTCATGAGAGGGCTTGGTTCACAGTGTTCCTGACTAGTAGGCTTGCAGTTTATAAAATTCCAAGATTTGTGTCATTGCTCCTGATCTCCATTATGGTGAAGGACACCCCTCTTCTAACACATGTGGGGGTGCAAAATATTTACAGAATGAGCCACAGGAACAAGAGAGGGAAACAATACCAGAATGGAGACAATGCAGAATGGAGAGCTTCTGCAGGGCTGCAGTGGGGTGGGTCCGTGGGAAGCTCCAGGCAATTACTTGCTCAGGTTGTTATGCTGGTCATACCTCCTTCCAGATATGCTCTTACGCCACAATACTTGCTCAAGATGCCTTCTCAGGGACTGATAAACTCTTCACCTCTTCCTACATGTGCTTCAGATGCGCTGTGCGACAGCAGGAGTTCCTCTCATCAGTCTGTGCGCCAGTTTCCGATGCTCACTTCAGAGGTCAAGTTTCCATGATTCACAAAGACATTATAAACACAAACTCATGAGTATTCTTGACACCATCAAATACTGCAGTTAAGAATTTTCTAGTATTCAAAACACAAGAAACAGGTTTCCATACACTGTCTCAGGTGAGTATAACAGCTGTGACTCACTTCGTCTAGGTATGAAAATGTTTGCAAGCACCCAAGGTTTTGAAAAGTTTATCTCTATTACTTATATGCATACAATGGCTTTCAAGCTTATTGCTAACAAGAAAGATCTTGAAAATTACATTGGATTGTGAGGGATTAGTTTATAGTGCTTAAACAAAGTTTTTACCATTTCTGAGATACTACTTCATCTTCTACCTTCCCATCTCTCAGAGGAATGTTTGCTTTAGTCAAGAGTCAAAACAGAAAGACAAAAAATGAGGAGACATTATGTCATAGATGTTATATCAGAAGAGATTACCTTCACAGTACAGGAGCTGCTGAGTTAAGAGTTTAGAATTGTCAGTCCCTCATCACCAGAAGAGCCTTCGGTAGAAATGCAAATGGTCCTCATACATCCCAAGTGAGTGAAAGTGCTTTACGCACAGACACCATGCATGCCAGTGGGAAGGATTAAATGCAGGACCAAAGCTAAAAGTCATAGACTGAAAGTGACAGTAACCAATTAAAATTGTCCTGCAAACATTATGCTATCTTTAATTATTGTTGAGTTGCGGGTAATGTATTATCTGGTCCACTTAAGTTTCTCACAAAAATATAGATCAAGTGGAGCACCAGTTTTCTGGAACTCTCATCCATTTTTTGATAGTCATTCTCCAGATCTTGTGTTCAAGACAGACTATTCTAATTCTTTGTTCAATATCCAGTTGCATGGGTTTAGACTGGACGATGCAGTTAAGTTTTATGTTTTTGTAAGCTGTGACAAATTTCTTTAGTACTAGTACAGTTTCAAGTAGTTTCTTATTGTAGTTACTGTAGTTACTTGTTCACTCAAGCTCTCCTATTCAAACCCCTTTTAGACAGTGAGAAATACTAGCAAACTGCCCAGCAAACTATTTGTCCATATTGTACATCGGTTCTCCACCCTGAATTCTGGAGCTGCTCAACAGAAAAGATGTTCAATGTGATCTGTCAATGGCTTGCTTTTGTGAAACAAATATAAAATAATTTGCAAAATTAAACTTTGACCCTCCCTTCTCACACTCTTTTCCCATTTTCTACTGAATGCAAATGGGTGCAAATTAAAACTCTATTTTTAAAACTCCAAATACAACAGTTGAAATGCATGGAAAATTCAGAACATATTTTAGTATTAGTTCTTATCTAAGTTAGTTATTTTCACGTCTTCTATGATGCCAAACCAAGATACATGCAATATCCTGTGGAAAACACCTTACGTAGAAATAATAAACTTTTTGCTTTCAGTCACTGTTTATTAAAAGCCTTTCTGAAGTAGAAGTATAGAAACTTCATAGCTGCTAAAGAGCTTGCCATCTTATCATTTAATGACACCGATAATATGCCAGCTCATAATACGTCATTGATGCATTTCAGGAGGAAAACCCAAGGCATTAGACTCCTATGCATTCATGCGATTTAAACTGTTTTAAAAGAAGAAAAAAGAACAAAAGGAAGGAAAAGACGAGGAAAAAAAATGGAAAATAGTAAAAGTCACTCTCTGGAAAAAAAAGAAAGGGGGAGTTTTTTCTGATTTTTCTCTTCCCTATTTTAATTTATATTTTTAAATTTTACTGGGGGCTGATCCTTTTGCACTGGAAAAATACCAGCCTGAAAAAAGAAACCACTGCAGTATCCTACTATTTATAGTCAGAAGGAGTTCACACAGGAAAAAAAGTTGCTTATGAAATTTGAATATGTTTTCCTAAGCTTTGGAGAAATTAAAAATATATTCAAAGCAAACACACTCTGGAGGCTGAGAGATCTAATTTCCAATGACTTGCAATCTTCTGAGATGTGGTGATTCAAGGTTGGAACATGGAGGAGAGGAAGGGAGAAGGTGGCGAGGTTAACCAACCATAACTTATATCTTCTTAAGTTGTTAAACTAAACTGAATGAAACAATACATTATATAGGTATTTTATGTTTTAGCATATGTAAACTAAGGCATTAGAAATTAGATCTCCCACCTAACACAGAAATCAATTACTTGGGCCAGTTTAGTCCAAAGGCAAGGAAGGTACCTCAGAAACAGTTTGAATCAGATAGCTTTATGGAAAAGGAAAACAAATGGTGGATTATCTATTAGACAAAAAGGCAAATCTCTTCAATTAGCAAATCAAGACTCTTCTGCATGATGCTCTTTTCAAACCACACACCAACACTTGTCATCTGTTATGATGCCAATGTCTGTTTCCCAGCAACAGGTAATCCTTGCCTGCAGAACAGCAATCCTATATCTGCTGAGGAAGATCACACTCCTCGCAGAAAAAGACTGCATTTCTCTACAAAAATGAATCTTCCCCCTCTTTACGATATTCATGAGTCCTTCCTTTGTCCTAAGTACTGGTCGTCAAAGCTGCAAAGGAGCCAGAGAACACCAGAAATTAGATCCTGCAGATTTTGTCCATGGCGTCTGTAAAGTCTGATCAAAGGGCACACAAATTGCTAAGGCAGCATATAGGTAATAACAAAATGTCTGTAGATTTTTCTCTTCTTCCCTGCATCCTACACTTCTCTGTCCCCAAACACAGTGAAATATCTTAATGGAATGGTCAGAGAAAGCACAACAGTTTTGCCATTTTTAAAGCTTTCTCATTAATATAAAATAAACACACTTTAAAAAAAATATGTTTATCTGTAACATTAAATAAAGTGTGAAGATCGTTAATCCTCTGTAGCTGTTTTTAAGTACAGCAAAGGAAAATGAAGCCCTGAAAGTGGAAGAAGATAAAGGAATTACCCCAAATCACCTTATCCATATGCAATTCAGAATTCAGCTCTATTAATCTTCACATTTAAAAGTCACAATAGCATGCAAAATGTTAACAAATAGTACACCTTTATAAACAATGCTGTCAACCTATCAACACATTTGCAGTCTCAGAAGACAACCAGAGAAAAGACAGTTTTCTTCAGCTAAAAATTTCTGGGTACAATGTTTATTCTGGTATGGAAAGGACAGCAATACAAGCATTTTCCTAAATCAAGCTTTTTTCCTAAAAGACTGTGTCTTTGAATTTGGAACTTTTGAAGGGAAAATCTGAGTGGGACATAGGAAAAAAGGGCATGTTAAATATACTACACGTATTTAACTGAAACAGAATGCCAAAAACTTGTGTTAGCACTGCTTTACAGCCAGACTTCCATGCCCTGATACAGACTTTCATGTCCTTAATAACAACTCCACTTGCCAGGGTACAGAAAGTGAAAAGAATATCTGGACCAAATTTTGCAGTGTGCATGTCAGGAACTTCAACCTAGGACTTCAGTAAAAAGCCATTAGATTGCTGCAGGTTTTAGTACTAAGCAAAGGTTGAAGTGCACTTATTTATTAGCAAATATGTCAGTAGATTACCTGTATATCCTCTCTTCTCACATGCAAACTTCAGGAGGGTATGATTATCAAGCTTCCATAAAAGAGCTTAAAAGGAGTCAATAAGAAGCCATTGTTCAGTTAAATCCTTTTTAAAATCTAGGTACAGAATAAGTGGGTACTCTTACATTCTTTTTTTTTTTTTTTTGTACAGACATTTCCCACATAAATTCTTTTCCCTCTATACAGATGCTTTGCTGAATAACATTTGATATATATTTCCAGTAGATTTTATGTCACATATGTTTCAGAAAAAAAAAAAATCTGTCCAAAGTCTAAAAATGTGTTTGAATTGAGCTCCCAAACTGTACTACAGCTACTTTCATTATTGTTGAAACTGTGATCTGCTGAAGTGTCTTGTGACCAAAGGAAGAGGCAGACAGTTCCCTATCTTAAATTATTACAAGAATTAAAGCTACAAATTAAGTTCCCCAAGCTCCTGTATACTACTGACTTTGAAAAAGAACTGGAGCAAAAATGAGAAAAGGAAAAAAGCAAGAACAATATAAAAGAACAACAAAAGCCCTGTGAGAACTTCTCACTTCTCAGCAAAAGGTAGAAATCAACATGTGACTTTAGAAACACTATCTATAAAAGAAAAGCTAAATGACTGATTGCTGCTTGCATGCAAGTAGAGTTTACAGAGAAACATCACCTACATTGTTAATTTACCTCGTGAATTCTTATATCATTAAGAACTGATTTGAGCTTTTCTGTCCGGGTGTATTCTGTAATTGTTGCTAATAAATGAACAGATTTTGAATTAATATCTCTGAGACTGAAACGCACCCAAGGGAGTCTTCTGACCTAGCAATGCTAAAACTGAAGCCATGAAAATGTGTGAATAGCAGCACACACATCCAGCTGGTGGCCAGTCGCCAGTGGTAACCCCAGGGATCAGTGTTTAATCCAGTTTAATACCTTCATTGATTATCTGGATGACGGGATCAAGGCTACCATTAGCAAGGTGGGTGGGACTGTCGATCTACTGGAGGGTGGGAGGGCTCTGCAGGAATCCTGGACAGGCTGGATCAATGGGCCAAGCACAACAATGTGGGATTTGAGGCCAAGTGCCAGGTCCCGCACTTTGGCCACACATTTCCCCTGCAGCTCAGAGTGGCTGGACAGTGGCCAGGCAGAAAGGGCCCAGAGTATGCCCAGGTGGCCAGGAAGGCCAATGGCATCCTGGCCTGTATCAGCAACAGGGTGGCCAGCAGGACCAGGAAACAGTACAGGATTGCTCCCCTGTACTCGGCCAGCTTGAGGGCTGTGTCCAGTTTGGGATCCCCCAGTTTGGGAAGGACATTGATTGCTGGGCCATGTCTAGAGAAGGGCAGCAGAGTTCTTGAAGGACCTTGAGCGCAAGTCCTATGTGGAGGGGCTGAGGGAGCTGGGATTGTTTGCCCTGGAGAAAATGAGGTTCACGGGAAACCTTATCACTCCCTACAGCTCCCTGAAGGAAGGGCATGCCTTGGCAAGGGTCAGTCTCATGTCCCAGGCAGCCAGTGACAGAACAGAGCACACAGTATCAAGCTGCATCAAGGCAGGCTTAGGTTGGACATCAGGAGGAAGTTATTCACAGAAAGGGTGATTGGGCACTGGAATGGGCTGCCCAGGGTGGTGGAGTCACCGTCCCTGGGGGTGTCTCGGAAAAGACTGGACACGACACACAACACCATGGTCTGGTTCACAAGGGGGTGCTCGGGGTGTTAGGTGGTGATCAAAAAGGTCTTTGCTAAACTGGCTCTATAGCTGATATTTCAGCATGTGGAGTGGCATATGTGCACATGCATGGTGGGTGGGAACGTCTCTAAGTGTGTTTCTTTGGAGAAGGTACCAGCAACCAAATTTATAACATATTAGGCTTAACAGAGGAAAATATCACAAGACAATGACTTACCATTCTGCCTTCAGCAGGCTATTGCTAGATAAAACTCAATTCCTTTGAAAATTGGCTAATTTGTCTTTCTTGTTTTCTCTTTGTTTGAGCATATTTTTCTCTTCACATTGCTTCAGTGATGTTTTGAATTCTGTTATTGTTTTAAAAGACACTTCATCAAAAAGTAAAACACCATCTGCCAAAAGCTGTTGTTCCTGTTATTTGGTTTACAATTACATAGCACCATGCTGAGAGGGGACTCTTTCTTATTCCTAGAAATGTTTGTTCCTCTTGCAAAATTGCAGTCTGATAGATAGTTATTGTAGTGCTTTTTCTTCCAGATGATGTGCATTCAAACAGCTTTTCCTTTTTTTCCTTTCCTTTTTACTTACAGACCTATTCTTTCATAACCTTTTAAACTCTTTTAAACTTGCAGAACACTCTAACTGTTGCTGCCTCCCTCTTTTCCTCCACCTCTTAATGGAGGTGACAATTTTTTGTCATATAAAAGCACTTTGTACATTCTTCAGCAAATGTCACCCACGGATTTCTGAAGCATTTCTTTACTTAATATTATATTTTCCTTTGAATGGCAAGCAAAGACTTTGCAGTTCTCTCCACTTCTGATGTGGAAACCTAGTACATCTTTTAAGGAAATAAAAGAACAGAGNTGTCCAAAGTCTAAAAATGTGTTTGAATTGAGCTCCCAAACTGTACTACAGCTACTTTCATTATTGTTGAAACTGTGATCTGCTGAAGTGTCTTGTGACCAAAGGAAGAGGCAGACAGTTCCCTATCTTAAATTATTACAAGAATTAAAGCTACAAATTAAGTTCCCCAAGCTCCTGTATACTACTGACTTTGAAAAAGAACTGGAGCAAAAATGAGAAAAGGAAAAAAGCAAGAACAATATAAAAGAACAACAAAAGCCCTGTGAGAACTTCTCACTTCTCAGCAAAAGGTAGAAATCAACATGTGACTTTAGAAACACTATCTATAAAAGAAAAGCTAAATGACTGATTGCTGCTTGCATGCAAGTAGAGTTTACAGAGAAACATCACCTACATTGTTAATTTACCTCGTGAATTCTTATATCATTAAGAACTGATTTGAGCTTTTCTGTCCGGGTGTATTCTGTAATTGTTGCTAATAAATGAACAGATTTTGAATTAATATCTCTGAGACTGAAACGCACCCAAGGGAGTCTTCTGACCTAGCAATGCTAAAACTGAAGCCATGAAAATGTGTGAATAGCAGCACACACATCCAGCTGGTGGCCAGTCGCCAGTGGTAACCCCAGGGATCAGTGTTTAATCCAGTTTAATACCTTCATTGATTATCTGGATGACGGGATCAAGGCTACCATTAGCAAGGTGGGTGGGACTGTCGATCTACTGGAGGGTGGGAGGGCTCTGCAGGAATCCTGGACAGGCTGGATCAATGGGCCAAGCACAACAATGTGGGATTTGAGGCCAAGTGCCAGGTCCCGCACTTTGGCCACACATTTCCCCTGCAGCTCAGAGTGGCTGGACAGTGGCCAGGCAGAAAGGGCCCAGAGTATGCCCAGGTGGCCAGGAAGGCCAATGGCATCCTGGCCTGTATCAGCAACAGGGTGGCCAGCAGGACCAGGAAACAGTACAGGATTGCTCCCCTGTACTCGGCCAGCTTGAGGGCTGTGTCCAGTTTGGGATCCCCCAGTTTGGGAAGGACATTGATTGCTGGGCCATGTCTAGAGAAGGGCAGCAGAGTTCTTGAAGGACCTTGAGCGCAAGTCCTATGTGGAGGGGCTGAGGGAGCTGGGATTGTTTGCCCTGGAGAAAATGAGGTTCACGGGAAACCTTATCACTCCCTACAGCTCCCTGAAGGAAGGGCATGCCTTGGCAAGGGTCAGTCTCATGTCCCAGGCAGCCAGTGACAGAACAGAGCACACAGTATCAAGCTGCATCAAGGCAGGCTTAGGTTGGACATCAGGAGGAAGTTATTCACAGAAAGGGTGATTGGGCACTGGAATGGGCTGCCCAGGGTGGTGGAGTCACCGTCCCTGGGGGTGTCTCGGAAAAGACTGGACACGACACACAACACCATGGTCTGGTTCACAAGGGGGTGCTCGGGGTGTTAGGTGGTGATCAAAAAGGTCTTTGCTAAACTGGCTCTATAGCTGATATTTCAGCATGTGGAGTGGCATATGTGCACATGCATGGTGGGTGGGAACGTCTCTAAGTGTGTTTCTTTGGAGAAGGTACCAGCAACCAAATTTATAACATATTAGGCTTAACAGAGGAAAATATCACAAGACAATGACTTACCATTCTGCCTTCAGCAGGCTATTGCTAGATAAAACTCAATTCCTTTGAAAATTGGCTAATTTGTCTTTCTTGTTTTCTCTTTGTTTGAGCATATTTTTCTCTTCACATTGCTTCAGTGATGTTTTGAATTCTGTTATTGTTTTAAAAGACACTTCATCAAAAAGTAAAACACCATCTGCCAAAAGCTGTTGTTCCTGTTATTTGGTTTACAATTACATAGCACCATGCTGAGAGGGGACTCTTTCTTATTCCTAGAAATGTTTGTTCCTCTTGCAAAATTGCAGTCTGATAGATAGTTATTGTAGTGCTTTTTCTTCCAGATGATGTGCATTCAAACAGCTTTTCCTTTTTTTCCTTTCCTTTTTACTTACAGACCTATTCTTTCATAACCTTTTAAACTCTTTTAAACTTGCAGAACACTCTAACTGTTGCTGCCTCCCTCTTTTCCTCCACCTCTTAATGGAGGTGACAATTTTTTGTCATATAAAAGCACTTTGTACATTCTTCAGCAAATGTCACCCACGGATTTCTGAAGCATTTCTTTACTTAATATTATATTTTCCTTTGAATGGCAAGCAAAGACTTTGCAGTTCTCTCCACTTCTGATGTGGAAACCTAGTACATCTTTTAAGGAAATAAAAGAACAGAGTAATGGCTTCATTTCTGCTTGATAACAGTTTATTGATAGCTTTCTCTGACTATAGTTTTTCACCCAGTCCATCAATTTTACATCAATTTCATTCAGATCATGCTTTTCCTGGTTAGACGAAATTTTTACTTGAGTAAATGATATCTATATATTACTATTTTTTTTCTCTTATTAGCTAAATCAGATATTCTGTGATAGAAGAAAACAGTTTGGTTAAATGGGATTTATCTTGACAAATCCCTGCTCCAGGTTTCTTATCAGCTCATTATTCTCCAGATTTTAAAATACCACAAGAAAAATATTAGATTGCTAATATTGCCAGTATTTGATACTGGATTAATTTCATTCATTCCTATGTCTGATAGCTCTCATTGGTCCATTTTCTTCTCAGTACAAGATTATGTTCCCTATTTCATGGGAGTAGCTTATATTTAAGCAGCTTGCTGATTTAAATCTTATGATTCTACACCTTAAAAAGAGGGGCAGTATACTTTTAATTCCTTGTAAATGTTTGATGAGATCTAAAAATAAGTTATTATAATGAATTCAAGGTTTTCCTTTGAAACTACAAATATAATAGTTACTCTAGAGGACCGAGTATATCACTCAAAAAAGAGATTTTTGTTTTTTGTTTTTGTTTTTGGGTTTTGTTTTTTTTTTTGTTTGCTTGCTGTTTGATTAATAAAACAAGAGCTGATATTTGCACTTAAATTACTTGCATGAATGAGCTTAGCATCCTACACCGAGAAGTATTTGACAAAGTGCAACTTATGTTGCCAGCATTCAAATCTCCTTGTGGTACATGGCCATTTCTTTTCTTTGTCTTACCAAGACAGCAATTCTTCCTGTGCAATCAGAAACTTAATGTGCAAGAATTATTTAAGAGAAGACCCAGTGCAGACAGCCACAAAGTTAAACTAGCTCTACATGTAATCTTCAGCTATTTCTGGTGTCTTAAAAAATCAAAGACTCACAAAGTGGTGGCAAAACATGTTTTGATGCTGTTGTTTAAGGTGATCAATATAAAAAAGAAAAATTTGTGGAAAGCGATTTTGTGAAAAATATGATTGAGAAAACAACATGGCTGGGATCCGAAGAATGTATACCATGGTGTTTGGAATCACATGTTGAAGAAGTTAAAAAGCCCTACAAATCTCAATTTGGTCTAAGAAGAATACAAACAAATTTCACTCTCTATTAGTTTCAGGACAAATTTTAAATCTGACTCCTCAGAAATGAGGAGTCCACTTCAGATGTGTATTCAGAGTGATGTAGAGCAAAGCAATTTGGTATCCCAAAAGTAGGGGCAGAGAATGCTGTTAAAAATACCATCTCTGATATTCCAAAAAGAAAGCACTGTCTGAAAGAATTTTTAAAACTAATTTTATAAATTAATATTTTTATATATATTAATACTATATTTAAGGTTGCAAAATTTATAATTGTGATATGTGACAAAATATTGCAACTTAATATTTAAACTTGCTCTTAATATATTAATGAATGCAAAAATCTTAAAACAGGAATTCACTTGCAAGGACTGTTGGTTTATTATTCTTACCAGAAAACTGGAGGTAATTGTTATCTGTGGAAATCTTGTCAATTCAATGAATAGTGGAGTGCAAACAAAACTAAACCCCTGCCATTTTTAAGATAAGCTGAAACCTGCCCTAAAACACACTCCTGAGTGAGAACTGAGCAGTGATAAGAGCAAAACAGATCTGATCTGCTTTTGTGACTTGTTTGTGCACAAACATCACAGCAAGATTACTGAAAGGTAATCTTACCACATGCTGATGGTCAGAGATTTGAGTGTCTAAAACAAACGCTGACATGGAAAGGATGGCTTTTTTTCCTCTCTCTCTCTCCCTCTCTCAGCCTAATAGATGCAAAAAAGGGAACTTTTAGGTGCAGGTTTTAGAGCCAATAAGTAACATAATAACCAAGGTGCCTTGTGCTGCTCCTCCAAAGGCAGTTCTGGTATTTGCATCTGCTTTTGCTCCTGACATCCTACAGAAGAGACTTTCAGGAATAGTGAGCAAGCTGACCAAATAGTGGAAATATTATCCTGCATTAACAGCTTAACTCATTTGACTGACCGTGCTAGGTTAAATCATAATTGTTGTTGACCTCTGTTATTTTTAAGGACCAATGTTATAGATATAAGAAGACTGAGATGTTAAACATGACTCTTGAACAACAATTTTGAATTGTAGGCCAAAACATACAATTGAGAGGTGGAGTCTATCCAAAGGAATATTACAAGTATTGGATAGGATATTTTAAAGATATGCCAGCACCCACTTCTCACTCTGCTTAAAAGAGCAGATGTGTAAATTTTTTCCCTTTCATATAGTTTACATCATCTTTTTCTTCCTTGCAGTTTAGAGCAAGGTATAAGACTGTTATCACAGATTTAAAGTTATTTTGCATTTGGAATTCTATCAAAACTATGTGTCTTCCAATTCCCTTTAGAGATGGTATGTGTTGATTTCCACTCTCATCTGTGATGGTTTTGCCCATAAAACATGATGTTCTTGTGCAGTGCCACTGTAAAAAAGTTTAGGTTAAGCATAGGTATGTCTAGAAGTCACCATTGTATATGAACTTCACAATTTACATTCTACAATCGGAAAAATTAAACAACATTTCTACATCAAATATTTCTACCTGTTTTCCCCATGAACAAAAGGTAATTTTACTCTTATAAAAGTAAAATTATATTAACAATTTGATTCTAATACCTAATAACAAGGTTTTTTGTTATTACATGCTTTAGTAAAAGCAATATAGTATATTTTAATTGCGATGGGGTTTTTGTGAGTAGATCCAATGATTGCTTGGCATCTTAAATTTTTATTTCTTCCCTGGGCTTTGCTTGGAGTGCCAATATTTCAGAAATGTCATGGTTATGATAGTTTTCATTTCTTTTTCACCCATTTTTCCCATTCCAACTCATTTAAAAGATATAATTAATCTTCATATGCAACCACAGCTGCAAGATTCAAATTTGCCTTACCTTAGGGTGGAATTCCTACATTTACAGTATATTTATTATAAATTTGGGACCACAGCCTTTCTGTGGCTTGACTGTGAGTCAAAGGGAATTGCATTTTCAGGGTACAGAATAATCTCATAAATTCAACTTGCTGATTTGTTATCCTTAAAATTTACCTTTCCAGATAATTACACACAACAAAAACAGTATTACAGTCAAAAGTAATTACAGTATTTTTTGCACACATACAAAGCGAGTGTAGCCTAATCCATCCATCCATGTGCAGTTTATTCAACTTTCCTGTTAAACAGAAAAGAAAGGAAATATGCCAAGTTTCAGGTGGCATCTCAGCTTCTGCTTCACAAAGCACTTACCACATGTTGCAGCTTCTCCTACAGTTTCAGGAGGTCTCCCGGAACCAAAATATCCAGAGAAGTTGAGACTGTTCACAAAATTTTGGAAAGCACAACATGTGCGATCGTGGGTGAATGTTTATGCTGTTGCGGGAGACTGTTAAATGTATTTGGGCACTCCAGTCTGTTCCAGTAGTGAAAACCTTGTATGTAAAAGATCTGCCACTTCCATAAGAAAACATATGTTTTGCATTCAGAGCTGCCATCCATGGCTGGGACTATTTCTGAATTAGTTACCAGGTCTGAAAAATTTAGAACAGCAGCAGTTAAAGGTATGGGCATGCAATTTTCTGCACTCCAACTGTAAAACACAACACAACTGGCTGTTCAGATCTTTCTCTGGCCAGACAGGAGAATTAGGAGGACAGTGTGAGTGAGTGAGTGAGTGAGTGAGTGAGTGAGTGAGTGAGTGAGTGAGTGAGTGATAACACCTCTTTCCTCCCAGTCAGTTACCAATATATACCTATCATAAATTTTACTAATTTTTGATGAGAATCAAATGTAATGGGAAGCCAAAAAATATGTAAAAAAGCCAAACCAAATGTAAAATGGAAGCCAAATGTATGGGCCATTATTATGTATGTATTGATAGGCTTCTATTTGTGGAATTTTAATGTCTTCTGCCTTATGGCCTTAATGTTTTTGCAAATCAGATACTTGAGTTGGATTCAACTACATTGATTTTCAGGTGTGATTTCCCTGTCCATCCTGAGTTTTTTAGTGGATCCAGTGTCATGCAAATTTGAGGAATTTGAGGAAATAAAAGAATAATTTTGACTTAGTTAATTATCACAAGGATTACTCATTATATTTTCATTAGGTCAAGTAACCTATTTATTGGTCCAAAGAACAACATTCTAATCTGTAGTTTCATGACTGATTGGTGAACCACCAATTGATGTTTCAGTCTTTTCTTTCTTAATCATTACCTGAGAACTTGGAGAGACATATAGAATAGCAATGTTCTGAAAGTACAATAAAGACAGAATATTAGTCAGTCTGAAGAATCAGAATCGTTCTTCAAAAAGGGCTTGAGAAATATTGTGACAAGTATTGCTCTCTGGGGATTGAAACAGTAATCATGTTCTTATCATTGAGGGTTTTCTTTATTAATCAAATGTATTATTTATATATGCTTCTGTAAAAAAGTGTGGAAATTAAGGTGAATTCCACATTATATATCTATTTTTGACATAGATGATTCTTTTTACTGTCTTCAGTTAGCATCTCCCCTCCTGATCCTGACAGTTTTTCCCAAACAATGGTCACATCCGTGGTTAAAACTGTAGTGTTTACTCCTTAGAGTAGCATGTGGCAGCTAGATCTGTAACTCTTACATCAAACATGATGCAAACCCATTGGTAAATATACAACTGTGCATGAGACTCAGTGGCCAGCTTCAGTGACAACATCACCTCATTCTCTCATCCTCATTCTTGCCCCTCTGGGGGGTATTATTAATTTTAGTTTTTCACTTTCTGTAGATACAGATTGAACCTCAGTTGCTTTAATCACATCTGTTACCAACTAGTTATTTTAAACTGTTTTATGCAGAACCCGTTCTCTTGACATTTGTTTTCACCTTCATTTCCATCAACTGGCTGAATTTCATTAATTTTAACTCAGAGAACAGAAGAGTGGAAGCTGAACATATAAATGTTATCAGTCAATGCTGTCACCATCTTCTTTAGAAAATAAGCAGTAGCACAACTCTGTTTTATTTTTGACATTTTTGAGCAAAACTAACAAATGTTTATTGATTCCATGGTTTCAATCTTCCTCAGTTGTTAACAAAATGGAAAACTAAATGGATCCACTACCAGGATCCAGAAAACAGCAGAATGGATAAATGTTTAAAAAATCTGTTAGCCTAAAGAACAGAAAAACCTTAGCAAGTCACTGCACACCTTTTGAACTCAATGTCCCTAAATAATAACTCTTTCTTATAAATACTTTCATATCTAGCTGCAATAGTATTATATATTGCAAAAAAGTTGATCTGCTCCACTACTCTTAAGTGCTGACAGATAACGCTTTAGAATCCTTCCATGCACATAAAAGAATTTCTTTCTAATAAGGTTTTTCCATAACTAATATGGTTATCAAATATTAAAGCAGCATTGAATCAAAAATATTTTCTGCTTGTTGGAAGAATGAAAGAATACATTAAAAGAATTGCTAAGTAGCCTTATTAATAGGAAACATCTGTTAAAATAATGTGTATGCACAGTGTTATTGCCCATGGTGTGCCCTTTCTTATTTATTCTGTACTGTTCTTCATTGCACAGCTTGAAAGCAATTTACTGAAAAGGATATTTTTATTACTGATTACTGATATTTTTAATCTTAATGCATTTGATAGAGCAAAGACAGCATTTTCTTGATTTTGGGTCTTGATTTATGTTTGCACATAAAAAGAGCTATGTTAAAAGAACATTTTAAGGCTATAAAATCAGGTAATTGAAGCCTGAGAAATCAAAAAAATAATGGAAAAGTTGTATCCTCCAGAAACTTTTGTATCTTGTAGCAGCAGTAACAGTAGTGCTAGTAATACTGGACAATGCAAGAAATTCTAACTGTTCTAAGTGTTGAGCTTCTTTTTCTTCAGGTTTTGGGTTTTGAGGGAGGGTTTAGGCTATTTAGTGTGGGGTACTAAACTGAATATTTCAATCAAAATGGCTGAAGTATTGCAAAATTAAAACCTTGAAAAGAGCATTTTGTAACAGGACAAGCAATCTTAATATTAACCTCTTTTTCAGTAAATGGTTGTTAAAAGCCTAATGCACTTTGAAAGTTAAGTAAAATGACTGATAACAACACTTCACAATCATCCAGTAATCTCATCACAGTCATTAGTGAAGTACACTTCACCTAATGCTGGAAAATGAGAAAATTGTTTCCACACCTTAATGCTAGGGCACTGTGGCACAAAAGATTGCAGAGAAACTTCCTGACAGAAATGGAAACAAGAGTCTAGGTAGCCTCAATCCATACTTGAACCTCAAGAGACCATTCCCTTAATAAAAGCTTAGACAATCACATAAAAGATCTAGAAAATCTCTATCCGAGAAACTAGAAAATAAATCTGAAGTGAAGAAAGCTAATAAGAGTTTTGTAACTGGTGTGAGACATGCTAAATGGAGCTTGAAAAGGAAAATTGAAAGAATGGAGCTTGTGAAAAACTAACTACATAGAATTTCTGACAATTCCTACCAGTAAGAAGTGCTGTTGGGAGTCAGGGAGAAATGCTAGTTGTTGATGAAGAAAATTGTTCTTGAGACAAGAAACACTGCCACAAGAACTCCCACCAGAGATTGAGGGAGCAGAAATGGAGTGTGTCTAACAGCTGCACGCAGCTGCACGCAGACTCTGCTCTTGTGCAAGGACAGATAATGGCAGCTGCACGCAGACTCTGCTCTTGTGCAAGGACAGATCATCAGCAATGCATAGACAGAAAGATCCACGTAGTGTATCAGGGAACCTTTTTCACAAGACTGTTAATCTTCATTCTGCAGAGCTGCTCAGTGACGAGCCAGTGAAGTGTCTGAACGATGTGGCTGCAGCTCAGAATGGAAATGTTGGTTATTGACAGAGAGGGCTGGCAGAAATATCACAAATCATCATCTGTAAGTTAGACATCACCTAAAGAACTTCACTGGAGAGTTTCCCCTTCAATGGAAAAATGGCAAAATTACATATGTGCCCATAATTAGCAACAGCTTCCATACATCAGTGGAAATTCAGGCGTGGAAGAAAAGTGTGCAAGAAGATTTAAGCTATAAGGTTCTCCATGGCTGGTCGGTATCCTCTTTGACAAGAGAGGGAATTTTAACATCCAGCATTAAGCTGGGAGTTTTACATCACTGTGGTAGAATAGTATCAAGTATTTTAAAATTAGAAGACTCTAAGCACAAAGAAAACAGCCTAACAAAACTGACCTTTAAGCTCCAAATTACATAGCTTTACAAGAATTGTTACAAAGAACTTTCCTTCATACCTGACAAAACACAATCTGCAGAAAATAATATGTGACTAAAGCATATTTTTGGAATATTTTTCATCCAGAGCCAAAAGATATATTTTTCTCATTTTGCAGTAATCGAATGACTTGTTGCTATGAGAGCACTTCTAACCTCTTTCAAAAAGCAAGAATTCAGTTAATCACGCACAACATCTTTCAAATAAAACCCTGGGTGGGAAATCTTTTAAAAAAAAGGGCTGCAGACTAAGTTTAATCCATAAGCAGGAGGACCAACAGAGTTTTCACTTCAGAGCATTTTAGTACATCACTGTTGTGGTTACAGGAGAAATTTAGCACTATGTGGGTGCAACCTAATCTGTGTATTCTACTCCCCTCCACTTCATTTCTGATAAACTCTCAATGATGGGTCCCTGCAGGAGGTGCACAGTGCACACCTGACACCTCGGGCTACAAGCTGGTTGCTAAATGACACAAAGAAAAAGAGGCAAACTGTGACAGGCAGGGTAATATTTGCTTTTCTTTGCACCAATGACTCAGCTGTGATAACTCTGGGGAAGCACCAGCATAGTCCCAGCCATCCTGAGGGGGTCATCTCTGCTAAAGGGCCAAAATGAACTGAGAGGCACCAGCAGAGTAGGCAGCTGCAATGGTCACCAAGGATTCCAAAAAATATCCTGTCACTCACAGGATTATATTGTTCCACTGTGAAACTCCCTGCCCTGGGCAAGATAGTGAACATTCCCTGCTGAACCTGAGTGGGTATAACTGGGGACTTGGGACACCAACAACACTGGGCAGATCCAGAGGAGGATGAGACCTTCCACAGGACCACGGCTTTCTCCTGCAACCATCGCTTCAACAGCACCCAACAGGGTACCAGGTTGTACTCCGATTTTGCGGGTTTAAGCCACTTCTTCTGTGTATCATCACATTTATTGTAATCTTTCTACTAAATTGTAAATCCCACCTGAAATCTCTCTCACGGTGTTTACTGTGTTTGTTGTGTCAAGGTTTAGTCCTCCCACTAGGTAACATTTTAACAAGCCCAATCTCTTCATGGCTTGCTTTGGAAAAGCAGTTCTTTCTGAAGTTCTTCCGGTTCTTTCCCACTAGGATGGTGCTTCTTAAACCACCTCTCCCTGCTGCAGTTGACAGACCTGCTGACCTATTTACATACCTCCATATGTTTTCTGAGCAGTCACTTTCCTAGCCTGTCCAACATCTCTCTCTTGTCACTGATAGAGCTGCACATCTGCCTTGATCTTGTCATCACTTAGGACTCTTTAAAATGTCACCCTGCCTTGCTGCTGAGTAACGATATACACAGAGATAAGAATTTGATTAAAGGATGCGAGAAGGAAAATGCATGCAACATTTCTACATCTCTGCATTCAGCAGCAAAAAAACAGTAATACTGATATGCAAATACCTATATAACATCTGACATAATGTGCACAGATAGACAATAGAAATTCAAATCATTCAGGAAATTGATAGTCAGTACATCCCAAAAGCCATTACATAGAACATAAGAAAGAAATAAATTATAAACATTACTTTATAAAGTAAAAAAAGAAGATATTATGGTGATTTTGCAGATATGGTGTCATGTTTCCTTTAGGAATTTT
Source organism: Malurus elegans (assembly GCA_013397995.1). Classification (NCBI taxonomy): domain Eukaryota; kingdom Metazoa; phylum Chordata; class Aves; order Passeriformes; family Maluridae; genus Malurus; species Malurus elegans. Next base: position 76,754 of record VZRP01006062.1, on the reverse strand, counting down.
TCATAGTTTCATATTATTTCAGGCAGAATATCTAAAAGCACCTTTAAACAATGCATGGTAGATGATTTTGCTAACTGAGAAAATGAAATCTAATTTCATTTGCTATATAAGTTATTTTATAGCCTATTTGGTAAAGAAGCCAAGTTTCTGACTGTTTTACATAATGGACACAAGCTGCTGATTGTTCTCTACATTAGACAGTGAAATTGCCTATTGTTCTGGAGAAGTAATTTTTCAAAATCATTCTAACTTCCATATTTGGTGGCTGAGCCTTTCAAATTTACTCACAGAACAGCTTTCAGAAAGCTGCAGACAGTAAACATATTTACCCATGGCTTTTGTGTAATGATCCATACAAAATTTAAACAACTGTGCATATCCCATATCATACGCACATGTTAGGAAAGACTACATTTTGTGCCTTATCTTGATGAAATTTCATACGGAATAAACAGCCTTTAAAAATATGACTGACTTGAGCCAAAGCTTCAAAGAAAACCGTTTTTTCTTTTTTCCACAGTTTTTTGTTTATAAAAACATCAAAGTTTTATATTCATGATACTTGAATTAAAATAAAAGAATGTCTGAAATTATGAATTTGGTTTTTCAGAGTAAAGTCTTTTAAAGATTTCAGTATAGTGAACACAAACCTAGGTTCTAGTCTTACAGATAATTTTTCCCAAATGAATTCTGAATTTTAGTTTGTCACAATTCAAACATACGGAAACATCCAAATATACAAATGTATAAGGTATATATGATTTTTTTTTCAACAAAAGCTCAAATCAAAGTTTCTGGGCACTACCCATGTGCAAAAGTAGGAAGTTCCTGGAGTGCTGCAATGGAGGCATGGGTGAGTTTTAGGCAGGAGAGTCTGGCAAGGTGAGGAGGGTGAGTGATCCTTTCTGTAACTTGCTATTGGAAATGCAAAGAGCTTTGCCTTGGAATTAGTCTGGAGCTCATGGATCAAAATCAGACCCTGTGGACACAGGATCCCACACTGGTACAGGGTTTGTTGAACAGGATCTGTGACTCTGCAAGGGACATACACCACCTGAGGGACAGCACCCTGTGGAAGGGACCCACACTGGAGCAGTTTGAGAAGAACTGCAGCCCATGCGAGAGACCCATGATGGAGAAATTCATGGAGGATTGTATCCCATGGCAGGGATCCCATGCTGGAATAGAGGAGCAGTGTAAGGAGACCTCTCCCTGAAGAGTTCAATGTGTGATGAACTGACGGCAGTCTCCAATCCCCATCTGCCAGCACCAGTGAGAAGGAGGAGTTAGAGCAGATTTGGAATAAAGTCGAGCCCAGGAAGGAGGGAGGGGTGGGTTGGGTGTGTCTCAAGAGTTTGGTTTACTTTCATTACCCTAATCTGACTTTATAATAAACTAATTTCCCTGAGTTGAGTCTGCATAACAGCAATTGGTGAGTGATCTTCTTGTCTTTACCTTGATCCATGAGCTTTTTATTCTACATTCTTTCCCCTGCCCAAGTGAGGGATGGAGTGATAGCGTGCCTTAGACAGGCAACTGGCTTCCAACCAAGATCAAAATACCACAGATATGAAGTAGTAATTTCGTATTTCTATGGAAAACAGCTTCTTCCCTTTGGACATTTGCGTGTTCAGACTACATGTTATGCCCATTCCCTGTGTATCGATTCTCCATTTTATATGAACTGAAATTTTAGGGGTAGCTGCAGCGGTATATTCTGCACTGGTATATTGCTACACTAAATTGAATGCTGATTGTATATAGGTAAGCTTAGAAAAAAGAAATTATGCATTTGTATTGGGTATTCTGGTTAAAATGATAAATCAGTATTAACTATATTAACTGAGGACAAAATATACAACAGTTAGATGTTTATGTAATTTATCTGCTGACATGAATACTGAAAGTAAAGTCTTACAGCCTGATCAAGAAAAAATATGTAGTAGCAATTAAATCATCAAATAACCCTAGCTAGTCTCAGTGCCATGTGCAGTAATTAGAATTTGAAATAACAGGTCGCAATATTTGGCACTGTAGATTTACTAAGTATGATCAACCCCTTAGAAACAAGAATTCATTGCTTTATCTGCTCCTGTGATCTATTTACAGATATTATGCACTGAATTTTGAAGGTCTCACTCCATGAGACGTGAATATGAACAATTTTTTAAATGAATGAGGCATGTTTTCTAATATATCTTCCTTGTTCATATCGATTGCTGTGTGTACTTACCTATATGATTACACTTGAAAAACATTAATGACACGTCACTTAATCTTTTCCATAAATTAATTAAAAATTAATATCCTACTAATAGCAGTCATTAACCTTGTACAGGTAACTTCATGATGTTCAGCATTTGTGACCTAGTGCTTTGAATTAAAATAGTCCACCCACCTACTAGGACTAAGGCAGAGTTATTAAGAATATTTTTCATCCTATACTTTTTTGATTTTTAGACCTTATTTTTAAGTGCATAAGCATGACAGTCTGACTCTGCTTAAAGAGTCATGTTCAAATATCAATGCCTGGTTCGTGTTAGCTCTTTTTCTCCTGACCACAAGGTTCATTCACTTTGTGTTTTTAAGCTGTGACTCTGGATATGTATTCTCACATCAACATCTGCCACTAGATTTGTTTCAGGTCCAATAGGCCATAAGGAATTTTTTCATTCAATCAGATAAACAGATCAGTTTGCAGACTTGGTCCCAATAACAGGAACCCTTGAAGCACTAGGGTGCCTGTCCTGCTCCCTCTTTGTGTTTAAATTGAATATTTACACCAAGGCTGTAGCTAGGGAGAGAAATCCCAGCGCCACAGGACAGCTGAGAAGAGAACAGCATTTGTGACACCACATTGTAAGTAGCTTGATGGAAGGAAATGGTTTACAAGAGTATCACTTGTGGGTTATATGATTCCAAGAATTTATAGAAAAACAACCAAAGAATTAGTTGTGTTTATGCACTGCTATTACATCATTCTTGTTCAAGGAGTATATGCTCTTTAACAGATGGAAGCATCAAGTTTATGCAGAAATCAGATCATGCCACAAATGAATCCTGGCTCAAAACCAGGACAATGACTCAAACCAGTTGCAGTGATAAATTGTGTTACCAAAAATCTGACGGGTCAGTGAGTGTAACCTAACCACAAACACCACGCACATAAGCCAGACTTGACCATCAAAGCCCTGCTCCTATTGAACAGATAGGCCTAGTACCACCTGGATGTCTTGGAGACAGAGATGGAGACATAATTTATCTCTTCTTTTGTCATTTATCTACAATGCTAATTTCCCCTTAGCAACTACATAATAAAAATTATAATTTAAAAAATAAATAAGCAGGACATAAGAATTGACTTTTATAATGAACTTCCAAAATTAAACTACTGACAAATCACCTTTGGGGAAATTTGGGGTTCCTTTGTTAGCTTGATACAATACTATAGTGCTTGAACACAGGTTATTCAATGTATTTATATAAGCACAGCTTGAAAATGCTTGGCTTTCTATTTTGAAAACAAGAGCAAACTAAACGGTTTTGTGATTGAAAATGCAAAATCTTTATTAAAAAAAAAAAGAAGTCAGGTGACTAGTGAAAACCAAATGTTTGTAATAAGGATAAGCGTGTTCATCAAAGCTAAACAGAATCTAACAAGATAAGAATCAGAGGTATGCAAAATCAGATTATTTGTGGATATATAATGTGACAATATTATTTTTCAGTGCTGATCTTCTCTAAACTAATCACTCCTGATATATGCTTAGAATTTTATATGAGCCAGTTACCAGAAAATCCAGATGTTTTAACAAAAATGTAGCTGCCAGCCCAATCCTGTGATTGGAAAGAAGGCGATTCTCAGTGGAAGAAACTTGGAAAAGACATTTTGTAGAACTGTCTCATCTATGACAGAAACAATTGCTACAGTTCTGAGAAGAGAAAAAAATCCAAAAGCAAAATTATTCAAATGGAAAAGAAAATGAAACAACAGGTGTTAAAATATCAGAGATCACTTAAAGCACTATTAAGTTGCACACATTTAAAAAAAAAAAAAACCAAAACCACTATCACTAAGAAAACTCAGAGGGCTAAAAAGGATATGTTTTGCATATTTTGTTACAAAATTATATAGAAAAAACAAAGGGTTGAGTTAAACAAAAAGAGAGAATCAGTTTAAGGGTAGTAGCTCTGGGGTAGGGAGATATTCATCACAGCCCTCCCAAATTATTGATATGACTAACAATATGCTACTGAAAAATGGTTGCTTGAATGTGAGACAACCCAGTAGTTTGTCAAATAATACTCTAAAATTCTGGTGTCAATAACTTATTATTTAGAAAAGTTTGAGAAAATGTTTGAGAAGACAAATGACTAAATGTGCCTGAAGTCTATTCCAGAGCTGGAAACACCACTTTCTCGTCCTCCAATGATCTGTTTTTCACTCAGGGCTACTGTTTAGACCCATGGATCAAATTTTCACAAGGTAACAGTTTAACAGGTGGAATTAATTTATGGGATTTCCTTTATTTATCCAGATCAGATTGATTTTCAGCAGAAGGTCCAGTGGATGAAAGTTCCAGTCATGATGGAAGTGGAAAGTATCATGATGCAGATCAGAAGAGAGTGAAAATCACTCTACTCCCCTAGACTTAGGTTGGTTTTGTGCCAGGTTGGTGTCTCAATGTTACTCTTTCTTAAGCAAGATTTTTCAGAATCTAATTCTGAAAAGGAGTTTAAAGATATATAGCATACATACATAATTAATGTGTCCTTGCTTTAACATGTTGGAACTTGTAATATGAAACACAGTATTGCAGACCTGAATTTCCAGCAAAGTTTAGTTTGCTCATTTGTGTATTTAATGATATATATTCTTGCCTATCAGTTTCTCTCCTTCTTGGTGCTGCTATTACCCTACTATTTGAATTATTCCTGCAGAGATTGGTGGGTGTTGACTGGTGGAGTATAGTCTAAAGGATAATAGGATTCAATTCAGTGGCTACGTGGAGAGTATAAATGCAAGGCACACTGTATTTGTTATTGCCAGATCACCCTACAAGAGACACCCATCACAAATAGCAGATTGAGCAGGTCAGGTTGGATATTAGGTGAAACAATTCCCATCATTGGAACAGTATGTGTGGGAGAGGAGGTGGGAAATTTCCAAGATTTAGCTACACAACGTAGACTGACGCATCTTAGGGCCAAAAGAACTTCCTCTGTATACGTTGTGCATGTGGTCCCTCCTCAACAGCTGTGATGTGATTAGCCAGGATGTAACACTCTACGCTATTGTGCTTTGTATGTCCTTCCTGCTCTGTATTAGCAAAACTATTCACATTTATACTTACAGGGGCAACTCCTAAAACTAGATATAAATAACCAATTACCCCCTTAATGATTTATCAAAAGAAATCTGATTACTATGAAGGTTATACTTTAATAAAGTAAGGAAATAGCAATAAAACTAGCAATAGCATAAGGCTTTCATTTTCATTTTAATAAAAGCTATCTTTGTGGTACATGGAAAAATATATAAGTGTACTTTCAAAAGGAATTTTAAAAGCCTTCTATGGGGTCATCCTCAGGATGTTTGGTCTCTCTGCCCAGCAGAACTCCTAAACTAAGCTGGAATATCAAGCTTCAGGAATTACAAGCATGTGGGCTAAGGGGTACAGACGGATGCATAGAGGGTACAGAAAGCATAAAAAGGAAAAGCAAAAATCATCAGGCATCAAAAGAAACAGACTTTTAGGACCTCTAGATCTAGTCTACCATTGTATGTAGGCACACATCTTTTTCTCTTGATTATTATTCTTTTGGAAAATGGTTTTTATGCTATATGTTGCAGTCAGCATCGTTCAGCTAATGTATAATCCAGCTGCTATCTCTGATCTTGTTTCATTGACAAAGAGTCCCATGATTTGACTATTTACCTGCTTAATTCCTTGGGAAATGATTGCATCCCTGGCACACGCGTCCTTTCTATAGGAAATCAATTATTCTTAAGGTGACCATCATTCAGTGGTGTGAAATATTGTAAGCAGAATCTGAATCCACAAAGGTCAGCCACTCTGGAAAGGGGATTTTCTTTACTGACCTAAATGGCTGGAAAGCTACAGTTTCTATCTACCTTCTGAATATCAGTATGGGATGCAGTGTTTCTTCACATGTGCATTCTTTCACGAGTGCAGCTAGCAAGGTATTTCTATTATGTTTTTACATAGGTTGTTTTCTTTGTAGTGCTTCTGAAAAGTTGTGGGGTTAGCTCATTTAAACCACATTCTTGAAGTCCTTATGAAATGAGGAGAACATCTTTCAATAATACAGAGTTTTAGATAGAGAATAAAGGAAGATTTGTATTAGTTAAGAACTTAGAATGGGGTCTTTCTCTCTTCTTCAGTAAAATGGTGAAAAGGAACAAAAAGATAAACAAAAATTTCTTTGGCCAACTGTAGTGATCCAATTTTGTAACGTGCATGGCTTTAAATTTCTGTGGAACCATTGAAAGTAAACTGGAAAACTGGATAAACGTGTCATATGTACCCTTCTAGAAATACTAGGGTATCTCTCATAATTTACCAAAAAAAAGAATTATATGTTAATACCCATTATCTCACAAGTTAAACTTTCAGAGCTTATCTTAGCAAGCTTTGCTAAAGTGTCACTTGGAGTTTGTTAGACACATAATCAAAGAATCATAGAATCATTAATATTGGAAAAGACCTCTGGGATCATCGAGTCCAGCATTTGACACATCACCACATTGTCAAGGAGACCCACTGAGTGCCACGTGCAGTCATTTCTTGAGCACTGCCAGGGATAGTCACTCCACTACTTCCCTGGGCAGCCTGTTCCAAAGCTTGACAGCCCTTTCCATGAAGAATTTCCTCCTGGTGTCAAATTTAATCTTCCCTAGTGCAGCTTGAGGCCATGTCCTCTCCTTCTGCCACTGAGTGCCTGGGAGAAGAGGTTGACCCCTGCCTTGCTTCAAGCTCCTTTCAGAGAGATGTAGAGAGTGACAAATTCTCCCTGAGTCTCCTTTTCTCCAGATTAAACAACCTCAACTTCCTCAGCCACTCCACAAACCATTCGTGTTCCAGACCCTTCCCCCGCTCCACTGTCCCTCTCTGGACTCACTCCAGCATCTCAATGTCTCTCCTGTAGTGAGGAGCCCAGAGTGGGACAAGCACTCGAGGTGTGACTGCAGGAGTGCTCTGTACAGAGAGACAATCATTGCCCTGGTCCTGCTGGCCACACCATTTCTGAAATATGCCATTGGCCTTCTTGGGCACGCTGCTGGATCATGTTCAGCTGGATGCCAACAAGCAGTTCCAGGTTCTTTTGTACTGAGCCACTGTCCAGCCACTCCTTGCCAATCTGTTGCACTGCACGGGCTTGCTGTGACCCAAGGGCTGGAGCTGGCACCTGACCTTTGTTAAACCTCATCCACTTGGCCTCAGTTCATGGATCCAGCCTGTCCAGATCCCTCTGCAGAGTCCTCCTGCCTTCCAGGATACCAACACTTCTGCCCAACCTCGTGTCATCTGCAAACTGACTGAGGGTGCACTCGACCCCCTCATCCAGGACATTGATGAAATTATTGAACAGGACTTGCCCAACACTGATCCCTGGGGAGTACCCACTAGTGACCAGACATCAACTGGATATTTCTCCATTCCCCACCGCTCTCTGGACTGGGCCATTCAAGCAAGTTTTTCACCCAGTGAAGAGTGCACGTATTCAAGCCATGAGCTACCATTTTCTCCACGAGAATGTTGTGGAAAATAAGGTGAAGGACTTTATTGAAGCCTAGGTAAAGAATACCCACAGCCTTTCCATCATCCACTAAGCAGATGGAAATCAGGTTACATAGCATGCTAAAACATTAAATGCATATAATCCTGTGACATCTAAGTCACAACCTTCATACTGGAGGTTGCTGAAAACACACGTCTGCTGTCTGAATTAGTGACCGAGCAGAAAACAAAAGGTTTAATCCCATCTGACGAAAGAATATTCACCTACTTTTGTAGTCACTTCGCATACTAAAACTTGCATTTCATACGTGCTTTAAAACCGATGACACCACTTCACACAAATAGATAAAGGGGACATGTATTTCTGGCTCATTACTGACTTTTGATTGAATCTAGACATGTCAGTAACCAATTACTTTAGGGTGAATTTCCAATTACTTTAGGGTTTTGGGTGGATTGACCCTAGCCCTGTCATTGATGGATTCAGCGATGCTTAGCTTCTCATTTAGCTCCCAATTACATTATACCTTTCCCCCATAATATTCCAGTATATCATTACTGACTTTTTGTACAAACTCTCTTCTCTCCATGGCATGTATTTCAATAATCTTCCCATCAACAGCATTCCAACCATTTAAGGGCTAACTTGTTTTCTTTTTGACATAGAATCATACTCACCCACAAATACAGAGTTTTAGCATTCCTCATGTAATTCTGTTATTTTTGAAGTGCTATTATCATTAACAACTCATTTCAGTTTTTAAGTAGGACAGAGCTCTAATTCTCACTAACTCCTTTAGGCGTATATATTTTGTTTTATCATCAGGTTACTTTTCACACTGTTCTATTGAGGTACTTTTTCTTTCTGAACTGTCCTTCAAACACCAAAAACTTCCTTAAGGATTGTGGTTTTTTTTCATGAACTTACTCTTGTTCTTTGGGGACCATTAGTTTCAAAAACACAGGTAACAAAATAATGGTTTTCACCAGAAAAATAAAAAGACTGAATTATGATCTAAATATATATATATGTATATATATGCTCCCCAGAGCGTGCGAGTAACAGAGATTATTCCTAACAAATAACACTCTTGGAACAGACAAAATGCTTGTTATAAGTGTTTTCAAGGATCCTCTGATCTACCTAATCTTCATTATCTACTACTTATAAAAGCAGAATGATAACAGAATCTCAAGTCAGAAAAGATGAGAACTGAAAATCATCCGAATCATCAATAAGTTTTTTCGTGAATTTCAGAAACAGACTTCAACACACAGGACCACAGTGTGAAAGTGTGTGGAAATCAGACTCATTTAAATCTGAAAGAAAAATTGTCTTTTAAATCTCATTTCCTTTAAAATTTAAAGAATTCTAGTAACCAAAATACCGTTACCATTCAAATACTAGGAGAAACATTTCTGCTTGCAGTTGTTATAGACAAGATCAAAGTAAAGACCTTGTGGTCAAAGTTTTCTCAAATCTTTCTGAATTATAGTCACACACGTTTTTATTTAAAACAACAGGACTGAATCATCTGCTGCAACATAGAAAAGAAGGAGGAAAATTTAAAATAATATAAAAAAGGAGTTCTCTTAGGGAATTTAAATGAAGTTGCAAATGAACTGCTTCATTGTTGAGTAACTTGATAGCAAGTAGTAACAGACAGCTAGATTTTGTTTTAATTTCTTTCTTTTCTGAATCAGCAGATGCAGATCACCTGCAACTATTTAAGATTAGGACACTCAGAAGAGTAGTGCATTATTTTTACCTTCTAATTCATTTGTATTCCTTTAGAGATTTCTTATTTTGTTCCATGCCAAAGATAGAATTAAAAGAAAAAAGTCCTTATTAGTTTTATTTGCACATAAATTTTAGCATGTTGCATTAGTCTAACCCCTAATTAGAAGGGTTTAGTGCTAGCAGTAAGATTTATAGCCTTGCATGCAAGGATTTTTTCTTATTAGTCATAAAGACATTTTAATGGAGAGATTAATTTTTAATAACTATCTGTTTGCAACTTGTGTATTGTTGTAAATGTCTAACCTGACTGTTCTAGAGAGGAAAGAAAGACCTGTCGTTTGCTTTCATGTAGGGCATATTTTCTCAGTTACCCTGTGCATTTTGGGGTCTTAAAGCATGAATGTTAGTTCCCTGAATTATTAGTCAAGACCACTGTTTTAGGCATGCTAACCATATGAGGCTCTAAAAACAGAAATATGTGAGAACTTAGAATCCAAAATAAGAATATTAAGAATATTAAGATTTTTCAAGGTTGTCTTGTTTCTAGCCAAGTGTACTAGTACTGTGTACTAGCCTTTAACAAAGTAAAAAAACTGAGATAGTAGAATTTTGTGCTCCAAACCTATGTTTAAATGTATCATTACCTTTTTCTCATAGACTGATGAAGATTTAATAGGAGGCTAAAAGCACAAAAAAAAAGAAGAAAACAGAGTACATGGTTTAGATGTTCTACATAGTCCATGGTACGCAATATGATCCCTTTGAATTCCCACTGCAATATTTATTTCATTAAACAGAGTAAGTATTATGGCACAAAACAGGTGATGCATTCGAACTTTTGATCATACTATAAACCCAAATCTGCTCCCTAGCAGACTATTGGAATTGAAATATAAACACAATGAAGGCAAAGTTTTCACTTACCATCTGAGAGCATGTAGCACAGATAGCTGAGCAGTATTGTAAAATGTTGAAAACAACTAAGTTTATAGTTGTAAGAAATATTTTTTATTTCCAGAGATGAAGAAGCTACCTGAGGTATACTGAATATTTAAACTTTCTAAACCAAGAAACATTAAGTAGCTCTCATGAAAAGAAAAAAAAAATTAGAGCTATTACTGGAAAAATAATTAATTCAACCTTTTCTGTATGCTACTTGAGACCTGCTGTTAGGCTTTCATGATTTTTCATCCTCACTTAATTAGAAAATATCAACTACAGATCATCAAACCAACTAGGGAAAAAATTAACCAAGTACATACAGCAGGGGTTACTTCTCATATCATGTTTCACTTATTAGAAGTTGTGAGCCTCAGCAAAGATCAAAATCACAACCACTGAAATATTCACTGATGTTATCACTGGCCCCAGTAAGAGAAGGAAATCAGATTTCTCTATATTCACTCTTTTTAGATGCTTAAAAATTCAAGGTCTTGGTAGAGTATTGTTGAAATTATTATTCACTTCTGTGAGCATATTTGAACCTCCTGTGACTAGTAATTAATTTGAAGAAGTCCAAAAGGTCCAATAAATACTAAAACTCTTTGGGAATAAAAACTCTTAAATCAAGTACTGGTAAAAGTGTCTTATTTCTTTTGAAAAAATTCAAACAGTAAAATGTAGTAAAATTATTTTCTCAAATCTGGTAAGAAACTCAATTGACAGTTGTAAATAAATTCCAACAGCCTTGGGTCGAATTTCTTAAAATATCAGTTGTTAGAAAATAAAACTACAACATTCATTAGGAGGAAACTATAAAAGACAATTTTCCATTAAGAAAATTTGGGTTATAATGGAGATACTGAGATAAATCTCTAGTATAGCTTATTTCTATTTATAATTGCAATAAATTTTTCATAAACACACCAAGAAAGATTATCTTGAAATAAATCATTTTGGCTACGATTTTATATTTATATTTGCATAGTTACCATGGTTCTAGTACAATAAGTATGATCCAAATATATTTTTATGACGGGTAAAAAAAAGGTATTGTGAACAATACTTGCAAACAAGGATATTTTTGGAGGAGCATTGTGCCATTTAGTGGCACTACCTGTTGAAAGATAAATGCTTTAAAATTATTAATTATTTAATGAAAGTTAAAATTATTTGAAAGCTTTTACCTTCACTGACATTAAATTAAATATAATGATTCATGACAATTATTTAAGTTTTATCATAGTAAATAAGTTCCTCAAGACCCCCAGCTCCTTTTCATTACACTGGTACTTACCATCTTTTCCACATTCTGTTGGACAAATTCCTAAGGAGACTAAAGGTTCATTGTCTCAGTGGATTCCACTGTACTTCCAAATGCTCTAAAGTAGCCCTGTGGGTGAGGACTGCCTTGAGTTTTCAACACCCTCTTGATATTTTTCAGTTTCACTTTTTGCCTGGTTTAAACTGTCAAACTTCTAAACAGTCTGCAAAGAACTTTTTTTTTTTTTTTTTCTAAAGAGTTGAAGTACACCAAAATTTTTCATCCTCACTGAGGGATTCATAACCTTCTTTGCCACCTGAGCAGCCCAGTGGGAACTATGCTGTCCCATCCCAGTGCATCCTCCTTGCCCACTGGTAAAGCACAGAAGAGGAAAAGCTGCCAGAGACTGTTCCGTGGCTGCAAGCAGGCTTTGAATGCCTTCGTGTATGCAAATACATGGAAAATATGGAGAAAATGAGGGAGGCAATGCTCCTATCCCTTCAAGTTCTGTGGGAGACAGGAGTGTCTCATGAAACATTTTCTGTGTTTACGTTTCCCAGAAAACATTTGAAACACAGTCAGAGATTCACTGAATTATTTTTTCAGCCCAAAGCCATCCAAAATGCCACCTTAAGCCTCCAAAAGGAATATCTTGAGAATCACTGCCTATAGGATGCTTCTCAATAGAGAATTTCACACTTTAAATATCCCTGGTTTTCCTTCTAATAGCAAAAGACACATTTACATCATCTGCCTC
>VZRP01006062.1:53217-64275 GCA_013397995.1 Malurus elegans | reverse complement strand
TTCACCAGCTGCCCTTTTTTCCTTTTTTTTTTTTTTTTTTTTTTTTTTTTTCCAGTGGGAGTGTCTATCAGCTATAATGCATTTCATAAGAGCACAGCCAGACATTTATAAGAAAATGAAGTAATCTTTTCAATGACCGCATCACAAAAGCCAATGTATTCTTAGTGTTCCAATATGAGTCTTAAAACGTCATTTGCAAATAAAATAAGAAATAATCTGAAATACTTTAGTGAAACTTCAGTGTATTTATAACTATAATAAAGGTCAAAAACTGACAAAAGACTGAATTTTTCAGTCTTTCATTCTGCGGTTATGTGTCTGCTGTCCTCACTTACAGAAGGTCTACAAAATTTTCTGTCAGTGGAAACCCTTTGCAGCATGATCATTATTTTCACTTGCACGCAAAAATTTTAAACCCCATTGGCTACTTAATGTGTAATTACTATTACATATAGTAATACTACATTCATGCCTTCACAGTCAAGTTTTTGAAATTAATTTTCATGCATTTTTTTAAAAGCACAAGTGACAAATCAACAGACTGTGATGTCAAAAATTGTGTCATCATCAAATGAAATTGAGAGAGTAAAGTCTGCTAGTAGAACACACTTGTCAATATTAGGTGTTTCAGATATCATGTAAAATATTAGAGAAAAAAAGATCAAGTTTGCTCCGAAGTGAAAATTTATCCACAAAGAAAGACTTGAGTACTTTTAAATGTCAAAATTTAAGGAGAAGGTTGTTATCGTGTTTTTAAGTAAAGCAAAGTTTATGAAACATTTCCTACTGCTATCATCAAAGATGCCAAGTAAAATCAGCAATTTTTTATGCTTTAAACAGGTATAGATGTTCTAGAAATACCTGGGCTCTCACCACTAATTGAAAAATTTGGTGTGAAATCTATTCCAAAATTTTTTCATGACTTATTTATGCATAACAGTGCACAAGGGTAAGGTTTCTTATCTTAGGCTACATCTGAAAATAAAATTTGTCAGTGATGTCTGATTACGAAGCCCTCAGCAGCAATGTCTCTGTATTTAGCTAAACCTTAAACTGCACAATGACTTTTCAATATCTAGTATATCCACTGACTTAACACTTTATTAGACCCACAATTTTCATCTGACATTACCCCTTAATTGGCTTATCACTAATTTAAATTGGTCCTTAAACCATCACTTTGTGTCTCCTCTATGCTGTCAGGGTTTCCCTTGTTTACGTAGCACATTTCCCAGCAATTCATTAGGTTTTGCTGCACTGCTATTTCTTTACATAAACCACTTTTATTTGAACACTGATTTTCAGCATAACCTGGAAAAATTTCACTTAAAAAAAAACAGTTTTGACACTGCAGTAAATGGGTGACTCCCCAGGTATTTATTATCTTTGGTCAGCTCTTTGACACTTCCCATCAATGCAGCAGCAAAGCAATCCCAGTCCCTTAGGTAATTAGTTCATACAGTGAATCAAAGCCCCCTAATTACTTCTATTCCCAGAATCAACAAGAGGAATATGTGTGAGGGGGTGGGCATGTCCGTTTCTTTTGGTGAATATGTGCTCATGCATGCATGAGAGAGAGGGGGAAAATCCTGGCAGCCACAACCCTGTTCGTATTATCTTGTGATTGGTCCCATTTTGCTCTATCCATCTTGCCTTATTGGAAGCTCCTTAATTGACGAATGAGGACTTTATCAAGCTTGGCAGGAGTCATTATGTCTGTGATTTTCCTTGAAATGTATCTGTCATGCTGCTCAAAATTAAATTGCCAGTTTTGGGCCTAGCCAGAGAAAGGGCAGTGACTCGAAGCACTCAGAAGGAAATGAATGATTAATGCAGTTTATAGACAGAATAGAGGTTTTTTTTCTATCTTATGTGCTTTCTGTATGTAATCTCCAGTGGTTCAGCTTCTGATGGATCTAATGAAAAAGGACTGGATGTTTTCCACCTTTTCGTCAGAGCATGCTGTACGATTTATCCACTGACAAAATGCGCTAATGAAATGTCACCTTGGACAGCTTGCTAAAGGATTGATGGGCTGAAAGTTTTGTACTTTATTTAACTTTTGCAGGAAAAATGAATAAGTCCTCCAAACTCTGTATGATATAGAGATTCATTATGATTTTGTACTCTGGAGGAGTAGCTGAACTGGAAGGGAAAAGGCAGCTGTGGCAAAGAGGTGAGAATAAAGTTAAAAAAATAATTACTTAAAAAGTTAGGTGTAGGGCTCTGTTGCACTCAAAGACATCGGTTATAGTTGAGCTGCATAACTTTTTGAGACTTCTCTCCTCAGTATTATCTCTGCCCATTACAAAAAAATCAGCCTCACAAATCTAATTATTCTCTTTATTTGATTGAAGTATTATTTAAGAGAAAACAAATAGTGATTTCAACTTTGTCCTTAAATACCATCATTTTAGATTATTTCACCTTGGTGCTTCATCCAGTGCTTTCAAATTTCTGTAAGAATGAGTTAGTGCAATCCAACTTAACAATATGTTATTATTCTGATATTTCCTGAGAATGAAAAAAACCCGAAATCAGAAACACTCCGCAAACATTAAATGCTCACTGTTGATAGTGAAGAGTTCCATCTGCTTGTTCACTCCCAACCCATCAAGGTAGGGATAGAAGAACAGGAAGGGTGAAGGTGAGAAAACTTGCAGGTTGAGATAAGACGAGTTTAATAATTGAAATAAAATAAAACAAAATAAAATTATAATAAAATTACAATTAAAAGGAAACGCTGCCAGCATGAGTCAGTCATTTAAGGTTTATTCCTGATGAGGGAGAAGAATGTAAACAAAAATCTTTTCAGAGAGCAGATTGTTTTCTTGCCTTGCTTCCCCTCACTACCCTTATGCCATTGGAGTTTATTTACAGACTCTCCAGAGCTTATTATTTTTAATCCATAGTTGCATAAAAATATTATTATCATTAAAAATGCATCCATTTATACAGTAAAGGTCTTTGAAAGAAGGGTGATAGATTCCTTGCCACAGTTGTAGTTGATTATTACCCATATCATAGTAGATTTTTTGATACCCTGAGTTTTCTAATTCTTCATGTCCTGCCTCCTTTTGCTGCTGCTCTGATTATAGGGCAGACAATCATTATACTTCTGATGTGCACTTGTCAAGAGTGAGCAGAACCATGGACTGGTTCCACAGAGTCCCCTCAGAACCGTCACAATAGAAAAGTGCAATAATTAGAGTAATAAGGATAGGTTCAGGGTTTCCAATTGCAACTGCCAACAGTCGGTTTGGAAATGAAACTCTACTTGTCCTCAATTCGAAAATTATCTACTATAATTATCTTTGCCACACCATTAACTGCATGTGTGGTAACACCATTCAGGATGATTTTCTTTAATATTTTATGATATATATGTGTGTCAAAAGAAAAAAAAAAAAAAAGCTTCTTGCCTGTTCTCCAAAGATTATTACACATATTTGTGTCTGTTTTTCTGCACATAACACAACATGATGTCCTTGAGTACAGTGGGTCAAGGTTCATGATTCATCCAGGTCCATGAATGTGAAAGGAGTGAAAACAGTGTTGCATTTAACATATAGTGCTATTGCCAATTATTTTTCAACAACAAAAAAAAAGAAATCAGTGTTAAACTCTTCAGTTGGCTACCTGAAAGACAAAGGTAAGGATAAGAATAGCTCATCTCGTGCAACTATACCCATGGTACTACAAAGCTTTTAGATGATAGTGTTATCTTACAAATTATTAATGTATAAAGTCTTAGAATATTCATGCACAACTGGGTGAGTTAAGGACTAGATTAAAGAAAATCTCCTCTGAAGGCTTTTGCATGACAAGTGAAATAAAATCTTTCTTTCTATTTTACAGCAATTTTTGCAGAGGGTTTTTTTTACTGTAAACTGTATAGTAGTTGAAAGAAAGAGAGTATAAAATATTCCACAAAAATATCTTATATAATGTAGCTTTGCATCATCATTCTACCACACATAAAAGGAAATGTTTAATAATTCTGCAACTATAGACTACATTCAATGCAAACACACACAGCCAAGATCAAGGTTGGTGCAAGAAAAGATTTAATATTACTGAAGTAAATAAAATTATTGATTTACTAAAAACAGAGACAGACATTAACAATATCAAAAGGAATGTGAAATCCACATGCTTTAAACACTGCTTGCTTATAAACCTTGGGAAACAATGTGTGTCATATCAGGCTTGGGTTCAACTCTACAGTCCCTTTTCGCTCCTTTTCTGGTAGAGAAAATTATTGTGTGGCAATGACTGCTCCAGCAAATCCACCTGCAGACTACTGGGATGAGTCCCCTGAAATTTAATGGAAACATTAATTGCTGTCCCTAAGAGAGGAAAGAATAAAAAGGTCTTTCATTTAAAGGCTGAATACTTATCTGAGCATAATTGTTTCTGATTTAGGTGGGGTGAACTCTTTTGAAACACTTTTAAAAACACTTTTAATATCAGATAAATTTAACCTGCTGGAGTCACCCAGCTTGTAATTACCAGAACTGTCAATATATAAGGAAGTCTCCATTACTTCTGCTGAAGAAATTTGATGGGAAAAAAAGTGAAGAAATAGCAAGGGTTGTTATAGATGAACCTTTATCAAGATTGTTTATTACATTTATAGAGATCTACTCTATTCACAAGTCAGTCATCTCACAGCATAACAATAAAAAAAATTATATTCAACATCAATAGAATAATTATAATTTTATAGTGTTAAACACCCAGAAATATTAAAATCTAGATCTAGTCGTACATTGACTGTACAACTTTCATTCATACAAGTGGACATATTCAATTTTAACACAGAAATTTTATGTTGAAGATTACATCCTTTTTGTTTTTGTCAAAGAATTATTTATTTCACTGAAATGCAGGTATGCATTTCCATAAATATAAGCTCAGTATTTAATTTCTCCTTGTTTTGCCAGTGCATTACATAGGGTTCAGTACTAAAATGCTATCGAATTACCATATATTGCATACATGAGATTTCTGTTACAGCACGTAAGCATCCCAAATCCATGTTTCATTCTTGTGAGAACAAAGGAAGAGTCTCTAAAATTTAGTGTGGAAGTCTAGAAAGAAAAGTCAAAGGTACCCATAAACTGTGACTGCCCAAATCAAAACATCAAAACTTCGAGGTTTTCAGAGAATTCAATAGCATATAGCACTTCACATATTTAAAAAGTTGCTTGTGTTGTTTTCCATTTTGACTGCAAATACTCAACACTCCTGCAAATGAGATTTTTGAGACTCCTGTCAGGTATTAAAAAAGTTAGTTTGGTTTAAATTTGGGTCAGCGATGGAAGCAATTTCTTGTTGTAGGTTCCAGTAGCGTTGACTGCTGTCTATCTCCCTTCTGATTCTTTCCCATTCCCCTTTCTGTCTCTGCAGTAGCTGAAGAAGTCTCTTTCTCTAGAGGAGAGGTAGAGGCAAGTTGTTGACACCGGGCCAACCTCAGCCACACTAAGTGTTTAGATATTTTACTCGAGTTGATGGCTTCAAGGACCCAGCAGCAGGTAGAAATCCTGAATACAATTTAAATGCCTCATTTTTAAACTGACATTGACATTGTCTTTCAATGTCAAAGGAGGAATTAAAAAAACCCAAATAATTAGCATTAGTACTGAAGTACTGAAACCAAACAAGATGCTGTTATCCCATAAGTAGCTGTATGTATTAAAAAGGCAGATACAGAACCTTCTCTGAAGTCTGTGAATCAACTCCTGCCTGCTTCTTACTCTGTTGCTGACATTTTTTCAGATAGCATCACAGCCCTTCAAATTTGGCAAAATGAATTCTATTTTCAATATTATAACTAAAAGGCAATGTAAATGAAGACTTGAGGGCAGGTACTAAATTAGCAAGCTTTCTAATAATTACTTCATTTCGGTCTGTTCATACTGGGTATTGTAATATCTAATGCATATCTTATCAAGAACACTCAACACAGCTCACCTTGGTGAATATTAATAGCATTATTAAAGCACAATTGCAACACACCATACATAGCTGGTAATAGCTACTAACATTTTGTTTTATGGAATCTGTTCAAGGTCTTGAAATAATATAGTAAGCAAGTTTTCAATTTCAAGTGCTAAACTGTTGAGTTTAGTGATGAGTCTAACATATGTACTACAGCTGATCAAAATTTTCCTCTTCTATATTCTTTCGTAAATTAAAATTATGTTAAAAATTACTCCTTTTTTTTTTGCACTTAGAAGTGCATTCTCTGGGCACTTGCAATACCAAAAATATACTATACAAACCTCTTCAACAATATCTTTATGCTGTCAGAGACAGAAAAATATCAATTTTCACATTTTCTATTTCCAACTATTACAAGAGTCTGTATCAGCTAGTATATTGCACAAAATTACCAACCTTTGGCTTAAACTCCACTGGATATTCATCTTACTTATTTTGGTGATCTTCTTAAGTTTCTAACCATCTTTTTAATCTTCTCAATAGTTTGGGGGAAAACCTGCTCTGAAACTGATCTGTTGACCATTATTACAGGGGGGAAAGAACATAACATTTTGCAAGATCTCCAGTAAGAATTAGGATAAGTTGCTGTGAAGATGCTACCAATGTCACTGAGGAGCAAAAAATTATAAGCATGAAAAGAAGGGACAGAAAATCTAGGAAGAGAGAAAATTAGAAAAATTGTGGAATATTATCAATACAAACCAGCCAACAATATTAATAACACTCAACTATAGGTGCTTGTGCTAGGATACAAGTAGGAAAACTTAAGAAACCCTTCTTATATTTCAGAGCAGAGCAAGTATTTGAATTTAGTTTGTAAGTTTGTGCCTAGGAATTAGCCTTAACTCTCCAGAGTCTCAATTCTGCCATTCCTAGTTGCCCTATATATGAAATATGACAAACAACTGCTTTTCATGTAGTCTTCACTCTTTCTTTCATGCTAGGAATCAGGAGAATAAAATTTAAACAAAAGGTGTTTGATGTACCACCCTAGGCTGTTTCAAGCCTCCTCTTGTGAATAGCTTCCAAAACCATCTGTAATCCCTGATTCAGCTATATATCACACGTCAGGAACAAAGCCTCAGCCATCCCAGCTCTGATTTTCTGATAGTCTTCTCTCTCACTACTAAAACAGCTTGACTCTATCAGAGTCACCCGGAAATTCACTGTGAAATTTAGTGGGTAAACAGGTGAAAACAAATTTAAGGTCTACCTTCTTATTTATTTGATTATGTTCTTTATATCCATGCTACTTTTTAAAATATATTTCACAGTGTCTCAGATTTTTGTGTTATGCTGTCACTGAACCTAACACTTACATTTGCTTTGACACAGTTTGGATAAACTTTTCAAGTTATTGTGTGAAAGGAGTCAACTTTAGCAAAGGTGCATTCTTTCCCACTAAAAATTCTAAAAGGACTGGTACAATGGTTTGGATTGGAAGAGACCCTAAAGATCACCTAATTCCCATCCCCCTGCCGTGGGCAGGGATACCTTCCCTTAGATCAGGTGGCTCAGAGCCCTGTCACATCTGGTCATGGGCACTTCCAGGGATGGAGCATCCACATCTTCTCTGGACAATCTGTTCAGTGCCTCACCACTGTTACAGGAACAAAATCCTTGTAATATCTGATCTAACCTTATTCCTTTTGAGTTAAAATCAATCACACTACATGCATTGTGACTTCATGCCCTTGCCAAAAGCTCCTCTACAGTTTTCTTGTAGTACTGAAAGGCCACAGTGAAGTATCCCTGGAGCTGTCCCTTCTCCAGGCTGAGCAGTCCCAGCTATGTCAGTCCATCTTCACAGCTATCTGACTGTCTTTATGGCCCTCCTCTGGACCAGTTCTACCAGGTCTGTGTGCTCCTCACTGGGGTCCAGAGAGCTGAATGAAATATTCCAGATGGAGTTTCATCTGAGCAGAATACAGAATGCTTATGAAATGCTAAATTAGGAAGTTTGGTCTTTGACACTGAGCTAACGGGGGACAGGGAGGAAGGAGAAGTTTACAAAGCACCTATTCTGCAAAGAATTTTATCCCCTATTCTCAGATGTTCTGAAAGACAAATACATCACAAGCCTGAGTGAAAATGCACAGTTAGAGCAGAATTCAGTGTGCAGCCTTTTCTACATGCACATGTAAAACAGATATAAGTTTCTTTATTGCATACTGCAGTTTCCTATAGTGAAATATAATCTCTGCAAAGATCAGTCCTAACACATATTTTCATCATCATCAGGAAAGAGCTTGCAAATATATATTTTAGGGCAGAAACCACAGTCCACAAATTTGTGCTTCCAGTCATTGAAATCACGTGTGGAAAAAACAGGTACACAAACACACTAAACAGATAATATGAACAAAGGAGTTCCTGATTTTTTTATTTTTTTTAGGTTTTGTATCTATCAGATCCTGTGAGTATATTCAGGGGACTTAGGCAGGTATCTGATTGGTAACAACTGTGTAAACCTGTTATATCTAATTACAAATGTTTTCTATGTTGCTTTTTCTTAATCACATTCTCTTTGTTTCTGGCATCAGATTTTACTTGACTAATGTAAATTGTTATGTACCTATATTATATATTGTCAGCTTTAATTGGCATATTTAACTCTGCACCTTTCCTTGCATTTGATTCCCCTATTTTCTCCATGGAAATTTCTCTCTGAACTTTACATGATCTGCTTTGCAGACAATGCGTACTCAGGTCCTCCAGAGCAATGCTCAGGTCCTTGCAGTGCATGGCAGTTCTTCTGCTATAATCTCCACTTTATTGCTGTGGACTGCAGCGAACAAAATGAAATCTCTCTTTGTAAATATAAAACCTGTGGAGAGCTCAGACACAACTGGGACAAGTTGTCTTCTTACAGGCTGGAGGGCAACAGAGCTCCCTGAGTTCAAAGCGGAGGAGAGAAAACCAAAGCTGACTATCCCTGTGCAGCCAGAAGTACAGGATATGTTCTGGGGGGAGTCCTTGAGGTTTATGATTTTCTGTGTGCAGTACTTTAGCGTATGAAAACTTGGTGGGATCCCTTTTATTTAATTCAGTGGGTATAAAGGCTATATTTCAGCCCTAAAATTACACAAAAGTACCCTTCAAAAAGTAGCCTCCAGAAAATGTCCTTCAAAAATGGAACAGTAGAGCTCAACATTTCTCGTAAACATTTCTCAAGACTGCACATTTTATGTAATTTTGAAGGTAAGACATTTGCCACTTTAAAAAATGGATCACCAAAAGTGTGCTTTCATTTGAATTTTCTCATTCCACAGTAACTCAAATCAAGTATCACTAGTTTCAATAAAAATTAATTTTTCCAATATTTCCCATTGTAACACCTCACTGAGGGGTGCACATCAGTTCCGATGAGGTGTCACAATGGTTTAAGCAGTTTAACACTCAATGTCAGAGACTTCGAGTAGACAAAAAAATCTCCTTTTGTTTTCTCATCCTGGTAGGACAACTATTCATAAGGAAAACATCTGAACTTTAAAAATTTGATTGAATTTTAAATAGGATACTTTCCTTTTTAATGTTGAAGCACATCGTAGAATGTTGAAATTGGCAAAAAATTCTGGCATGTAACTTCCTAATGGCATCAGCGTCATCTCTAACAAGGTGGCCCTCACAAACTGCAGCATGTAAATGACAGCTATGATTATCACAGACAGCACTCATGCACGTATCTCTTCGTATAGGCTTTCCTACCCTGCAAACTGCTTTTGTTCAGCCAAGAATTGTGGGGAAGTAATCTTTCTTTTGCAAAGCAGATTAGATCAATCTCATCTTAAGAAGACAAATTAAAAGATATCACTTCCTATGTATTTTTCAGAAGACACAAGGACCAATGCTTGTAGCATGAGGAAACAGACACTATGTTGAATACAAATGCGAAGGAATATGCTCATAAAAATGACAACAAAGGAATCTGAACACTTTTCATCTTTAGAACATCTTCATCATTCTTTAGAAAAGAATTTCTCATGACCTTTATATGATTTTGCTGAATTATGTGAATATATTTTTTTAATTCATGAAGACTATGGAAAAAAATACTATTCTTGCTTTTGTTAGCACAAAGGTATTTTTAGCAAAGTGTTCAACAATAATTTTCTTTATTACAGAGTTATTTTACTTAAACACATTCAATGTATCCTTGACTAGAAATCACCTGGCAAAAAAAAAAAGAAAAACACTCTACAATTAAACAACAGCAACCCTGTATCATATAAACTATGGTCCATCAGTGTACTACACATTATTCCTTTGACGGTGTCCTTTGCTATGCTTCTTACTTCTACATGAAAGATGAATAAAATGTGATTTGTAGGATCGTTTAATGTGGTATTAAGCTGAGTGGATTAAACAGTGTAATGGGCTGTATGGGAAAATGGGTGTGTCCCTTGGCTGTCTGATACCAGGACCTGAATAAAGATCATGTAGGAGTGATAAATTTCATGAGCCTTCAACATAAAACCATAGAGAAATGAGTTCAAGAAGTCTCATTCCATTCTCTGATGGCTGAATTGGTCCATACTACACTGCTGACCAACACTCACCCAGCATTTTGGGAAAGATGATTCTCCAATCTTTTTTTGTAAGAGATGCACCAACTCACTGTCTCAAAACAATTACAGAAGACAAACTGTTGTACTAGCTGTTCCATGAATAGGTCACTGATATTTTGGCAGAGGATATGGGATTAGTCTGGGTTTTTTTAAATTCAATCATAGTTGTCTTGCTATTAATTTCCCCAGTCTAATGCATATACTAAGATGATGAATAATCCTGGAAATAAGTCTCTGTACTACAGCATTAGAATATAATACACTAATAACCCTCTTAGAGCTAGGAAAAGAAAAAAATGTTCTTTAACTTTAGCATAACTATCTTTTGTCATTTGCTCCATCAGCTGCAGTTGCAGGCCCTCTTATCCAGATGACCAATATTGACATATTGGGATTGTGTGAACACTTCTGATTTTACAGTTCCTCAGCCTTGGCTGACAGCTTTGTCTTGGAAAGCTGAAACTAGACAGATCATCATTCAAAC
>VZRP01006062.1:30223-53180 GCA_013397995.1 Malurus elegans | reverse complement strand
AAAAAAAAAAAAAAGTGGTTTAAGACCATCCTTCACCCTTGTAAGCAGCATCCTTGATCTAATAAAAACATTTTCCTCCAATGTTTTGACCTCTTCCTTTGCTCATTCTGCCCAGCCTTTAATATTTTGCTGCTTCCTGGCCAGGAAAAGAAGCAGAATTCCTTGCATGAGAATTACCATTAGTGGCTCTATTTGAAAACCTCTTCTAGTCTCATTTATTTACAATGTTTTTGGAAAATCTAGAAATCATTGCTCTTTACTCTTATTAAGTTCATAAATTTGAAGAGGATTCTAGCAGAATTTTTAACATCAGGCAACCACATTCCTGGCTGGTTGAATTCCTAGAACTTGAATTGACTAGAACAATTTTTGTGAAAAGGTATGGTTTGAAATGGGTTAATACATATACATATATGAAGGAGAAGGAATAACTCAATGATATTAACTTCTGTGCTCACTTGCACAGATATTTTGTATGCACATATTCTCCCTTGATCCACTCATACCATTCTGTTACTAACAGAAAGTTCTGTTGGCAGATTAAGAGAAGTTACACCCTTTTGGCTGTGCTTTATATTAAACAAAAAACCCTACCAATTTCCCACACTATTTGGAGCAGAAATCATTATTCTGATTTGCAAAAGACTCTTACAGAACAAGGTAATTTGAAACAAACTATTTATATTTCAGACTGCATGTGGTAATTCCTAAATTCCTATTAACGTATTTTTTACATTGAAAATTGCAGTCTCTACCTACTCACATTTGCTGTTAGTAGAGGTATTTGTTATTAGGATAAAATAAAGCTTCAGTGTAAAGACTAAAGGATTTTAAGTAACACACAGTAAAATACCCCCACAGATTTACTTTCAGGTCCATACTTGACATGGACATGAGGAGAGCATAAAATGTTGCTGATTCCCTTTCAGTAGGCCATATATTAAAATATACCCCACTGATCTTTCCAATTATTTTCATTAGTGGAAAAA
Source organism: Malurus elegans (assembly GCA_013397995.1). Lineage (NCBI taxonomy): Eukaryota > Metazoa > Chordata > Aves > Passeriformes > Maluridae > Malurus > Malurus elegans. The sequence goes on along the minus strand of VZRP01006062.1, from coordinate 52,191 downwards.
ATTATTTCTTCATAATTAAAAAGTACACTCTGAAGCATGTATTTAAAAAACAAGCTTACTGTAGAAACTACTTAGTATTACGAAGTGTTATAGGTCCCTTGAGAATTACTAGTGGCAACTTTGTGAGGCTAATTCCCTAGCTCACCAGAGCTGAATTTTGCATTCTTCAATATTCCGTTTTGAATTTTGTACAAAATGTGTCTTGCTTCCTATCAGAATACGAATTATATGCTTTTCTCAAATTTTCATTATGGTACTCATTCTTCAGGTGTGTGTTTTTAGATCAAGACTGTTTTCATGGCTCATTTGTGCAGCTCTACTGCTCAACATAAATAAGATCCTCCAGAAGGTAGGCACGCTCACTGGCACCATGAATTGATTTAATGCAGATCTTGATTTAATGCAGATCTTTGCTAATCACCTGCATAACTTCTGTTTTTGTCATTAAGTACAAGTATTTGTCACTAAAATTCACAAAGGTTCTCTTAAGAATGATCAACAGAATAGTCTTGTAAATACAAAATTAAAAAAAAAAAAAAAACAAAAACAAAAAAAAAAGCACAGGATGAAATTTAAAATAGGATAAACACAGGTTTTCACACCTAAACAAGATTTACCTGATACACAAACAGAGATGAAAGAAAACATCTCTAGATAGAAAAGAATCTAAAAGCGATGCCACATTACAAATGTAATAGCAATTAGAAATATTTCATATAATGAAAAAATAAACTGTAATCAACATGGTTCACTGGAATGTAGCTTGTAATGGAAATTAACAAAATTTTGCAATTTCCTCAGATATTGGAACATATACTTGGAAGACTTGAACTCTTATATAAAATTTTGGGCACAGAATCACCAGAAAACATCCTGGGAGAGAAACAGATGTAAGTCTAGAAGATACAAGTTTGGGGAAGACTAAAAACAGGCTTGCTCAGATAATTAAATTAAGGAAAAACAGGATTATAACTTCTAAATAGATATACACAGTAGCTGTGTAAATAAAATAAAAGGGAATTGCAATCTGCTCTCCACATTGAGAGAACAGGAAGTGTTGTCCAATGTGATCCTAGTAATTTCTAGATGAGCTCAGTTTATGCAGTTATATAGGTCACCAGCACCACAAGACTCTGTGCATCAAGTTCCCTTGCATGTCTTTGACTTTTCCCTAAGGCCAACTTTCTGAAAAGAGCTAATATTAGAACCTGGACATTCTAAAGAACTCAGATAAAAAAAAAACAAAAAACAAACAAAAAAAAATGTATTATGCAATTGACACACTGTTACTGTGTAGGGGTAGCCCCACAGGTCTTCTTTCAACACCAAAAAGTTGGGTTTTTTTTTCCCAAAAGGCAGTCTTCCTCAAACAACATTTGAGTTCAAAAAGAAAAAAAAAAATAAAAAAAAACAAGAAAAACAAAACAAAACAAAAACAAACAAAGGAAAAAAAAAAGTAAAAAGGGGGCCTATTTTCACATTTGACAGAATTTGAAACTGCTGTATTCATTGTTTGGTTTTTTTTCAAGTTCAGCAGTTCATTTGCATAATAATTACAAGGTTTAAAAATAGCATTAATGGCTGAAAGACATACATTCCAGTTAAACTAATGACACGATTACATTACACATTTTAATGCAATTTAAAAATGAAAGCCCTTCAGTGCTAAAATGTCATACAGATCCCCAAAGCTCAGCAATATCTGTGTTTTAAGAAGGAAAAAACTCTTCCCCAGTCCACTGTGAGAGCTTTGCTCTTTAGTGACTTTCAAAACCCTGTTCATAAATACTGATTAGGTACTATTTCACCATAGGGTGCAGCATTACCAGCAGAGCTCCCTACCCAGGGTGAAAATGGGAATGTTAGTATAGTAAATCAGGCCAAATTTCCTGGTAATTCTATACATGAAAGATCATCTTTAACAAACAGACATTAACTTGGGACTCAGCTCATTTTATTTTCAGTACAGAAGTGTCAAATGCCACAGACTGATTTAAGGCAGAAAAGCTGTGGGCAAGGAGTGCATAATAAGATTGCATTTACAGGGAAAAAGGCTTGGAGGCACAAACCACTTGCAGGGCAGCTGGCTGACAAAACTGCAAAGGTACTGGATCCAAGAGACAATTTATTCTGCCAAATATCGGGTCACAAATGTTACCTGCCACATTCCTGAAATTGCCACAAATTAAACACTTTTACAGCTTGTTGTGAAAGGCTTCTGAACACCCGCAGAGTTCTTTGGCTGCTCTTGGACTAGTGACTCATAATATCAGGTTGAGCATAAAATGCATTAAATGCATGAGGACTTTTGTTTCAATTGTAGAATCATTACAGAAGCAGTGTAGTAATTAGGGACTTAATTAGCCACCGGCCATAATTTATTATTCTTATAATCATTAAATGCACAATTAGCTGTTCTCTTCATTTTGTCCTTAAATGCAGTATTTCATAAAAAACTCAAAAAATCCAGAACACAGCACAAGCCCACACATCACCCACATTTGGGAGCAATTACACACACACAGCAATTTCCCTGCCTTCATGAGAGCTCTGCCTCAGGCAAACACTTTGGCTTCCCTCTGTCCTTGAAGTATAAAGGATTCTTGAATGTTTGTCCATGCTGGACCCTACAGTACCCTTAGAGGTCACTGGAGGGACGATAACCTCACTGTGCTGCAGGTTGCTTTTTACACAGAGATGTGCAGATAACAATTACCAAACCCCTTTATTTTCTGATGAGCTTCTTTTAAGCAATGGCATTTCCACTGCTGACAAGAGTTCCAACATTGTTTCCAAAAACATCAATGAAACCTGCAGAAAACACAACACAAAGCTGGAAAATTGATTGCAGATTCATACTACATTATATCATTTAACCCTCAGTGAGATGAGGAGGATACATTTTTTTAGCAGTGGGAAAACAATGTAAGTCTTCAGTGCGGCTGTGTACTTTTCCGTACTTGGACACCATAAGAGTTGTCTGCCTTATTTGTAAACACCATGCCTTATGCATTAGGATTGGGAAAACAATCTAGTGCTGTTTTCCCTGGAAAATCTCTCCTTGGCCAAACCCATCTCTGATTTAAGGGGAGAAGTTAATCTGCTGTACTTCATCATGCTCAAGTTTCCAGGCTCTGCTTTAGGTCTTAAACAATTCCACAGCAGAAATCCACACTTTGTTCCCCTGGAGACTGTACTAAAGAAAAAAACCCCTTCTTTCCAAGTGAAAATTGTACCCATGTGTGGTCTGAAATGAGAAACCTTGCCTCACACATGGAGTCACTTCAGTAATAATATGAGTTCTGATGGAGTTGTGGATGTCCCTGAAGCTGAGCATGAGAATGCTGGTGTCAGACCTGTGACCAACAGGTGTGACACCAGCCTAACACTGAAAACAGCACAAAGGAAGAACATCTTGCAAAGATTTGTTCTTAGCTTGTCAAAGAGATTGCTCTTGCAGCCTATGGTGTTTTCGACACTTGCAAGTGTCTCATTACAACTCTCCAGTGAGATGGAGCAGGAAAGCAGCCTTCAAAAGAATCTAGAAATCATAGTGTGGCAAAAGCTCACTAAATATTACCAACTACGACAGATCATTCAATTTTTTCTAGGAGATTCATAGCACTGTTGAGAAAATCAAATAAATTACATTTAACAGCTCTGGGACTTCTAAGATTTCCAGTGCAGAATGCAGAAATTTCTACGAGTGGTAAACAGAGAATATTTTCTTTAGAAAATCCTTTTCCTCCTGTACATTCTCTACATTTCTGACATCAGGAGCCTCCGTATATCAGAATAAATTTGGTTCCCTTTCTGAATGACACAAAATCTAATAGGACTTTTCAGCTCTAAATATGAGCTTTTTTTATGTGTGCTATCATGTGAAATTCCATTATAAGAAAACAGAATATATGTAGTCATATATAGCTCCTTGACTGGAAAAAGACAACTTCAATTGCTCAAATTATCTCAGTTAAATTATGTTATTTTTATTCATTGTTAAAATAGGTTGTGATGATGCAGAAGAAAAAAAAAATCTTTCTTCTTCCTTACAGATCTTCTCTCCAGTGTTCTTATCACAGAATATAATTCCAATGCTTTAATTTATACCAGCTCTATTTTCAAGAATTGTCTCCTCTACTGCTAGGTATGATATGCATACCACATAAATCATATAAATCAGGAAAGAAGATGGGGAGAGGATGGGAAAAGTAGTTAATATCAGAAAATAACTGAAATGTTTTGGCTGAATTTGCTGTGTATTGCTTAAAATAGTGGCTTAACACAGGAGTCAATATCTTGCTGGTTTTGCACTATCTTGGGTAACCTCATCTTACAGACGAGCTTATTGAAACCACATTATATAATGTTACAAAATACATATATAGCACTTCAAAACAATAGTCAGAGCACAAAAGCTACTGTATATAACTAGAATATGTTGACTGGCACTTCACAAATTTTTAATGACATTTAATTCCTTTCTTCTTTCTGCCTATGGAGAAACACAGATTAATTACTGACTTAGGCACCACCCACAGCTGCATCTCTATTTCTCCTGATTTCTAGTGTCAGCACTAAGTAAGTGAGGTGGAAATCACTTTCAAGTTTGCAGTCATGTTCCCTGATGGTGTGCATAACAAATACACAATCATATGTATGAAAGGGAGTTACAGTTCAGGGCAAAAAAGTCTCTTGATAGAACTTAAACACGCCAGTGTAGCAGTCTAGGAAGCTATGAAAGTTAGTCAAGCCTCTTAAAATAGCTTAGAACACTCTGAAAACATAAATGAATTCTTATTTTTCATAATACTTAAATGCAGTTTGTCTCATTTTAGCATAAGGTTATTTTGCTTAATGTTAGTTGCACTGTAACATAATGATCTTCTCCATTTTTTTTTTTTAACGTAATTTATTCCCAGGGTTCATAATAAAAGATTAATTCTTGGATGCTTGATACCACTTCAAATTTCACAGGGCAGATAGCAACAACCTTGACACTGCTTTTACTGGTATTTAGGTAAATTAACTGTGTAATGAGTCCTTGGTTGTCCTTAACCAAAACTTTTCTGGACAGGTTCATTTACAATGCTCAAACAGAATGACCTTCCAATCTGGCTTAGAGGCCCCTAGATTGCTATAAATGTGACCTGACATTTCCTTATAGGTGAAAAATTAGATTATAGCAAAGAATACAATAACATAATTCTATTTCAGGGTCTAAGTGAAAGTGATGGTCGAACAGATTAAGATGTAAAATTACTTTGTAAAATTAAATTATTGATAATATGATGCATACTCCTTGTTTTATCTGTCATATAATACAATTATTTCATACAGTATAGCAGCTGTATTCATTGGTGCTGCTGACAAAACAAAAATAGTATCATTGCCAAGAAGGGGGTCAAGAACTTTGGAGGGCAGCTGTTCTGTCTTCTAAAGTTCCATCTTCGAAATAAGAACACTAGGAAATTTTGCTGGTGTTTATAGCTGTATTTGGCCATGAAGCAGTTGTTTTTTTCACCTATAATGTTATTGAAAACCACCCACTCTTTACTAGTCATTTAATAGCATTTAAATAACTACATGGTATTATGCTCTCCTCAGTTTGTCAACTGCTTTACCTCTCTCTCTAATAGCTTACAACTTTTTGCCCACAACCAACTACAGATCCCAGAGACTAACTCTATTTTAGTAGTTGAATACCTAAATGTTGTCAATTAAGTCAGTGAATCTGTAGAATCAAAATCACAAGCAGTTACAGATACATTTTTAAAATTCTTTGATTTTCCAGTGTAATTCTTATAATATTACAACTTTTGGGTAATTCTTTCAACTACTTTTAATTCTCCTGAAAAGTTCTCCTGACTACCTATTTGAAACATGTGGTGAGCTTATAGCAATTAATTCACAAAAATTATTGATATTTATAATGGAAATTTTCAATTTCAGCTTTCAGCTTTACAATGCCATTTTAGTGTTCAAGTTTCTCTTTGTAGTGTTTGAACTTTTGCAAAGCTTTTTTACAAGAAAGCAGAAGAAAAAAGAAGTTATTCAAGAATAAATTATGTAAATTTCCAGAAACTCATATCTTATTCTGCCAATTCAATGGTCTGACATCTGTATTCTGCTTAATGGCTGCGCAGTGTACTTCTCTTACTGAAGGAATGCACACACACAAATGAAAACAAACAAGAATAGGACACAAGGTCTGGAAATGTTGTGAAATAAGGCACTAAACCAGCCCAACTTTTATCAGCCCAGCTGTGCCATTAAGTAATTAAGGAACTACTCACAAAACATTTCTGCAATTACAATAAACTCAACAAAGAAAATGCCAATGTTTGTTTAATCTCAGCTATGTACATAAAAGTCTGTGTTCTAATCTAAAATATTACATCTGTATTTGATCAACGCTTCTGCCAAGACCTTGTAGTAACTTTGTAAATATTGTCTATCTTTGTGTAATGATATCTCAAAAAAAAATCTTTTTCTAGTGTTAGCGCAAGTTTCATGCCCTTCTAACTTATCACAAAATTATATTTTGTCATCAGTCTTTGGATCTGCCAAATCTATAATTTTCTTAAGACTGAACTCAATAACTTGTCCATGGCGGCAGATTTTCTTAGTAGGGGTTCAGAATTTTCAAATCCATTAAAAGATGCTCACGTCCATATTATGATCAAACAAAACTTCTCTTAGTCCCCACTTCCTCTTGTTGCGGCATGAGACTGGATCTTCCTGCGTGGCACTGAACACTGATTTGCAGAAGCTCTGCATTAAACTTGCCGTAACATACCAGAAATTCCAGAGGCCAGATGTGAAGTATATTGTTACGAGCAGAGCACCAAAACAGCGTTTGAAAAAAGGGAGATTATATTATTTATCAACATGACTCAGAACCTTAGACATTTGAGATTAGGCCCTTAGTCTGCCTAGACAAGTTAATACTGTTGTAGGTTAGTAGCTCACCTGCGTACATAAAACATGTTTGTGAGGTCACAGAGCACTAAACATTTTTCTCTTTTTTAATTCTAGTTGTAAAACACTGCCTGGAATGTGCCTTCAGTGTCACATTGCACAGAAAGGTGAAGGCTACACTTCACTTCTTGCTTCACAAAAGAAAAAGAAAAAAAACAGCAAAAAACCATGCATAGAAATTGTTCTCAACCTCCTAGGAGCAGAGTAACATTGCTATTTTGTGGTCATCAAGCTCTGCATCTCAAGGAATGTCTTTCACAAAGCTATCTGCTGTATGGAGTTCAGACTTCAAATTCCTTCTCTTTATATCAGACCTCATTTTCTGAGTAGCATTAGCTTTACCTGAACATAGCACAACTACTATTCTGGGAAGAGCTTTTGGAATATCATTAAGTACATAAAAATCATTCAGTTGCTTAGATGAAGTTTTCATAAGTAAATATCCATCACTTGTCCTTAAAATAACAGCATTTAGCCATCTGCACAACTAGAAGGTTTCTGACCAACTTCATAATACCCAAAAACACATAGCTTTTCTTTTCCAAGGAAAATAAGGTCAAATACATAAAAATCAAAAAGAAAATAAAGAAGATAAACTGTCTCAATACCTCTAGAATTTAAAAATAAACAAAACAAATAAACAAAATAAACAAATAAACAAACCTGAAAATCCCCTAAACAAACAAAAACAATTCAGGTACTACTTCCATCATAACTGCTGTATTCTGCTATGCTGCTCCCACAGAAGAGAATTAGCCAAGTGGAAAAGAAAGGGGGAAATATCTTTGACTTTCATTTCAATATTTTCACATCAATGAGATGTCAGTCAGTTGTATCCAAATTACATTTTTAAGGAGAACCTGAATTAGTTGAAAGCAACTTAATTGAAACTGGGCTTTTGTATAGTGAACAGAAATTCAAGAAGTGCATGTCCTTGAACAAATTAACACCTTGCCCTATCTCCATTTCAACTGCATCTTCAAAGACAGCAAAGGACAGAAAATTAATATGGCACTAGAACATTTAAGGAGTGTTTAAATGAGAGTGGAGTCCATGGATTAGTGTTGCTTTTCTTCATTCTCCTTTCCATCCAATTAGCAGGAAACTGTAGAGGATTTCCCATTGCACTGGTCACCTCCTTCATACATACCTCTTTTTATACCAACATATTTTGTTGCTTTTTAACAAGATAGATGACACACTTTGTGATGATAATTACTACTGAAATGAGAAGAAAATGTTCTATCAAAGCAGCTTTATCTTCAGCAGATGCGTATGAATATTCAGTTTTCCGAATGACATGCACAATCACTTATGAAGATTGTTGCCGCTGTTGGGAAGACAACCAAACTCCTGAATGAAGCCATCACGCACTGCACTTTTAAAAATTTAATCCAGCATTGATTTTTAGCTCACTTTGTAAAGAAAAGCCCAGCATCAAGAACACATTTATGTTGTGATTCAATTGTTAGGCCACTGCTGCTCTAAGTGACAATAATTTAAGGAAATTACCTAGGGCACTAATCATTGTCACCCCTCATCTAGTACCAGAAGGGGATAAGTGGCCCTTGAAGTCCTCAAGGGCCCCAAATAACATTGTCAGAGTCATGATGCCCAAGTTATGCCAAGCCAGTGTCGGAAAACAGTGGAAAGGCAGAATCACACCTACGGATAAAAAGTGCATAGAAGCCATCACTGCAGAGATCAGGACAGGCTGTGACAAAACAGCTCATGCTGAGGGAATGCAGTTGGTTTTTCACAACCCCAACAAAAATGAGAATGAGGACATTGTGGCATTTCCATGTCAAATTTTTTTCTTGTGTGCAGGTGGAAGAATCTGCAATTTGACTGTGTTCTCTGATACTGGCTGGAGTTCTGCTGGAAGGATTCAGTGCTTTAGCAGACATTTATTTGGGATGTGGAACACAGTACATGTTGATTTTTTTTCCTTAACCTTCTATTTTTAAAAACCTGCTTAAAACCTTGCTGTTGAAACTGCTAAATGAAACTGATCCAATCTGCCAAAATACCCCATTTCAAAGATATAATGTATGAAACTTCAAAGGTTTTTATATGCGTCTGTAATAAATCTAAGTAATGATATTGTATACAATTTTCCATTCAGATCGAAATTAGCAAAAAATTAAAAAACTTTGTTTAGCATTAAAACTGTGGTCCAGCTCCATGTTTTAGTGTAGGCATCATTTGTAAGGGCTAAATGGTCATTAGCACTGTGACAGAATAATAATTAGATTGCCTTCTTACATTATAACAGGAAAGAAAAGGCATAGCATCATTTTGCTTCATCTCATTACCTTAGAAAAGGTCAATTTCAACTAATTTTCATAGTTTTCTTTTTACTTTAGGTCAATAGACTCACAGATTTAAAATTAAGCCAGAGAAGTTAACTAACATTTGCTGATTGACTAAAAAAGTTACTAAAACAATCCTTACTGAATAACCAGTACAATTCTGCAGAATTTGGTCCTTGTAAGAGTCATATTAAACAAATAAAAGTTCTTGCTGGAAGTGTAAAATTATAATTTTAAAGTATCAATCTTAAAATTTTTATTTTAATTCAAAGAATTTTGCTAAGGGGATGCTTTACAATGAGTAGAGTCTGTCTTAAAATGCATCTTGAAGATATGTAAAAAGCACGTAGTTTAGATTACACATGGTAGTTTTGACTCTAATGCCAAGAGACAGAAGGAATACAAACAGATCTTTTCACAAGGTGATAAATATAAATGCCTGAATGAAACAATTTCTATATGCTAATAAGCATAGAAAAAGGCAAAAACATAGTAAGATTTTTCAGTTGCTGCCTTGGACCAGTGTGTTCAGCTTAGAAAATGTTATCGGGAAAGAAAATTCAAAAGTCTAAGGTATTGTACCTATTTTGTATGAACTGCATACAAAATCAGAAAACTACACTTTTCATAGTAGGTTTTAGTTGCCTGCTTTCAAACCTCTTTCGAATTATTAACTGAAATTACCAGTAAACATTTAAAAAATTTAAGAGACATAATAAATATTTGTAAAGTATTAAAGATAGACCACATTTTATTCAATTGGAAAATAATTTAATTCTAAACATGCCTAGCTGCTTTTCTTTTCACTGCACCAATTCAATGGAAAGTTCCTGCTGCCGTGACAAACTGCCTGCTGTAGTGAGTGGCTGCCTGGTGCTGATCTGCTGGCAGGGGTGAAAGCACAGCGCATCCAAAATCTCTCTTCAGAAATTAGCACCAAGTCACTGAGTTATTGCTCAGGGGTAGCACAAGTACCCTGCTGTGGTTTAACTCAGTTTCCTGACTGGAAGAGCTGAACTGAAAATTTATTGCGAAACAGGGAGCTAATACCCTGTAAGCATTCTGATCAATTCCTGAGACACTCTAAATGCCTGGTGGTCCCTTCTTCTGATACATGTAACATTCTTGTCAAAAGCACACAATCTTTACATGACTAAAACTGCATGTGAGTGAGTGGCAGTGACAAGCGTTGTGAGGAGGGAAAGAAGGGTGTTAAGTCAAGCTGAAGTACTTTTGTACAGATTTGTCAAAGCAAACTAGCAAAGAGTTGAAAAAATCTGAGTAACAGATGCAGTGAAGACATTTAAAAAAAACTGCCTAATTCTTCCCTCATTATTTTTTAATTTGTTATGTGACAATAGTATGAGGAAAATAATTTCCTTCTTTTACAGTGAGCAACATACATAACAAGGGGAAGTAGCGTTAAGGGAACAAAACAGTGTACTTTACTTGACACTGGCTGGGTGTGAGGAAAACAAGCTGCTTGTAGACAAAACCTATCCCGAAACTGGGTGCTATTAAAACCAGGAAACAGAGACTGCAGCTACATTGGTGTTTACGGGAATTTGGCCAGAAGAACTGCACACTCAGCTCCTCTTGAAGCCTTCATTCCCTTCCACCTGTAAAGCCCAGTGCTTCCAAAGCTCTCATGCACTTTCCTGCCACTTCCCTCTCCAACAGCCTTTTGCTCTTCTCACTGCTCTCCCTTTCTGTTTGGCAGCTGTCTCTGGCTGTATTGCAAGCTACAAAACAGCAGCAGCATTTAAGCAATTTTTCATCCTGCTCTGGTATTTTAGATCATTAATACAAGTCTCTGTGGACACACAGTTTAGAATAAGTGCTTCAGCAACATATTTACAAGATGCTTACAATCTTTTTTCAGCTAAAACTGTTTCCTCTGCTCTCTTTCCTGCCTCAAAGGAACTATCACACACAAAAGAGTTCATCTTTTGCATGCAAATTATTGACAAGATGTAGTGGCATTAGGCAGACCATTTGCCAAGTAATTAAATAAGCTACCTCAGAAAACATGGGGAAAAATAAAGTGAGAGCTTCCAGATGGTACAAATTTTTACTTTAGTCATAAAAATTAAAAGTCAAATTAGGAATATGTGTGCATGGGAAGTTAGTATATTAATTTAAATTACTAGTCAGAGGTAATTTAGCCAGGATACACTGAAAATCTCATCTGGTAGATCTTTTTCAACCAACATGAATGTCTCTAGCACTCAAATGTCTTTCTGTGTAAGTCTCCTCTAGCAAAGACCATCAGTCTGACTGAACAACACAAAGTCAGGAGCAAATTTCTTTCTTTCTGAAATTCAAGCCACTTTTATGGCTTACAGATACACTGTTAGGTCTCACAAGTCAAAGTAACTAGCTACCTTGGGAATCTAGATAAAGGGAAGAAATAATTAAGGATGACTTTAATATTGTTTGCTGTGTTTGTCTTTACCCCTGATACTACTGTGAAGCTGAGATATGAGTCTGATGCCCTTGCAGAGACTTCAACAGACCCCAGCAGGGTGTGTTCTCCCATGTGCTTAGCCGTGTTCTTATCCTAATGGATGATCCTCAAACATTAAGAAATTGTGCTGAGACTAAATGTGATTGGTGAACCCATTTTCAGAGGGGTTCAACTTCCATATAAACTCAAATAATCGGGTTTGACTTTCAAAAGCATTCAAGTGCTTTCCTCCTTTGCATCTCCACAGGCACTGCTGTGCTGGAAATGCCATTGTGCTACAGCCGAGACTGACTCCTGCTGCAAAGCAAAGGAAAACCTGGGAAGTGCATCCAGAGAAATCTCACTGGTTACCCTGTAAGTGAATTCTTGGTGTGTCCTGTTTATCAGGGTACAGCTGAAAGTCTGCACAGAACAGCTTCTCACACTCACAGCTGCATGGAAGGACCGTGCACGCCGTGTCCAAGAGCTGTCCTGTGGCCACACAAAACAAACTCATGGATATGAAGGTTTCCCAGGAAAGAGGAGCAGTGTGTGCTACACAGGTGAGCAGATAACACAGGAGGGATGTCCTAAGGCTGAGTCTGAGATCCTTAAAGGCAACGTGACCAAGAAAATTCCCAGGTGTCTTGAGAGGACCGAGCTCCCTGCAGTCCCTGAAGAAGCAACTATAAATACACATAACTCCTGTGGGATGCTGAGGGGCTTGCCTTTTCCCTGCTGAGCAAAGGCAGTCCCCTGATCTCCATAAAATATTCTGTAAATTTCATTTTCTAATCTCTGAATCTGTCATCTCTGTAGCCCTGACAGTAGGCATCAGCACGTTCAACAATACTTACGGAATCTTATTACTGTTTTGTTTGTTTATTAGTGCTCAAATAGTTTATATAGTGTCCAAAACTGCATAGTAAAGGAAACACGTTTCCAAAGTCCTTTGTTCCACTTTTTGCGCCTGCAAATAGTTCAGGAAAAATATTTATTGTGAAATTCCTTACAAAAGGCACAACTTGCTTTAATGACAGTGATCTTTTCAGTTGATTTTCTGTGATCACCTGAAAACCAAATTACTCTGTCAGCATTCATATTAGGAATTACTTTTAAAAGTAAGTCTTGTTTGTGCAGATTTAAATGCCCCTTGGATTAAGTTTAAGTTAATAACACCAAAATGTCTAGTGCAATTTTTTTACAAAATACTGCACATTTGTGCTATACATTGAGAAACAACATATCCAGTAGACATTACTGATCCAGAACCAAGACATCTAAGTATAGTCCTAGCTCTGCCATGATTTACTATGTGATTCTTGAACTACCCTTTCACCTTCCCAAACTTCCATTTCCTCCCTTTTTTCTTCTGTTGCAGTTATTTAAAATACAGTAATTCCATGACAAACACCCTTTCCTGTGCCCTTCACAGGAGATATGACCAGAAGTGCTACATCTAAATACAGATTGACCTGTACCAGTGCTGATGTAAATAAAAAACATTAACATAAATATTTCTTTTTTTTGCCAAAAGCAAGTGTTGCATTTCTTGCTTATTCCAGTAATGGTAATTTTTGATTAATGTAGTCAGGAGTACAAGGAAAATACACTTTTCATTTGCATATCATGCAAAACAGTTCTTTGGTTTGAAGCCATCTGTTTTTATATTCCAGATGTGATTCCCCAGAGCAGGTCACAGATAATTCTCCTTCATCCCATGAATAAAAAGCAGATTACAAACCTGGGAAAACAAGAGCAGCCTTTTGCTATTGTAGGTATTTTTTCCAAGTTTATTGTTTTAGTTTGGATTTAAGATGCTTTTTAGTCACTGCTTATACTGCAAAATTGTTCTGGAACATCTTTCCTGGGGCAAATTACTGATAACATATGCTTGCTAATGGAAAATTGAGTTTTATTTAAAAAAAAAATAGCTGTTCCAGGACAAAAATAAAAACATGTCTTTTCACCTTGCAGGGAAACACTATTTTATTCTTGACTTCAAAAGAGTGATGGCATCTGGAAAATCCCTTTGAGAAAACTGCACCGTTCTAACTTCGAGGAGGAGGAGCCGAGGTGTTGTATGGACCCACAACGCCTGCATGTTCTGCTCACAGCAGCTGGGACATCAGCAGCAACTGGAAAATAAATCATCTTGCAGTGAGTGACCTGTCCTTTGGGCAGCTCAGCTGTACCTGCACTACTGCCCACACACGACAGAGTGGCTGTAACCTTGTTTATAACACTTTAATATCTCCACTGACTGTTGCAATATGTCTTTAAAGAAAATTTTGCTCAAAATGAATAAATTATTCAGACGTTGTCTGTTATAGAAAACTGGTCTGCTTTACTAATGTGTAGAAAGGGATTATTGTCTTAGTGTGGACAATTGATACCACTGCAAAGGTGTTTTTCCTACCTGTACAGGAAGAATCATAAGCCACACAAATATAAATCAGTTTTAAATGGCTACAAATGCCCTTATTTCCAAAGCTGTGGGAACTTCATGGCTTTAAAAAATAATTTCCTAGTGGCTTAAAACAATAATAAAAAGATCAAATTTACTGATTCTAACTAACTGGGAAAAAACCCCAAACCTCTCAAAACATAAATAAATTACCCCAAAACATAAAAGAAAAAACACAACCCTGCAGTTTTCCCTACCATTTTAAAGAAAGAATCACTGTGAGGATTTGCATTAGTTCTACTCAATATACTTTTTTATAAGAATGAGCATAAACTGCTATAAAATTTCTTCCATATAAAAAGGTTTACCTCCTGGGCTAAGAAATCCATTTTTCTTAGCCCCTATTTGCTATTACCACTATTCCCAGCTTTCTTAGAGAGAGNAAAAAGGCAGTGTAAGTCTCTAAGTCTCTTGCACTCAAGTATTTCTCCAGAAAACGTTGCAAAGGAGGATATTATATGCAAGTTTTTATTCTCTCTGTATTTTCAGCTAATTGGTAGGCCCAGTTTTGAATAGTTTCAAGCAAGAATGCTTACATTCAAGTACATATATTCCCAAAGACCAAATACTTGCTTTACAGTCTATGACCTCAGTGTCCAGATAAGTGCATTTCAAGCTCACATACACAGACATCTTGAGTAAATCCCAGCTTGATCAGATTAAATCTAGCAAGTGGATTTGACAAGTGGACAGGGATACTGATCCTGATCCTGCTTAGTGTGGTAGTTTAGACCTTCTCCAGCGACCGCCCAGGCTCTGCTCTGTCCCAGGCATTTCATGACCATCATGACCAAAGAGTGCTGCGAAGAGTTGGGTTTCAATGCAGCCTGATTGAGGGATCTGACGCAGCCACGGTGAAACTCACCTTGCCAGCCTCACAAAGGCTGCACAAAAGTCTGAAGAAGCTGCAGGAACCAACAGAGTCTTTATCAATTCTCTGGCCCTGCCTTTATTTCCCTAGGACGCTGGTCCTCGCTGTCTGAGATCAAAGGCTGTGAGCTGGCCATGGCCCCTGCACACCTGGTGCTCCGTGGGGCTCATCCATGTTCCTCAGTGCCCCCAGCAGCCCTGCAGCCCTCTGCACTAGCTGTGATGGATAAACTGCCCTGCTCATTAGTCTGCCAAGTGGCACTGACCCCCGCATACCTTCATCCCCGGGGCAGCTGCTGCGCACTGGAGGGATTTGTGAAGAGCGGCATAGAACACAGCCCCTGGCTCACAACAGCTCTTCTCTCACTTTTCTGTTCGTATTGGCCTTGCCTAGAGCTTTCTTAAAGTGCTAATGTTTGTATAATATGCTGCTTCTCCAGCTGATTTTTGATGAAAATGCAGGTTGCCACACTCCATCTCAAGCAAGGCAGCCACTGAGTCATTGGTCCCAAATCTCTTATGTTGGTATCCCTCCTTGACCAAAGACATTTGTGTCATTAGCTTCACACAATGTTACAAAATGCAAAAATATCTTCAGCCTTGTGATTTAGATGTTCTGCAGTTTAAAAACAAAGATCAGAAATATAAAAACCTTGAGCTTACAGAAAAACAGAGCACACTGTTACACCTTTATTCAGGATGATATTGACATTGCTGGAATGCCTCAAGCTGCTACCAATCTACAGATTTATAAAACAAATCAGAATTAGAAAGTCTTGCGTGTAAGCAGAGCCGTTCGTTTAATACTGCAGCAGAAATCAAAGGTCAGATCTTAAGCAGGTGAAAACTTATTATTTTCCTCAGCTTCCAAAAAAAAAAAAATCGCATACTTCTGAGGATTTTATCTTCTTTTGTCTCCTAAACGTGTGCATTTCAATTTATGCTATTAGACAATGCAATTTTAGAGGTTCATATTTTTTTATAATGCATTTATTATTTATTCCTTCATTTTTAGACTGTGAAGAGCAGCCACCTGGCAGAAAACATTGATATGAAGTCTGTATCTCTACCTAACCTGAGTTTCTAGAGGTAAATTACATCTCTCAACACATGATGGAAGTGTCACATTGTTGCTTCATTCCCAGAAAAATTTCCTTGAGTGTCTCCAGAAACAGTTTTCCGGAAGAGAGGCTGAAAGTGGAGAAAAATACTTTCTCCATATATATTAGTTGTAGATTGATCAGTGTGACTTAGGCAGTGAT
Organism: Malurus elegans; assembly: GCA_013397995.1. NCBI lineage: Eukaryota > Metazoa > Chordata > Aves > Passeriformes > Maluridae > Malurus > Malurus elegans. The sequence goes on along the minus strand of VZRP01006062.1, from coordinate 35,853 downwards.
TCCAGATAATTTGTTTCCCTCAAAATATTGGAATATTTAATGCTTTCATTAGGAACTTTCTAAATAAAGTATATGATCTAATTCCCAGTTAATATAGAAAAGAACACAAAATATAACCCCTTCATCTGAATCTAATGTGTAGCTAAAAAGAAATCCTGTCCTTTTGAGTTTTATTTCTGGAGGTTCTGAACACTAGTGATGACCCATAAGTATTGTGCCACACAGATGAGGTCAGAAGTGGGACTTCCAGTAGAGGTTTCCTGCATGTAGACAACAAAGAGTCATCACTTTTCCTGCGTTCTTTGCCCAAACTTTAGGCTCACTGAGCAGCAGGAGCATCTCCTCATGGCACAGTTGCAGCTGTATTCCCTCAGGCTTGGATAATTATTGGCTGGACATTTCTCTGGGATTCGCAGCGATGCCAGTGGGGATGGGGGCAGCCTGCAGGGTAAAGCCTGGGATTTCAACAGGATTGTGCCTCAATGAATAACCAAACTCTTTCACCAAGGTTAAAACCAAGAATACCTCCAGAGCTCATACTTTCTCCTTTACAAATTTCAATGGAACCAAAACAATAAAGCTATTAAGAAAATAAGGTGGAAAATAGGAAGCTTATGATACATATCTTCAACTCATTAAGCTTTCTTTTTTGGAAAATATTTGTTACAGTGCACTGCAGCTAAATTTAATATGGTGAATGGTTCTTTCCTAAGGGGATAAACTAAATCAAACCAGGAAGAAACCAAATCTAATTGTATTGCATTTTGTGTAATTGAGCAGAAGAAATTCCTTGTTCTGACTCAGTTCTTTATCTTTGGTAAGACTTACACTTCATCCATTAGACCAATATTTTTTTTTAATTTAAACCAAAGATGCATTTGACAAAAATATTAAATACATTTTTTAAATCTTTCTGCATTTTATGATAAGGATATATAGCAAGCTAACAAGAAATCTGATGTTCTTGCTGGCAGAGTACACCATACATTAAATACATTCTTCATGCCCTTGTTTAGATTATAGGGGAAAAATATATTATCTAGATAAAATATTAAATTTTATTTTTTAAAATCCATTAATTTAAAAAATATTAATTCCCATAAATTGGGCAGATATAAAATACTAGAGACCTTATGGTCTACCTACACCGGAGAAATAGAAAAACACACAGAAAAAAAGAGAACAATGGTAAAGAGCAAAACCTATAATGATCATCACGTAGGAAAATTAAGTGATATAACAAGAAGGTTAGGTCTTAACAGAAATGGATGTTTAAAAAAATATAACCCGGTGCCATTCACAGATTAAAAGGCACACATCAGATACAGTACCCAAAAGCTTTTGGCACATTTTGACTAATGTGTTTTTGGGGGTGGGGTGGAGGGTCAGTGGAAGAACATGAGAGGTTTTCACATTGGTCTGAAGTGCCCAGAACCAGGTTCACCCTGACCCCATCACCCCGAAATGGCTCCATGGCCAACACTACACTTCCATCATTGGAGTCTCCATGGCAGCATATTCATCCTATCTCGGCACAGGTTTCCAAGATACTCTGTTAAAGTTATTCAGTAAAGGACTGGGTTTTTGTTTTTTGGTTTTTTTTTTGTTTTGTTTTGTTTTGGTTTGGTTTTGTGACATTTTAAGTACCTTGAACACTTAACAGTAATCAGTATTAAAAATTAATTAAATGTAGTAACAGTCAAGAATTTCTGTGTTAACATCATGGCAGGTAAGATTACTCCACAAGTGTCTTCCTTCCGTATACTTACTTCTTCAAAAATAAACAAACCTCCATCCAAAAAGATCCAAGCTAATAAATTGTAAGATTAAAAGAATAGAAAGCTCTCCATGAAAATATATCATTTGTGATTGATTTTGCTACTGTTGGATCAGTTTACAAGCTTAAGAAAGGAAGTCCACCAAGGTCAGTGGAAGCAGCTCTCCAGACTCATCCTGGGTTTCTGTGATTTATCCATAACAGAAGTGCAAATAGAGAAATAAATTTCTTTGTTCTTCTAGATATTGACAATGGACTGCCCATATATAGGTACAGAACATGTGAGTGGACAATGTCTTCATTATGTCTTTTTGCATCATTTTATATTATTAATATTAGAGGAGCTTGATTGTTGACTGTAATGGGAAAGCAGATTCAACTATTCTCCCATTATTTCCTGCAGAAAAAAAATAAACAACCTTAGGTCTTCTCCCTGTTGAGTGGAGCATATTCAATAAAAAAGCAACAAAGGGAACGATTCAATGACTGCACACATCAAGTTAGGAGCCTGGGAAACCAAATATATAATTAAGATCTAATAATGTGTATTAATTGACAGATGATGCACTGAGTTTCTGTGTAATATAGCTACACATGTTCTGCCATAAATGTAATGTTCTGTTAATCTAAATTCAAAGCTCTTGCAGAAAATTTATACTGCCCACTCATTTTGGCATACTTTTTAGTGGAAATATCATAACTGAGAATCCTGCTCTTGTTGGGACAAACAGTTTTGTTTGCAGCACACCAATCTAAAATATCTATATCAGTCAGTTTTATATTTAGCAAGGGAAAAAAATGACACTTAAGTGCTAGCAAGTCTATTAAAATATTTTTTTTTTTAAATCTACATATACAGATACAGCTTCTTACAGCTGTGAACTTTGCGCTAGAAGTGTCAGTTCTGAGTCTAAACTTATGAGCATTAAAATTCAGGGCAGCAAAGTCTTGTTTAACATTGCAAACACTTTTTCTTCATGACAGCGCACAATCATTGGAGGAGGCTCAGGTAGAACCTGTGTGTCTCTATCAACAGAGATGCTCAAGCCTCAACCAAACATGGTTCTGAGAAACCTGCCCTTTAGCCCTCCTTTAGACAGGGAGTAGCACTAGGTTACCCCTTCAGCTCTTCTTTTATTCTTATATAATAAAAACCCTTCTGTCCTTGTGTGATTATATGACTCTTAGCATGTATTCCTGGTTTACTGCCATCTTTCCCTGCTTTTGAATTTGCCTTGACCATGAAGGCAGAAGTGCAGTTCTGTCTCCACATATTATTTAAGTAGACTCATTATATTAAAATATTTTACTCACCTGCTGCTGCAGAGGCCTTGAAGAAGGCCCAGCAGACAAGGCAGTGAGAAGGATTTGACGTTCCACACTCAAATTCCTTGATGCCCCACAGAAAAGAGTGACAAAACCCAATGCTAGACTGATTTTATGCCTCAATTGTAAGAAAAGCACGATAAAGCATACCGGGTGTGACAGTGTAGTGCACATTGGCAGGCCAGCTGCAAACAACTTATGACACACTATAGGTGTGGAGTTGGACAAGGAAGTGCAAAGGAATAAATGGAAACATTACATGAAATGTAATCCAGCAATACATGTCTCCTACCCGCAGAATAGTTTGGATTTATAGCCATAAGATACAGAAATTTATCTCTTCATTTGGCTAGGGCTCCCTTAGTGACTTATTTGGATAATTCCATTACTGAATTACTTGAATACTTTACACTTATTTTCTCAGAAATAAAAGTCAGGAAGGAGTAATAGATTATGTTTCTTCAATTCCTTGGCCTGCCACTGCAGTGAAAACTCACATAGAGTGTACATTCTCAACACCTGAGAGTGTATGGTAATTGCTGAGAATAATTCAGTATATTGTTAATAAATTTGAAGGATAATTACTATTTAGGACAATCCTGAATTTTCCGCAGTGGCACCCAGCTGCTAAAATGCAAGGTAATGGGTTGGAGGTCAACCATCTGTCAAAATTCTGTCTGCATCTTCCAAGAGGATCCCATCAGCAGGATATTAATTCAGCAACAAAAACTGAAACTGACTTTTTTCAGGCACGTGAAAGACAAAAAGTTGACTGTGAACTGCCAGCATAGAACTGGGACAAATATCAGGGACAAATTCTGCCTGACCAAGCCGATAGCTTTTCGTGGTGAGATGATCAATGCTGTGGACAAGGGATGGTGCCCACCTTGGCTTTAGCAAGTCGGTCACTACTGTCAAGTTAAATGAATTATATGAAACGAAATGACATAAAAACATACTTTAAATTAAAACAGGTACTGTTTCTGCAACCGGTATTGTGGGAAGAAAAACATTTGCATGTACAATCATTCAAATCCTAGCCAGCTTTCTGTTAAAGACTCATACTCTCTCATTTTGAGAAAGTAGCCCTTAAAATTTTCAATTCAATACAGAAAGGCTGAACTTGGAGATAAATTCTGCTGTTTTTTCCAACACATAGTATTGACATTTTGGGGATAGTAAATGATAGAAATAACTGTATACCATGAACTTCATCTTACACACAATTATTTTTATCATTCTTAAAATGAATCAGAATATATTGCCTGTGGAATTTGAAATGTTTAGCTAAAAGTCTGTCTGCCACTAATTTATTGAGTGGCTGTTTTTTCCTCAAAATACAAGCTTCTCCTCTAATTGCACACATTTTATGATTATTTTTGACATCTTGTCGTTAGGTAAAAGGACGAAAAAAAAAAAGAGATAAAACAAAATTCAAAAATCTTCATGTTTTACACTGGAAGTGAGTATAAATCAGACTCTACCACAGCTTTTCTGGTAGTAAATGTATTTCCATGTCTGAATTTCTGTGAGACACCCCGACAGGTAGGCTTGCACCTATTCCTTCAGTGAGAACCAGGCAGGTTTTCCTTCCCAGGTTGCCCAGCCTAGTGCCCTGTATTGCCATGACAAAGGACATAGCCTTTCCCTGTGTCTGTGGTCACAGCCATGTGCTTGGTCCCAGGCCACAAATGGGGATGGCAATGAAGTCTCACAACTTTCAGCTGCGGGGATTAAACAGCAGCAAGCAAGGGGAAGCAACTCAAAGTAAATTAAGTACATCAATACATTTTGCAGATGGAAAAGGTACCAAGGGGCTGGCATCCCCTAATCCTGGGCATTTCTCCTTTGAGAAAATAAATCAGAGTAGGAGACAGCACAAGGATAATGACAACCTTGCTGTTCAGATCACGAGTTGAACAAAGAGGGAGAGGATTTCCACAGCAGTTTTTGGTCTCAGTGTTTTTGCCCCTCGATGCTGGCTTCTCCTTCTCTGTTCCCCCACCCAGTTTTGTCTTCCTGATATGCTCACTGTGAAGTCTCAGAGCTGTCTGGATGCTTGAAATGTCTCTTAAGCATGTGCCAAGGCAGGCCCCAAGCAAAGCAGGCTGATGAGCAAAGACCCCACCAGACCAAGCGTGTGGTCAGTGCCCAGAAGATCTGGTAGTGTTGTGATTATCAGTCAGCACCAACATTTCTCAAGGTGTCGTGGTTTGGAATGCTGGCCAAAAGCCAGGCACCCACAACACCTGCTCATTCGCTCTCCCCCACCACCACACTGGGTAGAGAAGAGCAAAGAAAAAGAAATTAACAAAAGGGTTCATGAGTTGAGATAAGGAGCGGGGAGGAAACACCTGATGGACAAAACAGGCACTACTTAAATTATCAAGTGAATTTATTACTAACAAAGTCAGAAGAGGAGAATGAGAAATAAACAAAAAACACCGATCATCTCCCCACTCCCTCCCCCCTTCCCACCGACTGCAAAGCAGCAGGAACAGAACAGGGTGTGGGGTTGGTCAGTTCA
>VZRP01006062.1:4424-29781 GCA_013397995.1 Malurus elegans | reverse complement strand
CCAGCTCCGGCGCCTGGAGCAGCTCCTCCCCCTCCTGCACTGACCTTGGTGTCTGCATTCCCTCACATATTTCTCAGTCTCCTCCTCTGGCAAAACTACTGTGTGCCCCTTGTTTTGATTTCTTCTTAAATATGTTTTCACAGAGGCATAACCACCATCTCCAACTGGCCCAGGTTTGGTCAGTGGCATGTCCATCATCCTCAGAGCCAACGGCAATTGGCTCTGCTGGACATGGTGGAAGCCTCCAGAACCTTCTCACAGGAGCCATCTTTTTTGGCCCCACCACTTCCAAAGACTAGGCCAAGCAAAACCAACACACAAGGACATTCATTCTGTTCTCTAATACTGACTAACTCACTGTTTGATAGCAGTCTGTGGCAAAATTTGAATGTTTTAAGTTGTTATCAAGCATCTAATGCCTTGATTGATCTAATTTCTCTCATGAGAAAGTCAATGGCAATGTCAACAGGATATGAAAAAATGCACCTATTTATGTAACATCATTTGTTTTCATGTGCATCTGTTAGCTCAAGCCAAATATACCTTAACTGTTTGTGTTGCACCCTGACATAAGCCCTGATGAAATCAATTATTTATGCAATGTGCCATATGTTTGAAAGTTATTTTAAGATGCGATAGATGCACGCTTGCTTCTATTAAATCTGAACAGTCCCATTGCCTCAGAATGCAGAGTAAAAAGACAGAAAGTACCTCCTTAACAAATTAAGCAAATTCTGATAAGAAATATAACTGCTTCAATATTTTGCTTTAAAGTATATTGCTATCAGCAAAATCTGGTTTGTTTTTTTTTATTATTTTTTTTCAGAAATGAATGAAATAAGAACATCAACAGAACTTAAATTATATAATTTAATTAGGCATGTGATCATTAAAGGTGGCATTCATCCCTCACCATAAAAACTTAAATAATTGGGTGATGTGGATAGGGTTAATAAAGTGATATATAGTACAACTCTCAGATAAAAAAAATAAGGAAATGTTACTGTAAACATATTAGCTTAAACTTTGACAGGGATTTTTTGAATGCGCAAGGGTTGGGAAATTCTAAATTATACCTCCCACAGAAACTGTATCAGCAATAATGCACATATAAAAATGTCAAGTCTAATGCTACAACCATGTATGATATTAAAGACTGTCTTTGTGACTGAGTAGATTTATTTAGAGCTACATTGGGATGCAGAAGCTCCACAGAATTTCCCAGGGGCACTCAATTCCCAATTCAGCAAGGTATTTTAGCAAACACCTAATATTGGTTATTAAGCCAGTCTTTTTGACATCACCTTCAATAACAGGGTTGGAGCCAAAAGCAAAATTAGTGTTTCACTGAAATAGAACCATATAAAACCCATGAGATACATTTTATGTAGCCAAAATCTCACTTTGATTCCCTGGTGTGAGACACTGTATTCTGCTAAGCATGCTTTGCATGTTAACATAATTTCTTTCCAATGGTATTTATTTAAGCCCTGTCATATCCACCTGTATTTGTTGCTGACCCAAAGAGAAAAGCTACATTCAAGCTGTAGCTTGAATAATACAAGGCCTGACCCCGTAAAATAATCAGCCTCTTCTGCCTCCAAGGCCAAGTTTTAATCCACACCATATGGGGCATAAGGCACAGCTCCCAAGCTGTGGAAATACCTAATTAGTGCGGGCAAAACGGCACTAATAATAGATAAACACATTTTAGTAGGCACAGTGACACCCATAAATAGGTTTTGTTTACACTCTGTGAGGCGACCCACCTAGCTACACTTCAGGGACATCAGAAGCTCTCAGATTAGAGGGAGGAGGTAAATGATACCATAACTTGGATTTGCCTTAATGACTACCAGCAACTTCAGTTACAGCAAGATGAAATTCTGTTGGGAGTTTGGGGTGACTAGAAAAAAACATTTTGGGGAAAATGTTCATAAAGAGAAAGTTAGATGTAAGAATATAAATAAATCAATCTTCACGCAAAGACTGGCCTACAGACATAGTTTGCACCGATTCGGTTCCTTACTATTTTGGTGCAGAAATATCTGCATGTCCTGGAGGCTGAGAAATACAGACTGAGAAAAAAAAATCTACAACAAAAGCAAGGTTTTGGTACAGATCTAGTCACATATCTGTGACATCTTATTTTTTCCATATACACGTATCAATTAAGGTGCTTTTAATCAAACTACCCAAATTTCCATATTTCCATGAGATCAACTGCTTCCATATATCCCACTTTTGCACTATGGCAAATCTTATGTATAAAACCTTGGTGTGTAAAGGATTCCAGCTTCCTTTGTGACTGCTCTGTGTGCTTTGCCTCCCATGTTATACACTGATGGTCTGAAGAGGAGATACTGAAGTGATCAGAGTCCTCATCGAGAAGTGTGGACCATCCTCTGTGCTTTTTGGGGGTGTGGTGGGTGATTTGGATGCAGAATCCAAAAGTTCTGCAACCATGGAAAGCCTGGGGGCTGCAGCACTTCTGCTCTTTGAAAAGTGTCAGCAGTGCAGCTTTGAGCATACAACAGATTCTGAGGAATTTTGGGGCCCAGAGGAAGGGGACATTTTCCTCCACTGGAGGATCAGTTTCAAGGTAAAGAAACTGAACAATTGCCTACTGCAAGACAATCAGAGAGAGCTTGGGAATTTATTTTTTTATTGTTGATGTTATTTTAAATCACATGTAGACAAAGCCTAGGCTGCACTTCATTGATGTTTGTAGGAGGAGGTTGTTGGCAGAAATCTCAGCAGCAAAGCACAGCTTATCTTGTGGTACTGTCTGTTCCCAGCCTCACAGGATAGAGACAAACAAGTTAAAAACCAGGGGAAAGAAGGAAAAGTTTCTTCTCCACAATCCTTGACAGTTAAAACATTTAGCAAAAGAAATATAAAATAATTGTATTATTTTTCTTTGCTTTCTTTGCCTATTCTCTAGCTAAGTGTTTGATTTACTTTTTTCACTATTTCCAAGCCTTATATGTGTTGATCAGCAATAAAGGTGGCTTTGACTCTGTTCTGAGGCAACTACAAAAGCACATTGGGAGTGATTTCAGTGCTGTGTATGGTGCACTGAAAATCTGTGAAATTTTGATGATATAGATCAAGGGGAAAACTAGTCAGATTGGTCCGGATTTCCTTTTTAATAAATCCATTACACTATACAGTATTTTTTGTCCCCAGATTCTTGTGCTTTGATTTTCCCAGAATAAGGACTTTTTATCAAAAAACTCCAGAGTATATTTTCTGTTTTTTCAGGAAAGGAAAACAATCTCCTGTAGTGGATTTGCATTAGAACATAGATTTTTAAGTGTCAAATGTACAGTCTTCCAATATTTCTTTTCATTATTTTGAAATTATGTTTAATTTCCCTAGATGTCTATAGAATAGCTGAGCAAAAGTTTGTTTTCCATTTAGTCAATTCTTGGAAATAGTATGTTCCCCATGTTCCTTATCGATTTCCAAGTAATTCTTATTTTTGTCCCACAGATCTCAATCAGCAGCAATTTTAGATGTGAAAATATCACTGAGAGGCAGCACCTGTAGTATCACTCTGTAAAATATAATTATTGGCCAGTCTCACCTGGATTCATACAAGAAACTTGTATTTAAAAAATTTCTAAGAAATCCAGTTATTAATTCACCATAAAGGATTCACACTTATATTTTTAATACAGAAAAAAAGTAAGCAGTCTTCTTTTGGCAATAATTTCACTTTAGGATCCTATAGGCAAATAAATAGCTCCCAGCTGCGACATCATAAATTACAGCAATGCCTCTACACTGCTCCAGGTCCTAGTCACTATTTCATAAATAACTGGAACTAGAAACTTTAGAATTATTTTTGTATGTCCACTTCTTGTGTTCAAAATAATGTTACAGATTTTAGGCTTTCACTATATTAGAGGAAGAAAAAACCCCTCTGTTATTAGTGTTTTCTGAGCTCTTAAAGCAGCAATTTTGAACAAAATGTGGGACTCCCCAGATTATACCCAAGGAAGAAAGAAATATCTGTGGCTCAGGGTGAATGGAACAAGATTTAAAAGGAGTAAGAACTATAAGCATTCACAATATGTAGCAGTGCTATAATGAGTATTAACTTCCACAAGTTTATGCTGCCTAGAATGAAACTATTTCTCATGTTTATTATCACTGGCACACGATTTCTCACTGGACATTGGAATCCTTCTTTTTGTAGTTACACTAAATTACTCACACTTACATACCTACTTTTTTTTTTTTTTTTTTTTTTTTTTAAGCCCAGGGCATCTCCCAGTTCACTTACCTGCTATAAATGCAAATTTTATGTTTATGCACACACATTTCTGTGTATTATTCATTGTATTTGACAGATTTTTAATTCCTAGTTATTAATTGCTATTGGCATTGCACCTGACATAAAATAAAGTAAGATGCTGAAGGCTCTTTAGTGACTTAGAAACAGCTAAAGCAGACTGAAAATGTGCTCCAAAGTGACTTAGACTCATCAATAAAGAGCCCTTAAAAGGCTTTTGAGGTAGGCAGAACAAAAGAAAGCAAAAAATAACCCTAGATATGGCAGAAATGTGTGAAAATTGCAAACTATAGAAATTTAAACTCTTCACAGTATTCTGCAACATCCTACAGGCAAAGTTTTACGCATTAGTAGTACATATATATTGCTGTATGTACATGAGGTATCACATTTAGTACAATTGGTTTTAAATGCAATGTATTGTTTTAGTTTTACAAATCATACTACCGAGTGCTTATGGATCTACACTATTAAGTGCAGTACTACCATAAATAATGTAAATCAAATTACATTTGTCAAGTCTACCAACAAAGTACTTTTAATTATACACTATACTTGACTTTTTTTATTGTGCTTGTCCCCTTGTTTATGGACTGACAAAAATCAGTATTCTGCAATTGATCTCCCTGTCATTAGAACGAATTAATGATGACCTACCATTTTTCCACTGGAAGGAAGAGACTTTTTTTTTTATTTCCTTTTCATCTGACACCAAGGATACTGAGCGCTGCGTAAAAATATACTTTAACACAAATATAAATTGTCATGGAAAAATACCAAAATCTATATAAAAGCACAACAGGAATTAAAAATGCAGTAAAGATTTTTTTTTTTTTTCTTGATCATTATCCCAGTAATGAGATTTATAAAAACTTCTCTGGTTATGTCAGTTCATATGACAGAGTTCTTCTGCCCATAACCCCAGCACCACTGCAGGTAATCGCCAGCTCACCCAACAACATTTCCCTTGTTTCTCCTCAGATATAAAAAGACTTCAAGGGACTTTGAGGGCTTACAAAATGGTATGAGTAGAGAAGAATCATTCTTCACCAAGCCACACCAATTTGTGTTATGTTCCGGTGGTATCAAAAGCCAAGAAATCCTGTGTGAGGGATGCCCCTGTCATGAGAAGGCTCTGAGCAGCTTACAGGAGGAATATCAGGATAAAGGCATCAGTTTTGTGTTGTGATATCTTGAATTCTTGTAATCCTCACAAGCAGACATCAAGCTCCTCCACTTTTGGGAAGTGTCCTGGCAGCAAAGATAGTTGAAATTCTGAACAAGTAAAGGGCTCTCATGGCTTTCATAAGATCTTTGTAGATGTTATCAAACATAATTGCATAAAAGAAAGCATCTGACCTCGTTATACATTTCTACTCAAAAAATTTTACCAAGACATTCCCATCAAAAGGAGTAACAAGGAGGAAACTGAGTTGGGTTTTGTTTTTGGTTTTTTGGGGTTTTTTTGCCGTAGTCTGGGAAACTGATTCAAACAAGAAAGAAAGTTTTGACAAATATTGGTCTCTTTGGTGAATTTTCTTTTCCTTTTCCCTCCTTCTTAAAAAAAAAAAAATTAAATGCCAATGGGGTTTGACTCACAGACATGGAAATAAATGAGCACCACTCTATTGAATTCAGAGGACAGTGAAGGAATTTCATTTTGGTCATAGGAACCTGGTTTTTCTTTTCTTCACTTTTCTTCTGATTCAAGAGCATGGAACTGTTCTCAGGTCAAGAACAGCGTAGGTTTTCTGAAGAATTCAAGGCCCTAGCTTAGAGACTGATTTGGCTCTCTTCCTCTTTTAAATAAGAACTACATTTGGTTTTAATTAAAATGTTCTTGTAATTTTGAAAGAAAAGAAAAAAAATCAAGATAATGTATTGCCATGTGGACAGGGAGTGGGAGAGATAGCATCTCTTTTAATTTATAAACAAAAATATGCAGAAGGAGAGAATGTGAACACAAAATCCTTTATTTCAAAGGATTTCCAAGTGCTCTTGCCTAATTGTTATTTTCCTAAATTGGCTTAAACTGTAGGAATCGATTAAAATATCATTGCTGATACACTGTTGCAGGAAAATTGCAAGCCTGAACATGCAGAGCCATATTTCATGATGTATCATAGTATGTACTCATTAAGCAAAAAAGACTACATAATGGAAAAGTTTGGAAAATATTTTTGGTATATTCCAATACATAGTCAAAAAATAAGGAAAAAATTACTTTGAACAGAACACTACAAGGAAAAGATTATAAATGCTCTCTACATCTATCCATCCTTCTCAGGTGCTTGAATTAAGGACCTTTCCTCCCATACAACAAAACCCCCAGAGGGCAACAGAGCACTTGTTTGCACCAGGGACTGTGCTTAGGAAACCAGGCTCCTCACTGATGAATATAGGATTACAATAAACACTATTTATGGATATTGCAGTGCTCCTTGGACTCGTTGCAATAAGTAGTCACTTAAAACGGGCTGCTCTGAGTTTCTGGATCAAATTAATCATAGATGGGCATCAGCTCTGTCTTGGAGCTCTTTTATATCTTTTTGCAGTCACACAACCAATTCCTGGAGATGCAGACTGGATTGTTAAACAGGAAAGTGATTTTCAGCAGCTCTTTAGAAGTCACATTTGAAAAACAGAGTTTTGCAATGGCCACCAGAATGAACCATAATGAGAGATTGGGAATGGGAACCATCTAGCACTATACAGGGAACATCTAGGAGCTCATAGAGATTAAAGGTAAAGATATCTAATGCAAAAACATCATTCTGCATGGGACACTTCTACCCTCTTTGATTTTTGTTTGTTTTGCTATTGCTTTTTATTCAGCAATTAAAACGCATTCTCTTGGAAATGCTTTTGGGCCGCTCACTACATTGGCCATACTAAGATGTTCTGGTGGAAAGAAGAAATGTGCCTTCAGTTAAAAAACACAAGTGTGTCATGACAAAGATGGCAATTCATACAAAAGATAAGCAACAGCTGTGGTTGATTATTTCACATTACCATACTCCAAGAAATGCCAACCAAACCATGGCTCACCACAGAATGCAGTCTCTGGTACAGGAATGAAACATTTCACCAAGACAGTTAACTTGTCTGCCTCATGAAAGTTGTGAAACCAAGGCAAAAACATTACCAAATTCACATTTAAAATTCTTCACTAAAATACTACCCATTAAATGCAGGAATAGTTTTGCACCTGTGATTCTCTGCAGGCTTTATGTGATTTATTTCTTTTACTCCACTTATTTTAACAGCAATAAACTATTCAAACAAAGCTAACACATAAATCATGCAGGCTTTGATAGAAACACTAAAGTGAATGACCACTCAACAGAAAAAAAAAAAAAAACCCAAAACACTTAAAATTCTATAACTAATAGTCTGTAAATGAATGAAAAATACACACTTTAACACTGTCGTTACCTTGATCTGTAAAACATGGATGCACTTTTAAAGTAAAATTTTATTGGCAGAATTAGAGTTTAACACAAAAGCACACAATTACATACTACAAAAGAGGTGTATTCTTTTTTCCTTTTAGTGGTCAATTTGCTTTTCCAGCCCCAGTATCTTCATCACTGATGTTTGATGAATCAGCTTTCCTGTTAACTAGAGGTGCAGACCCATCATCTAATGAAAACACTCTGCATTTTATGATTCCCTAGACTGTAGTTCTGCATATTAAAATAGAATTTCAATCTCCGTGCAAGAAATAAAATCAAATTTAGCATCTGTGGTTTGAACAGGACAGATGAAAATGCTGTTCATTTAATTTTAACACTATTTTTTAATGTTAGACAGTATAAAAGAGGCCCTGGTTGTAATTAAAAAATGCCTATAAATTAGAAATAAATTGGTAAAAACCAGCACAATTGTTCACAACAAGGAGTAGTTTCATTAAACATATAAATTTGATGGCAAGGAGTTTCATGTCCTATTTAAAAGTAACAGAAATATGATTATAACATTTATTACGTGTTGCTTTCATCTGTGCAATAAAAATAGATCTAATATGAACGGACTTATCTCATTAATCTCTTTAGGCTTCTTAACACTTTTCAGTGAAAACAAAAATTGTTTAGAATGTCTCAATAGCCTAAAAGCTATTATACATGCAGGAACCAATATGGTCTGTCAGAAAATACAGAAAATTATGGGATTTTGGGGGACAACTGATTATTTCTCTCTGTTCACTGAGAAGACTGTTAACATTGTGATACAGGAAAAGAAATACCTAATACTAGTGCTAAGGCAAAACTGCCTTAAAAATGTTCCATGCATGAAGTCTACTGCTGTTGCACGATATTATTTTTTGTCTGGATTGAGTTTTGTTCCTCCCCTACAAATTAAGCTGGATAAATTACTTTGTTTCTTCTCCCCCCTTCCCTTCCCGTCTCCTCCCTTCTTAGGTTTATGTACATGGCTTTCCTGCTGCTGAATTCTGCTCCAGAGGGGTCAAACTATGTCTCTATAGCTTTGCAGTCACACTTTATTTTTTCTATTAGTGTTTTCCAACGTAATTTTTTCCATAAAAACCCTGGGAATTTTCTTGCTCAAAATTTTCTTACTCAAAAGAGTAAGAAAATGATGCTACAAAGCATTAGAACCAATGATTTTTTAATGTTCTTGTTTCCTTTAATTACTCCCCTTGTTAAAACCAGACACATAACAAGAATGGTATTTTCTGTAACAATTTCCAATATTGCAAGAAACACATGGATCCCTAGCCAGAAGAGCTAAGCTGATCCCAGAGCACAGGTAAAAGGCACTTAAGAAGGACCATGTTCTAATAAAACAAATTTTCTACAAATTAAGAAATAGATAAACTTATACCTGAAACTTTGGCTGTCAAAAAACTTTAACTTAACTATTCATTATTACACACTCAGGCATATTTATGTATTAAATTAAACAACAGAAACAATAATGAAAAAAATAGATAAAAGCAACAGCACAGCAAAACTTTAGAAATAATCTTTGTGAAGTGTCTGGTTTTGTACAACAACATTAACCCTTAAATACATTTCTACTCCACGGACTCATTTTTCTGTTTGTCCCTCTTATCACAATGTATGATACATAGCAGCACTTGTTATATTTTGCAGTGATATTCCTTGGTAATCCAGTGCCAGAGCTAAGGTTAATTTGATGATGCTTGAGGTCCCTTTCAACCTGGTATTCTAGGAATCTGTGATCTAAGTAAGCATAGGATTGAATTTGTTATGGCATAAAATGTTTCATAACACAGTATGCAACAGTGCAGAAATCTGTAGATTCAGTCAGTTCAGCTGGATGTAACATTTTAGAACATGAAGTTCTAAATAAATATAATTGATGAAGCAATCTCTGAAAGCAAGAGTAGAAGGACTAAACCTAAAGCTGTTATTACACATAGATGGACACATCTAAAATGTGCCTCATATTTCTGCCTGTATTCAGAGCTCATCAGGTCCTGAGTAGTTTTTAGTTCAGGAAAAAGGAGGACTAGCTCAAATCAGCCTTGATTTACAGCCACCGACCTTCCCTCTCTGTCCTTGTCTTCCTTCACTTTTCAGTGTACTTGTCCATACCTGACTATGCTCCAGTGGAAATAATGTGATTTTTTTTATATATCATTGCTTATTTCTGGTACCTTTATAATGAAAATTAGGCTGACAGATACAGAGAGAGAAGCCCTGTTTAAATAACCCTGCCCAACCGTGGTCAGTTAGACTGTGGCACAAGCACAGACACACTTCTGACCATTTCTGCTGCAAGCAGTAGGAATAGTGGGAGGCACAGTGCTCTGCAGCAACATTGCTCATCTCGGGGCAGAACAGCATCCTTTTCTCTTGTAACATAGGATTACTTGGGAGCTCCAGCTAATTTGAATCCAGAGGGTTTTGTCTTCATAGCCTTCTTCAAGGACCCCTAAATCCCTCCCCTGCCTTGTCCTTTTGATCCCATTGCCCAGACCTTCTTTATGTCTCTGATTTTAAGGTACTTATCTGAGGGCAAAACCTTAATACATTAAAATATTATTTCTTCGTATATATATCCTTTCACTGTGTTCACCCTCATATTCAACACAGCATGTTACAACACAAACAGACTGCTGTGCAAACACAGCAGACCCTGACAAGCATCACACCTTCTCCATAAAGGATCCTTGAATTGAGCTATTCAAGAGTACAATGATGAGAAAGAATATCATCTTTCATCTCATTTTCAACTTTGCAATTGGAAATTGTAAAATAAGTTGTCTTCTCCTGGTCAAAATCCTACCTGTATAAGGTTTTTCAGTGTTACTGTATTATGAAGAACTACATTTTGACTGCTAGCATGATATTCAGATTTAGGCTAATGGAATATTATTGGATGGTGCAATGACTCTTTAACTAGCCTTTCACAAAGCAGACTTAGGAGAACATTTTTGCAGACAAAGGCAGTTCTGTTTTGAATTTTCAGGTGGTTTGTTTTGGTTTTGTGGTTTTCTTTGCTGTGTTCCTGGTTTGGTTTGTGGAGTTTTAGTTTGGGTTTGCTTTGTTTTTGTTGTTTTTTTGTTTGCTTTGTTTTGTTTTGTTTTAAAATATATAATATTTAGGGCTTAAACGTAATCCAAAACTGCTTCCTAACTGAATCAGAGGGTGTGACAGTGCTTATATGCAAATTGAAATGTGGTAACCTTTTGCAACTCAAAATCATTTACGTTTGTAATGGAAATAAAAGGTAGGAGACAGGGATGGCTTGCCACCACTTGACTTAAAAATATGATAACCTTTTTCCCCACTCAAATAGCTGAGATGGGAGAGGGTAGCAGCACCGTTTTCCCAAACCATTTATCCATAAAGTGCTGAGTTTACAGATGTTTCAAAATGCTACCATGTGAATAATATTCCTAGGTACATATTCTTAGTTTAGGGGTACTTGCCATATGGTGTTCCTTCAGTTCAGCCTTTTTTTTTTTTTTTTTTTAATGTACAGTGCATGTGCTTGTGTCAGTCTCCCCCCAGTGAATTCTGCTCATAATTAATCTCTCAGTCCATGTAATCACATCCTGTGTATATTCTCCTAGTGAAGGAAGTGGGTTCTCAGGGGCGTAACATGTTAGGCTTTACTTTTCTCTCTCCATGTTCTAGAATGCTAATGTGATTCTCCGAGTTCTTAGCAAAGAAAATGAGGATTTACAGGACTCCTTCTCTCTCCTCTGAGGGGTTCTTCTTCCTCAAGAGTTTGAAGAGCTCACCTTGCAAAAAATTGTTTTATTTTAATGCACCCCCTTTTAGAAGAGAGCTTACCTGTTTTCTCAGCCTGATGCAGATACTATTAAAAGGAGTTTCCATGGATACTGACATCAATAGGAAATGAAAGACGGCTGTCCTCCTTTCTGACCCACAGGAGTTCCTCACTGTTGCTATGGCAAAGCTTACAGATGTCGCTGGTATTGTTTTGCATAATTTGATCTAAAATCTACAGTCTGGGCAAACATATTCCTTAGGGGTTGGTAAAAACTTCTGGGTAGAGCAAGTAAAAAGTTGTGACTGATAACAGTCTTGGAAATTTTCTCAAACTTTAGGATAATTTGTAAAAGGAATAAATTATTTTACTAAATA
This sequence comes from Malurus elegans, assembly GCA_013397995.1. Lineage (NCBI taxonomy): Eukaryota > Metazoa > Chordata > Aves > Passeriformes > Maluridae > Malurus > Malurus elegans. The sequence continues at coordinate 17,877 of VZRP01006062.1, read as the reverse complement.
TACTTTTCTGTGGGTGTCTCTCAGAACTATAAGTAGAATGTTCAAAAGAGAATGAATCTCAGCACCGTCTGTAGTTCTCTTATAATAGTTATCAATGAATTTGAAGTTAAACTCTTAGCAGAATGTGAACCTGATTGCAAAACCAAGTTATATATTAATGATAAAAGGATACAAGTATTTTGACAACTCAGTATCAAGTACTCATTTTTGGTGCTATACAGCCTTTATTTTATTCATTTTATTCCTTGACCAGAAAAGTTTTCAGAAATGTCCCTGCATTTAATAAAATGTTTGCTTAGAAAAAAAAATTAACACTTTTAACACTTTTTCCAACACAAACCCCGAAAATAAAACAAACCGCTCTCCTTGAGATTCACAAATATTTCAAGTGGCATAGATGTGACTTCGCCAGCAGTTAAGATTTACTGCATGTGTCCCAACACTTGGAGATGGTTATAGGATGTTCTGCCAAAAGAAAAAAAAAGAAGCAATTGAAAATTTGTAGAAGAAATAACTGGTGGGGAAACCAGTCAAATAAAGGGTCTGACCTCCCCAGTGAGGCATTATTTTATCATTTCATGTCACCTTGATTAGTCTGTTTGCTTGAATCTTCTGTGTGTATGTTTTATTGTTTTATTTCCTGTCCTGGTCAAAAGGGGCACATTTATTGTTTAGTAAGCAGAATTAGGCTGGCTGCAGTTTACATAGTCAATAGCAGTCAAACACTAAGGTCAGTGTCTATCACATCTTGGAAAAATTGGGGTTAGAGCAGGTGAAATTATCATTCAATTTTGGTTTTATGCCTCTAATAGAAAGCCAGAGAGTCCCTGACCCCTGCTGCCACTCATGTCTTGGTCTAATAGCAATTCATGACCTCTGACACTCAATTAAAACAGGAAATAAGGCAAAGAATGGGTCAGTATGCATGTTTGGCCAATCTGAGCTTTTGGAACAAAAGGTCCTAAAAGGTTTTCGGAGAGGGAGGAAGGGGGCAAGAGGGGAGGGACAGATAAAAGGAGGGAGGAGAAGGGAAAACAAAGCAGGAAGAGAGGAAGGGGTAAAGTGACAGGAGAAAGAAAAAAAACCCTTCTGCATTTGTATTTTGGGTGACCTTAAGTGCATTAAAGCATCCTGCTGTATGACAATTTATACACACTCTGTCTCTCTGCTAAAAGCATGAGTCTGTCTTGAGGCGGCTTGAGTGGGACAAGGTCGATACATTTGCTTTCAGAATGCAATAAACAGCCCTTTCCTTTATCTTTGCTATATGAATGAAAAATAATTTACTTATCTTCATCTGGCGCCTCTGTGTGAGGGGAAAGCAGAAGACCACTTCATTTTGAAAGCTAACCTCAAGTAACATTGCAAACAAATGGGATCAGTTAAGAGAAATGGTTTGCAGATTAATCTGATACCTGTCACTAGATCTCAGAAAAAGAGGCCCTATCAATTGCTCTTACTTGAGGGAATAGGTTTTGCCAAAGTATAAAAGTGCTTTAACTATCCCTAGTCTAATTTTACATTTCTACTCCAGGCTGCATAATCTTATTGAATTTTAATACTATATTAATCTAAAGGAACAACACAATTTTACTTGCAGTAAGATACAGAAGGCGATCTCACTAAAACACCCCCAGAATTGAAATGAAACCAAATTTGAACTGAATTACTAAGGCAGTTTCAGAAAGCTATTCAGGCTTGCTTGAAGCCAAATAAGGAACTACCTGGTATGACTTTTAACTGAACTTTTTGCAGGTATTTATAGGTCTTGCTGTTAGAAAAGGCATCCCCATTTCCTATTTGCAATTTTTGAAGCTTATATTTGTAGTTGCCAGATTGAACGGCCATTTTGCAAAAAAAAAAAAATTCTCTTTGCTGAACAAAAAAAATCTCAGGAAAAAGCTAGTTAAGGATTTTTTTTTTAAATTGCTTTCCATTAAAAAGTGTTTAAATTGAAAACAGGTCAATTTTTGGAAACATTTGAGATTTCTTAAAATATCTTTGACAGTGAAATATAGGAAAGCTTTAGAATTAATCTGCCCCCAAGTTTTGCAAGAAAGAAAAGCAAATTTAAATGGTTTGAATTTTTTGTAAAGAGATGAGGTTTCACAGAAATGAGCCAACAGTCCAGAAAAGCTTTTTGAGTGAAAGCAGATATTTTCATGATCAAAAAAATATTTCCATGTCTCTTCCCAGCATATTTTTGTGTGTGAGATGAGAGTTGCATATTTCCATACAGCTGCTCCTTTCACTAAACAAGGCAGCAAAATTCTAGAAGCACTACAACATATTATATCAGAAGAGCTAAAAACTGCATCTTTGGGTTTGCAGCAACAGCACGTGATAGCTAAGACTTAGTGTAGGCAGACTGAATAATGTGCCAGCTAATTCAGTCAGGGATCTCTTGTACTTCATCAGAAACTAAGGAAAAATCCCTTCCACAGTTAGGACAGATTGCAGATCTCTGCTCATTCTGTTCTTGGAATTCCCATTAGAGTTTTGCACAGGCAGCCAGAAAGGATGATGCAATGCAGTTTGCATTCCAAATGGCCTGGAATTCCATCTGGGCCCACTAATGCTATTAGTACCTGTTTGACATCTTTGTTGGTGACACAGACAGTGAATCAGCAGCCCCTCAGTTTGCCAAGCAACAAACTGAGTGGTGCAGTTGACACACTGGAGAGGAGGAATGTCTTCCAGAGGGACTTTGACTACTAGAGGCCTGAGCAGGGCGACTGTAGAAACCTCATGGAGATCTGCAAGGTCAAGTGCAAGGTGCTGCATCTGGGTTGGGGTAATTCCAAGCACAAACCCAGGCCAGCTGGGGAACGAGTCAAGAGAAGCCCCATTGAGAAGGAAGTGCTGGTGGGTGAGAGGCTGAGCCAGCCATGTGCACTCACATCCCAGAAAGCCAAACTTACCCTGGGCTGCATCAAATGAAGAGTGGCCAGCAGGGCAAGGGAGGTAATTTTCCCCCTCTGCTCCTCCCATGTGAAACCTCACCTGGAGTGCTGCATCCAGCATGTGATGGATGTGGGCCTGTTGGAGTGAGCCCAGAGGAGGGCCATGAAGAAGATCAGAGGGCTGCAGCATTTCTCCTACGAACACAGGCTGAGAAGGATGGGGCTGCTCAGCCTGGAGAATGAAAGGGCCCAGGGAGACCTCACTGCATCTTTCCAGGACATAACCAGAATGTACAGGAAAGATGGAGAAGGACTTTTCATTAGCACATGTAGGGACAGGACAAGGAGGAATGGCTTTAAACTGAAAAAGGCCAAGTTTAGATTAGATATTAGGAAGAAATTCTTCCCTATGAGGGAGGTGAGACACTGGAATAGGTTGCTCAGAGCAGATGCCTCATCCCTGGAAATGTTCGAGGCCAGGCAGGATGGGGCTTTGAGCAACCTGGTCCAATGGAACGTATCCCTGTTCATGGCAGGAGGGTCGAAGCTAGATTTTTATGTTCCCCTTCCATCCCAAACCATTCTAGGATTCTCTGATTTCCCAATAATCAAAAACTATCTCTGTAGTTGCATAATTAAAGAAAATAAACAGGAATAGCAGATGCATGCTGATTGGCACTAAACTCCCACAATTACTGGGATTCAGAGATTAAGTTAGGAGGTTCTCTAAATTCATGGTAGAGTCTAAGCACATTTAACTAGTTTCCCAGCTCTGTGTGAAAGAAAGTGCTAGTTTCTAATGTGTTTTGGAAAAAAAAATATGTACCTCTAAACTTAACCTGCTATTTTTAAACATATTTTTTCTTTGACGGCATAGAAGTTAAAATATTTAAAACAAATGTAGAGTTACAAGGTTGTGCACAGACAATAGGAAGGGTCACAAAATTCAAGAGGAGCCAGTTCAATTTTTTTTTTTATCATTAATTTTCTTAGCTGCATCTCCTTCTGAAGATCTATTGAAGGATCCTTAGCAAGGAAATAGCATCAGAGGTTCCAGTAACTTCAGGTAAATTCCAAAAGTCAGCAGAAATTATGTTCCAGCCAGCTCAGTTTAAAGTTTAATAATCTGCATTTTCTGTTAACTTCTTTCTCATAATGACTTTCTCTCTCTTTCTTTCTTTCTTTCTTTCTTTCTTTCTTTCTTTCTTTCTTTCTTTCTTTCTCTTTCTTTTTTTCTTTCTCTTTCTTTCTTTCTTTCTTTCTTTCTTTCTTTCTTTCTTTCTTTCTTTCTTTCTTTCTTTCTTTCTTTCTTTCTTTCTTTCCTTCTTTCTTCCTTTCTTCCTTTCTTCCTTTCTTCCTTTCTTCCTTTCTTCCTTCCTTTCTTCCTTTCTTCCTTTCTTCCTTCCTTTCTTCCTTCCTTTCTTTCTGTCTTTCTTTCTGTCTTTCTTTCTGTCTTTCCCTTCTCCTGAGACACAAAGCCAGACTCTCTAGCTCCTAGCACTCCCTCATTTTGGTTGATAGCAAATTATTAGAAACATTCTGGATTTGACAGCTATCCAAAAGAGATTAAATGAGCGAAATCTTGTTCAGACAAAACCAGCTAACAATGAGTCACAAATATGCTTAACTTGATAGAAACACTTCCTCTGTCTTTGGAAAAATTTGGAATGGACCTCGGAGTTTTGTATGGGGAAAAAACATTCTCCCCACTTTCAGCTGGAGTAGTAGAGTAGTCTCCTCTGCAATAACTTTATACTTGGTTGATGTGCTGGTTTTGGCTAGGGTTGAATAAATTTTCTTCACAGTAATCAGTGTGGGGCTGTGGTTCGGATTTGTGCTGAACACAGAGTCGATAATATGGAGATGTTTTTGTTATTGCTGAGCAGGGCTTACACAGAGCCAAAGCCTTTCCTGCTGTTCGTACTGCCACAGTGACAGGGAGGATGAGGTAATTGGGAGGAGACACAGCTGTAACAGCCGACTCCAGCTGACCAAAGCGATATTCTAGAGCATATGGCATCATGCTCAGTGTATAAAGTGGGGGAAAGAAGGAGGAGATTTTGAAGTGATGACATTTGTCTTCCTGAGTCAACATCACACATGATCTCTGCTCCCTGGAGATGGCAGAACACCTGCCCGCCCATGGGAAGCAGTGGATGAATTCTTAGTTTTGTTTTGTTTGTTTGCATAGCTTATTGTGTCCCTATTAATGTGACTTTATCTCAACCCAGGCTTTTATTCTTTCTGATTCTCTCTCCCTGATCCCACTGTTGGAGGAGTGTGCAAGCAGCTGCAGGGGCTTGGCTGCTGGCTGGAGTGAAATCACAGCAGTTTCAAGACTAGGCAGAAATATGAAAGAAAAACCCACTGACTGCCTTGTATTTTGAAGACCCCAAGCAGATCAATTCCTTTTGTTTTCAATATAAAGCAGTTCAGTTAATGTTGTTACAATAGAGGGTTTTCTGCAGGTGAACTTAACAAATTTAGTCATTGTGGGCCAATCTACTTCTAATAATCTTTATTACCCTGCTTTTTGTCTTACATTACAGTGTAAACACACCTACATATTCCTGTCTCTAGCTAGAGGACGTGAGAAGCTTCCAAGAAAGCTTTTAAGTATGTGCATTTTTCCGGTACCTAAGAACATTTTAGGCAATCTCTACCTTGTGACTTCATTTGGTGCCCATTTCTTAGATTTTAAAAAGTCAAGAGGCAGGATCTATTCTACTAGTTTTGAAAAAAAACCTGTTTTCTTCAGCATGTTAATGGTTTTTTTTTCCTTTTAATTTTTTTCATGGGTTTATTAAATATAGGTAGATCTGAGTTTGTTAGCAGCAGTAAACAAATGTATCTGCCTATTTCACCAAGTTGCACAACATCTTCGAAATTTGAAGACCATCTGGAAATTATTTCTCAGAGACCTTTTACAGTGATTCTCAGACCTTGATCTGCTTACTTCTTTTATGACTGACTTCAAGCAATCCTGTCCATTGACTTCTCACAACTTTAACTGGGCTGGAAGATGAAATAGCCTCATTTTGCAAAAATAAAAGCTATTATTGTGAGAAACTTTGCACAGAATAATTCTTAGAAGTACTGTCTTTTTTTTTTCTAACAGACAGGTTTGCTTTGAATTTCCCTTATTTATTGTAGCTGCAGTTAAAATTATTCTGATATACATTGCTCCACTCTGTGTTTGAGTGAAAACAGAAGTTAAAACTAGAAATACGTGACTTTGTTCTAATATTCTCATTGTAATGCTATTGCAGGCCTTATTAACCATCCCCTTTACAGCTAATAAATAAGGGGAGGGATTTTATCTATTAATCTTATGTAATGCATAATCCCAATGAGATGTTGTTTTTGTGATGTATTAGATCATGCATCATCAGAGCCAGCTGTCACTCCAATGATCTATTAATGTAATAAATCATAGTGGAACACACTGATAAAATATCACCCAAGTAAGAGTGGTGTGCATGTGAAAAGTGGGACTGGAAAATTTTTTTAAAAAATAAAGCAACAGGAAACTGTGGCCTGGACCTGGATTCTGTACCACCAGTCAAACAGAGGAAAGGAACGGCAATCAACAGTTAGCATCAAGGCCTTAAATAGAACTCTTATTTAAACAAATCAAAATTTACCTCCAAACAGAATCAGGTTTTGAATGTCCTCTGAGCTATAATTAAAAGAACCACTCATGGGCTCCTACTTCACACAGTTCCAAATTGAAATCCCAAGTCACCATTTCAAAGTCTATAAGAGGTACTTATCTGAAATGATTTTCATTTGGGTTATACTCATCATTCAGAAATAAAAACATGAAAGAGAACAGAAGGAATTTTGACATGCTGAAGCATTTTGGTTGGACCTTTTCAGGCAAAGTATTTTGATATTTTATTCTGAAATATTTTCAGTTTTATGCATTGAACATTGGAACACGAAATGAGACCTTGAATCTTCTTAAGGACTTTTTGTGTGAATATATGAAACTAAAATATATGTTACTGTTTTAAAAAGGAAAACTTTTCAGTCAATTATTTTCATGATCACTTTTGTTTGAATTAGTTTTGTAAACTTAAGAAGTGAAGTTGAAATTTTACTATATGAGTCTAATACCATAAAACCTTGCAAACCTTGCAAAGTTCTCTGACCTTGAAAATTTATAATTAAAACATTTGCTGAAGACTTGTGCAAAACCAGTTAATATCACTAACACAAATTATAGATTGTAGTATTTTTTTTTCTGGATTTCTGTTAAAAAATAAAACTTTATACAGGTGCTAATTATACCTAAACAGTGAGAATCATTTCCACTTTTAGAGGTGTCATTTTTAAGATACAATAATAAATTGATCTCAACTCTTTCCTGGGATGCAGCTAATTCAATTATTTATAATTGAATATAATATTTATCTAGGTGATATGGCCAAGCTAATTTCAAAAGATCATTCCACAAATGCCAACTGCTGTGGAAAGCCATGTCTCCCCTCCTTCTAGGAATGACAGGCCAGTTCAGGGTTATTGCACAACTAAGATGAAGCAAATGTGATGTGATGTTCGCCTGCAATCTGTGAACAGGTTCAAATCAGTACCTGGAAGGAAAATCGGAGGAAGTCAAAATTAGCAAGAAAAAGACCCAAGATTAGGTCTTCAACACCTCAAATGAAGGACTTGCTGGGTCACCAAACCTGAGCACTGTAGTGTTTGTAGAAGTGAAATCCTTTTTACCAAATTGCCCACAAAATAATACACTGGGAATTCTAATTTAGAGCATCTTTTTGTATTAAGATGACTTCACTTAAGAGATGGAAGTGACATTTCCATCCATTATTACACGTTTTCCCTAGGTCAGTCAGATTTCCATTTAAACCCTGCAAACTCATGCTTCCAGATTGTTCAGAAAGGTAGCAGCTCTTCTTCCTCCATCATTATTACCCTCTTCAGAAACTATTTCAGCCCACTGGATGTGAATTATATATGACATGGAAACATAACATCAAGACCAGGAGAATAATTTAACATAAGTGTGTATTTTCTGCATTTTTTGTATCTCTATTTGACCAGCATATATATATATATGTGAGGATTCCCTATATACATTTGGCACAGTCATAACCACAAGGCTTCCTGTGACAACAATAAAATGAGAATGTGACAACAATAAAAATGGAGTTTGGCAAACTTTTGATGCCAGGGGCTTAATTCAGTTTCACATGCATGAGGAAATAACAAACAAGAGTGGTGCTACCACTTGTTTTATATTGAAGTTTGTTGTTAACTCTGTTTCCAAAGGAATGAACTCACAGAGAGATCCAATGCATGAGGAGCCATTGCATACTCACAAATAATAAAATTTACTGAGAAGTCTCTCAGACTGGTAAAATCTGTCTGGAACCTCATGAGTTTAGTTTCTCATTCCAGTAAGTTTTCAAATATCTATGTTTACATTAGAAGTAATGATAACAAAATTTCTGATGAAGTTTGGTATTTCCTCTTCCTAGCAGAATGGAAATATAAAGAAGGCTAAAATAAAACACAATTTGAAAAGAAACAAAATTGACTTAGAAAAAAATACAGCGAGGGTGAACCGAAAACATGCCCAAGAACTTCCTTCTTATCTTGGTTACATCTGTGCCAATGAGGACTCAGTTCCATGATACCCTGTGGTCATTGCAATATGAAGTGGACACCAGGGAGAAAATATGTTCAGAAACTTCAGTGATCACCTCTGTACACTGCACACAATTCTCTCTTACTTTCATAAGCAAAGAGATGTCAACGTTACGGGGTCTGCAGTCTCTCACATCCATCCTCTGCTCTTTGCAGCTGGCCAGTTTATTCTGTCTAATTTGTTCAGTTAATATTCCATCCAGGAATTGCTACATTAATCCCATCTATTCTGATAGCAATTTTATCAACTCAAATGTTGCCAATATCAAGAAAATAAAAACAAAATTAAAAAACAAAAAAGTGAGTAAAATATTTATGGAGAGAAAAGTAAAGGAAACCTTTTTACTTGAATCTTGTAAACATATTTTTTGGCCATAGAAGTCTCGTTCACAGACAAGATACCAGACATAAGCCACGGCACACAAAGACATGCACTCTCTCCATCCGAAGCATAACACCGAATGAACAATAGTAAAATAGATTATTTTCCTTCTGTCTTTAATCCTCTTCATGTCAAGCAAAAGGCAAAAATTAATAAAACATTTTAACCTTTCCCCTTTAGGTCTCATAAGTCTTATGTTAACATTGAGGCAGGTGGTTCTCAAGGAGAAGTCATGACTTAGTGGAGATAGATTACTTCATTGAGATATTATAAGCCACGTCTCTGCACGAGGATGAACATTGTACCTATTCCTGAAAGAATGGAGATTCAGTGTTAGCCAAAAATATGATTGTTTCTAGTTTTCTGGCATTAATTCATCCACACAGCAAAGCCAACATAAGAAAGGATTGGAGTCTCCATAATTAACTACAATGGAATATTTTAAAATCAGTTGTTTTATCTCAAGATGTAAAAAAATATATAGAGTAAACAATAAGTGAAATTAATAACAGTGGAATCTGAGGGCTAAAGAAGCTACTGAGCAATACACTATTTCAAATAGAAATTTCAGAAACCTCGTAATAGAAATCTCCATCATCAATACTGAACTCCTAGGATGAATATCTTTGTGTACACAACATGCAGCGGAAAGACAAAAACCTCAAAGCCTGAGTAGTTCTAGAAGGTTTTTCTCATTAGACCAATTAGTACCTGCAAAGGCTCTTTCCTATGGATACTGCCCACAGTGAGATACAACAAAATGCATGCACATGTTGTTTTTGAAGCATAATGCAAGTCCACCTGTGTTTTACAGTTTGGTTGGTTTAGTGAGTCCAATTTGAGCAAAAAAATTCTTGAGACCCTATAAAATTTTACAGGAGTGATAGAGTCTCGGAAGGAGTTCTTGATAATCTGGTAAAAAGGCATCTTTGATCTACTTATAATTTGCTACTTTCTATTTTTCTTACAGAATTATGTGGCCTACAGTGTATTAATAATATTTGCAGTAAGAATAGACTGGGAATACATGGAGGAAGTGCTTAGCAGTCTTTGTTAGTACTTGTGGCACTCCAGGAGTAATCAGTGTCAGATAACTTTGATTCCATTATTGCTATTAAACTCTTAAAAATCTCCAAGAAAAGATTAATTAACAGAAGGCTTTTTCATGCTTTTAAAATTAATTTTATTCAGTTTTTGTTCTTTTCATGGCATGGGAGGAAACTTTTCTCACAGAACACCCAAAACTCTTTGGGTCTCCTCATTGCTTCCGTATGAATCTTAGTCTTTTAATATTAAATAAACCTGTGTAGCATTTTAACTCCAAGCATCATTAGCTTGTCATCTGTTTAACTTCACTATTTGGACTTCCACATGCTGTAATGGTTTCTACCCAATGCTCTTATTATTACAAAAATAAAAAGTTGTACAGGTAGACAACATGGAAATGTACAGCTTTTTTTTCCTCTTGATCCTCGTCCTGCTCAACTTCATCTATCTTTATGTTTTAGAAGATTTTCTTAACTACTTCTAGTGCCATTTCCATTGCAAACGCATTTTTATTGACCTTCTTTCATGTGAGTAAGTTCTCTGGTCTATTCAAGGAGATGCCAACTCACCACTGATTTGAAGGTGACCCATGGTACTAATCAAGTATTTGTCTCATCGTGCTGTAATTCGATTGATGTAAACTGTGGTTAACTCCTTTATGCCTTCTCAAAAAGGCGTACTCTTTATCTATTTGCTATAAGAAAAATTGTTAGCTTTGACACAGCACTGTAAAACTACAGCCATCAAAAAAAAAAATTGAAAAAAAATTAAAATCAAAACAATATTTGGGGAAGAAAAATAAAATGAAACAAACTGTTTCAGCGGACAATCCTAGTTAATGTGGCAATAATGAGATAACTCATTAACATGTTGTACAGCCGGTGGTCTTTAAAGGGGAAGTTCTTTTAACTCTTTCTGGTTTTCACCATCTCTTCGTCAGGAAGAGACAAAGCAATAGTGAGAAAATATTTAAAGCATAGCTGTTTCCAACCTGCTGGGATAACCATGAAAGATTCCTTTCCTTGTGCAACTCTCAGGAGAAGGTGAGGTCCTCAATGCATGGCCACACAGACCACACAGGTAGATGTGACAAATGAAGCCAAGAGCTTCCTGTAGCAACAACCATGAACTTGATGTGGGATCAAAACTTATTTTCTTGGGCTTTGCATTGTCTAAATACATTGTGTGCAGCTATAGCTGCTTGCAAATATTGTGTGGCAGGATAGACAGCAGCATACCAGCAGAAAAAAATGAAAGTGGCTATAGTAAAGCAGAGGTTTGTGACACCAGTAAATTATAAATGTACCCAAAAGGATTAAATTGACTTTAAATATCAGTACAAAGGTAATATAGTAAATTACAAAGGTAATTATTACAAAGGTAATATAGTAAATAGTAAAACTGACAACAATGTGCAAGTATTTTCTAACACAACAGTGGCACAACCAAACATCATTTTCCGTAGCTATATGAGCAACGTGATTATTGAGGTGGGAAGTATGAGTTCAGCTGCCCAGAAGAGCAGGTTCATCATCCAGGAAAGAAAGTTGCCAAATGACAAGATAGACAAGAAGGGACTATGTACAGGCATGGCATTCTGCTACACAGACAATGATTACTAGAGAGACAAAAGATTAGCAATGACCCTCTTTCAGGCAAGGGGTAATAAGCTAAAACCAGGCTCAGCAAGGAAAGTTAGAGAAAGAAAGAGAAAAAAACCCATGTTGTCTCTGACTTCTACCCAACAGATGATCAGGCTGATCATTGTCACTTCCACGACCAAGAGCCACCATGAATTCCAGCCAGCAGCCCTAAATATATGCCATTAGTCCCTTGATATCGCATCCTTGTGACTCCCTCAGGCCATTAATGTGAAGACTGACTTCTTTGTATACGCAGTTATGATGATTAATACTTTGTTAGAACTGATCTTTAGCAAGTGTCAGGTTGCTAATGAATTAATTTAGTAAAGCTTTTTTTTTCAGAGTATAAAACAGAGCTGATTCATCAGTCTCTTAAACACTCCACCACAGCAATCTTTGTAACTGCCTGATTGATATGTATACATATAAAAATATAAATTCAGTTGCAACATTATCATTCAATTTACCACAAAGGCAAGAAATCTAGATGCTTAATGTTTTGCTGAACACCTTTATTCATGAAAACAGCAATGACGCTTTGGTTTCTACTTCTGAAAACAGAATTGCAAAGGCAGCTGCTTTTAAAACACACATGAAGTGGATGAAAACCTATTTGCCTTGTGGTTAAAAACCTATTTGCCTTGTGAGTCCATGCAGTTCATTTTAGCAGAGCTGTAAGATTTAGATCAGTTGGTTTCTAGCATGTGTCACTTCCTTATAAAAAAGATGTTGGCAAAACTTGTGCATTGCAAGATTACATCTCCTTGTTGAACAGCAATAGAAATATATGGAAGTAAAACAGACAATGCCTCACAGGCTTTTGCAAGGCTTGCAGGTAAAGGTCTTGCCAGTCACCACCATTTAATCAGTAAAATAATGGATTATCTGCAAAAGAATGCAGGGTATGGACCCTCTTTTCATGAAGGACTTCAGTCGTTCCATTATTTATTACCTCCTGCTTAGCTAACGGGTTGTGATGAAGAACATACTGTGCATCCTAAAGGTACATAAACCCCATCACTGTCCCATTTGGGCAAACTCAACATCAGCAGAGGCTGTCCTGCTGATGGTATGTGGTCTCTGCTATATATATATATGTATGAGCACTTCCTGCTCTGAACTCTTCTAAATTAAATTGTCATACTTTTGGGGTGGAAGACAGTGCCATGGCTTGGACTCCTACTTCCTGCTTGGCTGGAATCTGCTCCCTGATAAAAGCCTCTGCCACACTTGGGAGAGGTAAAATCACTGCAAAACCCTTGAGATGGTGAGGTGAGACTGGAGCTCTTGGCTTGGCTGGCAGAGAGGGCTGGGGATAGACATTGGGAGAACATTCCCAAGGTTCTTGTCTATCTCTCTTTAAATCTCTGGTGTCAATCGGGCTGAAGAGATATGTCAGCAACTGATGGAGAGCTGATACTCAGGCAGAATGTGTCTCCCAATTGATATGTGTGCAAACAGTAACCAGATAACTTCAGAACTTCCAGCATCCCAAAAGGGTCTCTGAATGTTTGATGCATACATACTGCTCTCCCAAACCTCCAGGTAGGTAAATTTCCTATAAAAGGTACCATAGCTTAGATGAAAATAGTGCACTTAGGGAGCACCTTGGAGTCCAAAGGATTTAAAGGACATCAGTTTCAGAGAGATGTATTTATGAGAATGTGGAAGCCTCCAAAAGAAAAACAGGATCCCAAACCAGAAGTTAGAAAAAATCTCAGAAAGAAAAAAAAAAAAAAAAAAAAAAAAAAAAAAAAAAAACAGGGGACTAGGTGGCGTTTTTTTTTATTCGGGTGGACGCCCCA
>VZRP01006047.1:0-25753 GCA_013397995.1 Malurus elegans | reverse complement strand
TTTTTTTTTTTTTTTTTTTTTTTGGATAGGGGGCATCTCAGTAATTATTAGTTTCTTCTTCATCTCTGGCTTCTGTAACATGTCTTTGTAGTTAATAAATTCTGCATTTTCGGTGTCCAGGTCTCAACAGGAGCAGGGAGCATGATTTCCTTTGTCTCTCCTGAGCTCTTCCTTGAAATTTCTTTCAGCTGTTTCACTGGGATTGCTGTCTTCCAGTCAATATCTGCCGTAAGTTCTGTAACTCCCATTACAACAAGATCCTTACTATTTTCTCAGCCAAACTAAACCTAAGCTCTCTCTCAGGGGCAGTGGCAGAGCAACCCATTGGCTCTTGTGAGACAGAGAATCATCTGCTATAGAAAACAGAACCCCATTGTTCCAAGTGTGACCAAAATATTAAACAACACATGAATGGATGTTTTACTTTGGCAAATATCAATCATTCTCTGTCCTTTGTGGAATGGTGTATCTCAAACAGAATCCTTACCCTTGGTGGGTCTCCCTGTGTGACCCTTGTGTCAAACCCTGTCCTGGTCACGGAAAAATGGGGACGATCATTGGTACTGTTTGTTCAACACCACCCACATCATTGCTGCTGGTGTGGCTTTGGCAGGACAAGGATGGTGCCACACACTGCAGTTTTCCACTTTGTGCGGCTATCTCTGGAGAGGGGGACCAGGGTCAGAATCACTGCTCGGCACCACGTGCGAGCCACAGTGGGACAGTGTCCGGGGCCAGCACAGGACAGCCCCAAGCACTCTTGCTCCATGCTGCAGAGAGCTGCCGGGAGAACCCAGACTGCCCTCAGCACTGGGACAGAAACACCACCCCATGAGACGCACAGTGCCGCCCAGAACCCCAGCTGGGGCAGAGGCAGCTGAGTGGACCCTGCTGAGCACAGCTGAGCCTGGTGGTCCGTAGAAAGCAGTGGGCAGCATGGCACAGATCATCCAAACTCCCAAGGGATTGTTCTCTCCTAGTTCTCTGTTGGTTTTTTTGTCTTTTTTTTGAATGGGGAGATGGGGAGCAACGTTTATCCACTTCTGTGGATAAAACACCCTCTCTTGTATACTGGTTTTGGGGTTCTTTTTTGCTATTAATACTGCTGTGGGTACTGTGATTTTCAGTAAAATGTTTTTTCCAATTTGTAATCCCTCCTAGTGTTCCTCCTTCATCAGCAGGGTCAGGGGAAAGGGAAGAGCTTGAGTGGGGTTTTATCTTCCAGATGGGTTTTAAAGCACTACAGATTCCCTAAATCTTAAAGGAGCAGCACACAGGGTTCCTTCCAGAGCGTTCTCCAGGGTACCTGCTTTAATTAATTAAACAAACACCCTGACAATAAACAGTGAAGTGCTCATACTTGTATCATTTCATGAACCTCTCACATGCTGGTTTGCCACATCACTTTCTTCCTTTTTTTTTGTCACCTTTCCTACTCTAAAATTGTAGTAAAAAACGGCTCTTTCTGAATGCAAACATGGAGCAATTCATAGTGCCCCTTGTTTGCTGCTGAAAAATATTAAAAATATGATGTGCTCTTCATCACAGACTGCATTTCAATGCTGAGGGAGGCAATTCCTACACTCACACAATTCTTATAGGACAAAGTGATTAAATTGCCTTTTGCTGGTATCTGTTCTGGAAAGGTAGACAAGTGAATCAGCCACTTCTATACTGAAGTAATACAGAGGGTAAAAAAGCACATTTTCAACAAACCAGGAAATTATATTGATTGATATTAATACTAATATCATCTGGCAAAGCTTAACCTCTTCATTTAACCCTGTTTATTTGGATGCTAAGCCTTTTTTTTCTGGTTTTTTTTCAGGATCAGGCACATAATTTGCACAGCAGTTGCACTCGATTTCCAAATACTGCTGCTTTTGTGTGGTTGGACTTCAACTCTGAGAAAACTGGATTACTCCTTTCTGCAAATCTCCTGTCCTATAGCTTCTTGGTGCCACATCCACCCAGCACTGTTTAGATAATAAATTGCTCCAATAGTATAGATTCTTGTTTTTGTTTTCTTATAAATAAGCAGACTCAATGGCACAGAAAAAATAAAATAAAATAAAAAAAAACACAAAGAAATCCATGTCAGAGTGGTCTTTGGAGATACTTATGCCTGTTAGGAAATTAGATTACAAACTGCAAATCTAGCACCTGTGATTTACTACATTTGGGTACATATCCCTTCTTCACAGATTAATCCCTTCTCCCACCTACCTGTCCAAGCACAGCAAGAAGGTCTGTGGCCCAAGGGCTTGTGGAAAGAGAAACTGTGGAAAGGGAAACATGAGTTTACAGAGAGATCCTGACTCTCTTCTACTCAGAAAATGTAACTCAAGAGTACAAAACTGACATGCAATTACATAATGCAGGATCCATGATGAAGAAGAAATTATACACTGAGCTGGTCTCAGCTTTCTAATTAAGATATTGTAAAAGAAGCCAAGTTTAGCAAGCATATGTATTACTAAAAAAACCCAGAAAACCAAACAAACCTCCCTAAAATACCACCCTTACCCAAGACTCAAAACCAGGGCAAATAAAAAAATCCTTATAGAAGTTTACTATCCAATCGAGTAAAATTAAAAAAAAAAACAACCCCAAAACAAACAAAAAACCCCCCCAAAACCCCCCAAAAAAACCAACAAAAAACCCCATCCCAACAAAACAAAACCACAAGAAAAACCATAAAGAAAGAAATTGGAAAATAAACAAACAAAAAAAACCCCAAAAAAACCTGGAAAGAATAAGAAAGCAAAGTGTGTGTGAAGGCAAAAGATGAAGATCTTTTATGTTGAACCCTGAAACATTAGGAAGCACAGTCTTGCAGTTAGCTAACTCCACTTGAACCCAAACCCTCCCCATCCTGCAAGCCTGCTGTTTCATACAGGGACATGCTAAAGCAACTCTCTGGAAGTGGTGACAGAATTTCTGTAATGGCTTAAGGAATCAAATACTTATATTTTCAGATTAATTTACTGCAACAGCTTTCAAAATGAGGCTATAGAGGTGTGGGGTTTTTTTTTTTTTGGAGCAGCTGAAGCTTATTGCTTGGCTAGTGAGCTCTGAAATGTGATGTATAATACACGAAATAAATAAATCCCCTTTAAAGAGCAGGTGGTATGTGTGAAAAGTATGTTTTCTTTTTCAGAACTATGTCTGTTACTAGAGCATGCCTGAAGCTGAGGGGTCAGACACACTAGTTAAGGAAAGTTTAGATGCCCTATAAGGACATTCCTTTCATTTGAATCCAGCCTGAGGTCCCAGATGGACCGAGATTTTGACAGCTTCCCTGATTTTGGCATTACCCTCCAGGGCCCTCTGACTGTCACAGCTTAGCAACTGCCTCTCAGTAATTCTTGATGTTTGGAATTATTACATCCCCTTCCTCCCTTCCTCTCCTTGGAAGAACAGAACTTCCCTTCATACACAGATTGCAAAATGGCTTATAGAACAACATGAAGCCTGTTCTGAATGCTGTCACGTCTCTTCAATTTTCCAAGCTCAAGCTTATGCAAAAATGTTTTCTATGAATCCATCTAATGAGGAGAGAACTCTAGATGATCACTGCACCATTTATGGGATACTGTATTCTATTTATTTTTCTATCTTGAATTTGCAGCTCCATGAACTCTATTTCATCACCTAGTGTAAAATCCAAAAATGCAGACACTAACCAGTTATTTCTGTCACTTTTCAAATCATAAGGCAAAAGGGAAAACACACTTTTTCTTGCTGTTCTAGGCCATGCTGAATTGGAACATTCCATGAAGAGACTAATTTTCTTTTGTCTCAGTCCTGAATTCCAGTCCCCACCTATGTGCTGAAGCCAGGTTAGCAGAAGTCTTATAGCACTGAGCTCCCATGCTGCTTTCCTTTGAATTCTCCATTATCTGAACAGCTCTGCTTATCAAACCTATTATCCTTCCCCCTCCGTTTTCAAGCTGAGAAAGCAAAAGTAACATCTTTAATGGTCCACAGATTGGTAATTAACTATTCACATGTCCCTTGTAAGGCTGGTAAGCAAAAGAACTGCTTTTGGACAGTGATAATACTGGAGAGAAGGAAGTGAGGGTCAACTTAGGTTATTAAGTTGTACTGCTTCATTAATCACCAACTATCTTTTATTGCACTGCTCAAAGCCAAATCCATTCAATTTCTTGGGAATGAGTTAGATTAAAATCAAGTGCTCTTAATGCACCTTTAACATCTGGCCTAGCAGCTGGCCAGACCATTGCAGCCCTTCTGATTTAAGCTACTATACAGGGCAATGAATTACCTTAAAGGAGCTCCTCTGGAAAGTCCTAAGTTTTATGTTGGATCCCCTGCCAGCCTCATCACTTCATGAGTATGAACAATCATACAATTGCACTGATTTGACTCCGCTGCTCCTGGAGTTTCATTGCCTTTAACCTTGGGATGGAATGATGGTAATGCCATGCTAACTGCCTCTCCTAGCCACGTTTGTCTGCTCAAGTAGGGCACCCATTCTTGTTAGCTGAAAAACTGCAGTGATTCGCAGTGAGAGGGGAAATAGATTGAGCTTGATTAATACCACTATGAATGCAGCCTATTTTCCTGCAAGGCTTTTGAAGGTGGTAGTCACCCTGACACCTTTATTTCTTTATTAATTGCAAGCTTATGACCAAAAAAGGCTGACATTTTTTTCCCTTAAAGCCCCTGCTTCCTCCTATATTCAGGCAGACTTACTCGAGTGTGGACTGCCTTGAATTTGGAAGCAATTTAATGAAGGTGAAATCTAATAAAGGTGCAGTGAAAGTTTTCTTTCCCTGGTAGTGAAAGGTAAAGAAATCAGAGCTGGACAGTGAAACTGTCCATCCCACAACTGGGAGGACAAATTAGAGGCCTCAGCTTTCCAGATACTATGTTTCCTACCTTATTAGCCAGTTGTTTTCCAGTGCCCTCTCATGTTGGCGTCTACTTCTGACTGACTTGGAAATGGTATGATTACAGAACAGAATAGCAGTTTGAGAGTCTTTATAATGACTTGGCCATTCTCAGACTGGAAGATTTTAACAGAGGGATCAACTTCCTCCACAGATGTTGTGGTCAGAAGAGGCCACTGTATGGACCCATAGGAACCAGTTATTGTGCCCTGATTTTCAGAACTACTACTCGCTGGCTTATTGGGGCACCTGCAAGGACACTCTATACTCTAGGAGGGACCTCTCTTGGCACAGGGAATTCCAAATACTGGCATTTCCTAGCAAATCCCAGTGTGAGATATGAGAGACTTTATTTGTCAGCCTGTGAACCATATGTTAAGGTCCAGGTATTAAAATTATTAGAAAGATGTCTCTGCCTGAACTAAAGTGTGAATGAGTTCCTGTGCTGAAGTTGATGGATTTATATTTAGCAATAGAAGTGAGGTCCAGAGGGAGATACAGAAAGAAAGAGATGACAGAGAGAAAGCAAGAGTGGAAAAAGTACCACCACTGTGTAACCTGATGGTGTCAATCTTGATCCATCGGGAATGGGGGAAGCCCTCCAAACAGAGTCCACCAGGTTTACCTTGGCTCACATTCAGGTGAGAAAGTCCAGGTACCTCCTGTGGGGTAGGGAGCTTTACACTGGATGATATTAATACTTTGGATCATGGGACACCTGAGGAGCCTTTGATGGTTTATGACAACTTCAAAGACGTTACAGCTGCCTCTCACATCATCAAAGTTGAGTCAGTTAAGGCTAATTAGCAGGGATGAATACCTTCAGGCTACGTGTGACTGTCTGGTTCGCCTCTAGAAGCGAGTTTTCACAGCTGAGCTGCCTGTGGATGGACTTGACAAAAAGCCCTATCCCACCCACAGGATTTGCCTCTCACCAGCCTCTTCCCTTATGGGGTTCAATATCCAGGGCAGCCTCAAGTGAAGGGTGGGCATCCCCTCTGCCCCTGGGCAGTTCAGGGGTCAGGACTGTCAATTAACCAAGTCATTAACCATGTCCAGTCTCTCACACCATCATGTTGTCACTGCTGCATTCCCACAATTAATAACTCCCAGCAGGTGATGCTGCTGACCTGAGAGGTTTAAATGCACACAGCTGCCCTTGTCAAAAGATTATGACCAAAGACAAAATTCTCATGTTAAAGAGAAGAACGAAATACATGTTGATTCAAAAATTGCAAATTCACCTTTCCCCTCTGAGAGAGCAGCGGGTAACATAAAATCATGGAATCATTAAGGTTGAAAAAGACCCCTCAGATCATTGAGTCCAGCCAATAACCCAGCGCCACTGTGCTCATCATGAAATCGTGTCTCCACGTGCCACATCCACACAGTTTTTAAGCACTTCCAGGGAAACTGACTTCACCACTTGCCTGTGCAGCCAATATCTGATCACCCTTTCAGGGAAGGACTTTTTCCTAGTATCAAATCAGAGCCTCCCCGGGCATAGCTTATTGCCATTTCCTTTCATCACTTCACCTCACTTGGGAGAGGACACTGATCCCTACCCCGCCAAAAATTCTTTTCAGCTAGTTGTAGGGAATGATAAGGTCCCACATGAACCTTCTTTCCACCAAACTAAATAGCTCCAGTTCCACAGGCTACTCCTCAACAAACTGAAAAACAGGGTAGTGCCCTATTCAGGAACACTACATGGCACTGCTAAGCCTGTAGCTGACTGAGCTACATGGCACACGGCTCCTGGCAATAAAATGTTAATTCTGGAATTTACCCCGCAGTTTCCAAGGGGATCCACCCACACATTCCAGCTGCTTGGGCTGCAGCATGTGCATGAAGGCATTCAGCCATTCACGTGTGGTGAATATTTCTACCAGTTTTAGGTGAATGATGCTACACAACCCTACCTTTGTGGGTGTCAGGGCTGCAGTAAGACATAGATGACTATGAAAACTTCCTATTGACTTAATATAAATCTCAGAAACAGTAAAATTTAATCCAGCATCAGTGAATTCTATCTCAAGACCTTCTGTTTACTGCCAAGGCTGATAAGCACTGCCACAGGGGCAGTAACACAGGCCAGCACTCCGAAAGGCTTGTGTTCAATCCATGGGCTGGAAATCCCTGCTTAATCCACAGCTAAAATCTGTGACAAAGGACCAGCATATGTGACTGCTACAATCCTGCAGGAGAGGGTTCTTGTTAATAGATCCCTTAGGGCATATCAGAGTCTTCAGAGGCAGATAAGTAATAAAATTCATCGAACAACCTTCATGAGATAGTGATGCTCTTTTGTTCACTCTGGGTTTGTGGAACCAGTATCTCAAGACTGGACTTCAGTGGGAGGTTTTTTGCTTAAAAAGACTGAATTTATGCAGAAAATCTTGAATGTTTAGTAGCAGCTATGAACAAATGCTAGCCTGCCGTTATTTTAATTTACACTTGAAGTTCCATAGTTTCTGTATGCATTTACTGAGGTAAACTTACATTCAGATGATTTTTTGCCCCCAGTTCCATCACTGTCCAGTAAACCTGCTGATTTCAGAGAAATATGGGTTAATACACCTATAAAAAGATGGCTCTTGACTCAAATATGTCAACCTTTCCTTGTTTTTCTGCACTTCTATGATTCTGCAGTTTACTTACAAATGTTTTCTAAGGGAATACAAGTAAAACTAAATTATTTCAAAAACTCTACTTACTCCACAGTGATGATATTTGGGGCATAGTATTGAATGGGTGCTTTTTCTACTCAATTCTGGAAAACCACGATTTGTCCTGGGATAAAATGGATCTGTCAAATGTAGAGCACTCCCACCTCCATCACTTTGCTGGACACAGGATGAAATAAACATTTTTATTATGAGTTGAGAGTAACGTGTCAGCAACTTTCTGTGTTGCAATGCTGTTCTGTATTGAAAGAAACATTACAGGAGTTGAAAAACAGAACCCAGTTCAACGCAGTATTGGAAACAGAACATCTTGGAAAACAGCCTAAAAAGATAGTGGCAACAGCTTTCAATGCCCCAAACACAGCTAACAGAGATCAGTCATTAGTTCAAGTGGTTGAAGTATGTAAATTTGTAATAGAATCAGAGTTACTGTCTGTGCTTTGGAGTAGGCACTTGACAGGCACATTTTGGTTCACATTTAGTACTAAATAGTGAGTTTCTATACAGTCATCAAAGGAATGAAGAAGTTTAAACAGAACTTCTGGTATTGGTCTTCTGTGCGTGTTCTGATGGCTTCCATAAAAGACATACCATTTTCTTTTAAATTTAACAGAATAACATACCATATTTATATAATTTTCTTTTACTTTTCAAGGCACAATTCCTCATAGGAAAACTATGCCCACAGGAGAATTTAGAATACTAGATCCAATACTAATCATATTTTTTTAGTAATCCTTTGATTGTATATACTTTCTGTAGCTTCAGACACAAATGCTCTCAGACACTTTTTGGTGGATAGTTTCTCATTTAGGGGCCTTAAGGTTCAGCACCTCTGAAAGTGCAAAGCACATTTTGAGTCCACTCACTAAATGTTATCAAATTAAAAGAAAATGAACAAATTTAGATTTCCTATTTCATACAAAGATTTTAAAATTTATTGATTTGATTCACTGGTGTGTAAAAGGCATGATACCTCCGCTTTGCTAGCTTTTGGAGAAGGTAGCAATGGTGCATGCTTTGGAACAGCTGGATATCCTTTAACATACAGCATTGAAGGTTAGGAGTGAGGACTTTAAATCCTGATTTGTAAATAGCCACATCTTCTCAGAAAATTGTTTCAGTGAAATCACAGAATTGATGGATTTTCCCTTAATGATGGAAAGGCTGCTACAATTCTGACTAACCTGCACAGAACTCTGAGACACTGGAACAATTGCTCAGAGAAGAGTGATATAATCCAGACGGAGGCAAGAGAATGAGGCAGTAATTTATGTGACAGCATCTGGAAGCCATACAGTAAAGATGAAATCAGTGCTTATTCCTCAAATGTGACAAGAAATAGCTAAATATATGTATACATGTCAAATCATCTGTTTGCCTAGGAATGAGTAATCCATGACCAGAGTCAGCGTCCCCAAAATAAAATATTTAAACTTGGTGGCGTCGCCATTTTCCAACAGGCCTCTCAATTATCTATATAAAGTTATTTTCATTTTATTTTTGGATATAAAACATTAATTTATTGATTTCTCAAGGCAGAATTTTCTCACACAACTTTTGGCTGCTAAAATGTTATGCACTTCCTGAAGGTGCATTGGCAGCTACCTTCAGTTACTTGAGCACACATCTTCACTTTCATGAAGTAGAGATTTCTTTGTATATGGCATGGGCTTAAAAAGCACCTACAAATTAATACCACTAGCCCTTCAGCGTGTCATTTGGTGACCTTGCATTTGATGTAACAGTGCTCCTGAGTGCATTGCTGCAAGAAAAATTGGGAGAAGGGTGGGAATTAAAAACTCAGTAAATGACGACCTAACTTCTAAGCCAATTGTAAACTTTTATTGGTAAAAGAGGAATACCAGCATGTATTTGCTAAAACTTTATAGCGATTAGTCATCAGCTGTCACAAAGCAGCAAAGGATACACTAAATCTTGCCTGTGTCAATCACTGAGTCATTTAGAGGAATGATGCGAAGCTGATCAACTGCAATTTCAGTGATGTTTTCTTTGTAACTGAATGCATTTTTGAATGTCAAAATGCACCGAAAACAGCAGGATAAGAGGATGCAATTTTTAAAGCTCTCTGACAAAGCTCCTTTATTAGTCTGACAGAACTCCAAACTAACCCAGCATTTGGTCAAATTTGCTATTGGTTAATTAGTGGAACTGAAAGCACCTTAGACCAGGCTCAATCTACTGATCATGGAAATAGGCTCTTAAGCTATGTAATGCAGTTACTGTCGTGAGGATTTTGAAGGGAAATCACAGCAATTATTTTTAAATCACTGAGTGTCCTATCTCTTTAGTTTCATACATACAAAATCCCGGGCATTTGTATTAAGCACAGACGTTGTGCACCTAAACTTTCTATTGACATCTGAACACCAGCAAACAGCTTCTCTGGAGTTGCCCAAGGTTATTCAAAATTTCCCAGTACCGGAGAAAGCAGCCACAAGCGGCAGGAGAATGTCATGCAAGGAACCCAAGAGCAATGCAAACAGGACCAATCCACCACTCTGGCCAACAGAATAAAGTCCTTACAGCTGGAACGCTCAGGTGAAAGACTTGTTCGGGTGTTTTAAGAATCATAGCACACTTTTAATGCATATCTGTAGGGGGAGATACTATTTTTATTAGACTGTTCACATATAATTGGAAGAGAACCCTTCTGGGATCAGAGTCCATTCATCAGGACTAACTGAAGCTCTTACATCTCCTGTAAATTTCACTTCCCTCACATATGCAGACCATTAAAACCACAATTAAACTCCTGCATAAACAGCAAGGTAAACATTTTTCAGGAACAGACGCATGGCCTTAAGACCAACATTACAGCTATACCTGCACTAGAAAAAGTCAGAATCTGTCCTCCCAAAGCAATCCGCAATCCAGTTTTCAAAGGATTTTTTTCCCAAGATTTCTCCTGGGTATGTGTGAAGTGAAATGAATAGTAGAGGAGAAAGCAGGAACAGAGTCAGAAAAATTGCTTAGCCAGATTTTGATTTATCCAATGCAAATACTGGACTGCTTTTAGGATGTTGAAGACATTTCATGGGACAGCTGCTGTTACAAAGATGCTGTTCAAAATGCATGGTAAGTTATGACTGAATACACCGATGATACATCGTGATCCAGAAGGCTGTACGTGCATGGGTTTGTAACTAATTGAAAACCTATTAGGATGTAATTCTTCTGGGACTGTCAACTGTCACTATTTCATGTTGTTTTGTGTAATGCATTTCATCAGTGTCTTTCTAAAAAGCCCATATTCATCCATCTACCTTCATGAACCTGCAACGTGCAAAATGTATACAATAGTTCATTTTTGTAGCAGTGCTGCTGTGGGCCTGCACACACTGAAATTTAAAATGACATTTAACCAGCACAACAGTATGCCCTGTAAGACCTTCATGTATCTGTGTCTGAAAAAAACCCAACACTCCATTTATTTCATGTGGCTAGTAAACTCTTCAGCTTCATGGTATCTGAAATAGAAATGTTATAAATACACATGAACTTCTCATTACATTTTTCTGAATCTTTTTCAGATTGATGTGAAACCCTCAAATGGGCCTTAAATATCTGGGACTTAAAAACTTTTTCAAGCTAAGTTGCACCTGCTGCATCACGTAACACAAAATCGCTTACCTGTTTTGCGATGCTGTCACATGAAAATGGGGCACTTACTCAACCCTCAGAAGTATGTGACCATGTATCAGTGACCCAGGAAAGCCACAGCCCCTGTGCCAACCAGTCTGTCCGTGTCCTGTTATGGGGCCCCCTCAGTGAGCAGCTCAGCAGATCAGAGGGTGGCTCAGGGTCACACACCACAGACAGACCCCACTGCCACCCCGGATCTCCACACCTTCACCCACTGCTGGTGACTTGCAGCACCCTTCAAAGACTCACACTGACACTTTATGGAATAACACTCTATTAACAGAATTGTGACAGGTAAAGGTTTGAGGATTGCTGGAATTGTATTCCAAACTGCAAGAATGTATTCCAAGCATTATACTAATTCAATGCAATATGCTAGAACTGGCTCTAATCCCAAATAAAAGGTAGCTGGAGTTAATGATTCCGTGTGAAAAGAGCACAATTCTTACCCAACAGGCATCCCTGGGGGGGAGACAGGTTTAACTTGTCAGCTGATCCCAGAAGTTACACTGGGTCTTCCCTAATTTCTTCCCATTCTTCCCTCACTTTGACACTATATCTTTATGTTCAGGTGGAGTGACCAAGTTATAGATCTTACTCAGTGAGGGGTGGCTGTACCTTGAGGGCAGCTATCCCAGGACAACACCTGAGATAATCCTGGGATGGGGACACGAGTCAGTGATTTTCCCCACAGCTGCTGATCCGAGAGCAGGACCTCTTCCTCCATCTGCCGTGGTTTGAAGCTGCTGTGAGGTTACCAGCTGGGAAATACAGGGATTTCCCTCTGCAAGGGCTGTGACAGAGCCTGCCCTTGGCGTCCCCTCTCTGCCCCACCCTCCATTTAGAATCGCTAAGGCTGTGTCTGGGAGGTCAGGTATGCTGACTGCATTCCACCTGGGAGCAGCAACTGTATGTTCCCCTATAATTTCTGTACTGTTATCTTTATACTCTCAGTTGTTTTCCAAAAGATGTAAAAAACATTTACACATAGCTGGATTTAAGTGTACGCATTACATTAAATCTTCTGAGGTCAGTACACTGATAAACATATGCCTAAGAGTTTAAAAATGAAGTCTTTAGATACTGCCTTTTAAAATTTACTTCTGATTTAAATTTAGAGTCCAAAAAATGAAAAGATAGTATCGATAGTATCACTACCTAGAGCTTTGACAGCTAGTCATACACAGACCTGAAAAATATTTGATATGATTTTAAATAGTGTTTCTTTTAAATACAGAACCTTTCTGTTACACTGCTGTGCAGTTTGCTTTCACACAATTGCTTGTTGCTTTGCTTTTCTTCTAGTTGAAGCTTTCCCCAAATAAATAGAGAAATAATGAGTATAGCAATTTCCATATTCAGAAGTCACAGCTCTAACTTAAATTGCAAAACAGAGCCACTGTTAGTGTCAGCTGATGTCTCAAAATTCTATATACCTAACTCTTTTGGTTAAGAAAAAACCTGAAAGTAAGTACAGGCTCCTGACGACAGAATCTTGGAATAGTTATGGCTGGAGGGAGATCTCAAAGTTCATGTAGTTAAAACTCTCCGGCTGTGGGTAGGGACACATAAAGGATTATCTTCTCTTATGGAAATGCACACGTTGTGCCTTTTCCTGACAGATACTGGTAATTTAAAGGAACAGGGAAAAAAAAGCCCAAACCAAAACCCACAACAGAATTTATTTTCTTATAGGTTTTTTTTTTAATTTCGCATTAAAGAAAGGAACTTCATCAACATTGATTGTCATTTACAGAAAACATTCAAAAATCATGTGTGCATTATTATGGAATGCTAACAGTGTTTAACTAATAATTTACAGGTCATAAAATAAGACAAAAATCTATTACATTCTAAAGTAAGACAGAACCTTTTCATTTGACAAGGATGCTGGTCCTACAAGAATCATGATAAAAAAGAAAACAAAACCCTCAATTGTCACTTTCTAAATGAATCAGGCTGTCTTTTTACTCTCTCACACACAAATTAGGTCAATTATATCAAACAAGGGAGAAAGACCAGAAGAGAATTGCTGATGTAAAAATGCTGGATGAACTCCTGGCACTGCTGAAATCAGTGAAGGGTTTGTTGCTGGTTTCAATGGAGCCAGATTTTTACCCAATGTGTCATGATTCATTTGCAGTTTTGCTTTTTGCAACTACAAGCCAGTTAAGATACATCACAGTTATTACACAATTAAGCTTACAGAAAAGAAAAAAAAATCACTGTTGACTCTATGAGGCATTTGATTTTAGAAAGGAATTTTTATTTGTCTTTTGAGAGTGATTAATTTTGAGTGTTACTCATTATTTTATTAGATTGTTTATTATCATACTTCTTGACAGGCAATGCAACTCTTGTGTGTTACCAACAGTGGTAAACATGCTTAGCAAATAAAAAACAACACACCCCTAAAATTCAAATTAAATTGATTTACAACAATATAACTACAGCCAAGCACCAAATAGCTCAGGGCTTGGATCCTGGGTCTTAACATCTCATTTCACGCTAACAAAATGAACTGGAAATTGGATAAAAACATTAGATATTTGAAAGTGGGAAGTATATGAAAAATCATTTCTTCTCATAATCCTAAAAGCATTTTCAGGGATATTTCAAAAATATTAGAAAGCTTCATTTAAATCTAAATATCTATCTTAATTATGTTTTTATTTTTTTTATAAATTGGTAATCACAAAATACTAGCCATTAAAGTCTCATTTGGATGCCAGAAAAGCATCTAAATACTTTGCTCATTGTTTATGCTCCTGCCTGCATTACAGCTGTTGATAAACCGGACCTAGTTTCCTTTTTCCATTATGATCTTTAAAATGCGCATTTGGTGAAGATCAGTTATGGCTTCAGATTACAGCTAATGAATAACCTGACCCAAAATTTGAGTAAGAAATTAAAGGTATACAAAAATATTCTGCTCATTGGAAAGAGAGAAATGTTTCTATTAATACAAGTCATGTCAGAAGAATTCATAAAAGCCATATGCTATAAGGAAGCATTATTTGCTTGAACAACTTTTCTTTAAATCATATTAGTCAAATGCAGTCTGCAGGAATTATTATAGTACTCACTGTCCAGACTCACTGGGATCATGTTTCAGTGACAATCCCACCTTTTTTTTCCCCCCAATTATGAACAGAAGCATACACTAAATATCAACTGCTGGTCAAAAGGCTTTAGCTATTACAATCAGTTTCCATAAAAACTGAGGAGTACATTACACTTACAGGAAGCAAGTACACAATTTGCTCTTTGATGTTTTTCCTCTTAAAAAAAAACCATTACAAAGTCTTATGTTTAAACAGAGACATAGAAAAAATCAGTGTATTCACTGTCTCAAGTTATTTACAGCAAAAATTATAGAGACAGCATACATAGTATTGGACCTTCCACAAGCATATATTAAAAGTAATTACATATGAAAAAATATTTTATTTGTCTTCTACATTTCTACAATACATACTCAGGTTTCTTTCTTCTTGTTTTGTTTGTTTAGTTTTTAAGTAACTTCTTTAGTATTAATCAAATGAGGCAGAGAGTGCAGCTGTAAAGTAAGGGATTTTGTTGCTATTATGATTCCCGTATTATTTATATCGTCCACTCATTACAACCAAAGTAAGTAGTTTAACAAGGGAATTATCTCATAGCAATTAGCATAAATCTCAAAATATCCAATGCATTTGATTTAGCTGAGTGTTGGTAACAGTTTAGAGTTCAGTTGTGCTTTATTTATTGCCACAAGTACAATCACAGAGCCGCTCCCCAAGGTGTACTACAGCTCCCATGGCAGTCACACATGAGGCAAAGACTATCACGGCTATCATAGCTATCACTGGCTATGCTACTCAGTGGCTTCTTAAAAATAAGTGCACGAATAAATCCCCATATACTGCACAAGAATGTGTGATCCACACTCTGTAGGGCTAAATGATTATTAGTTTTTTTTACTAACAACAAAACACCTTTTTTTGCCTGATTCTGACATTGAAGTGACACATTAAAAAAACCACAAATGTAGTGCATCTGAATCTGAATCCCCAAAGTCAACAGCCTAATGTAGTTACTTTGACTTATTAAGCTGCTAATCAAGACAAGTGCTTTTATTTTTTTTTAAATTTTTTTAGTTTTTTTTAAAATAAGCTGGTTTTATCTGAAACAGTCATCAAGGTAAAGCCTATTCTTTCCTGTTCTTGGTGTTTAACCATCTGCTCCTGTTTGTGTTTCATTGCATTTGCATTCTTGTCGCCCAAATAAGGGGCCAGTGTGTTCCTAATATTGAAAACTAGGAGCCATTTTTTAAAATTCTCTCCAGACAGAGTCTTATATTGAACAAATTTTACTGCTGTCAATGTATAGTCATAAACAAGGATCCCAGCATCTTTTAGAAGCACAAAAAAAATTCTCATTCACAATTCTTCATTCACAAATTAGCAGCTATATCCAACAAATCAAAAAATAAGCAGAATCACTGTGATATCTACATTAGTTGTATTTTTTTGTTAATGTACAGAAGACCACGTGCAAAGCAAATAATTTCTGCAAGCACAGTTACAAAGAAACACAATTTACTTATTGCTGCTATATCCAAGGATGTTTTCTTTCATTTTCCCATGTGCTGTGCTTGAATTGTGAGGATAATGAAATAATGCAAATGTAGTACATTATGTTACTGAACTCACTGTAAGCAGTATTATCCTCGCTTACTGCAGTAACACCCAGGAAATGCTTTTCCTTTCCCAGAGTGTTCTGTTCATTGCCTTATCCTCTCAAGAGAAATGAAATGCAAAGGTCATTTGGAGGACACGGACACAGCTGCCATGTCACAGGACATGCAGCCGGTGTTTTTTGGAGAGTTACTGATCTATGAGCTACCGCTGTAGAAGTTTCAGGTCTCATCACAATGACTTCTGTCAGCAGATTGCATACACAAGTGGCTTTCATAGCTGCAAACACCCTCTGGGATGATAATCAGTGGGGTGCTGGGCTCATTGTCAGTCATGCAGGGACAACACGTGCAAGGACAATGCATGCAGGGACAACAACAGCTAAGTGACAACATGAAGGAAGAGGAGGAAGGAGTCTGCTTCCTTCCATCTGGGTGGTGGAGTTTCCCTTGCAGGTTGTAGAGATATCAACTTTCAGACAGAATAAAAGTGAATCATTTGCAACTCCAAGCCTCATTCACTAGGAGCTAGGAGTAAAAGAAAAAGGAAAGAGAGGCAAGGTCCTCTGACCGTAAGACTGAACTTTTTAATGTGAAGGTATCATGCTAACAAGAACTTCAGTCACTTGGACATGGCTCCTAGCAACCTGAAAGATTAAAATAAAAATTGCAATGTAATGGTCGATAAAGAATATGATTGTGAAAACCTTGATGCATAGGGATGCTGGCCTCTCCACCTCCTGAAGATGTCCATCAGTCTTCTAGGTGGAGCAAGTTCAGAGGATGGAGGGAGTCAAGAAACATACATATTCACTGTGATAACAGGAATAACGATCATATTCAGAGCTGAGGAAAACCTCTTGGTTGAAGACATGGAATTAATTTAATGACAGGCACTACAAACCACTGCAATTTATCGTCCTGCGTGTGTTCTTGTAACGAAAGAAAACATGTGGTGTAAAGCTAGGGATAAGCACATTTCAAAACTCTAAGAAGTGGGAGTACTTTTCACTAGCACAGTATAAAGCGGGGTATAATGTTTTGACGTGAGGAAGGGACTGATCACACCATGGAGAAGTATTGCTACAGAGTCGTGGGCTAGCTATGATTTTGTGCATCCCTGAGAGAAAATAGTAGCTGTTAGCCACTTGCTCATGTCTACTTGTTCTTCACAGTCACTTCTCCACGTCGTAGTTTGGTGCTCTTGTCACTGCTGACATACTATCACTTATTCCATGTCTTAACCTCTCCTCTTACATGCTTCCAGCAAGTCTGAATATGAGCTCACATTAATGGTACATAAATGGAATACTTTTAAACTTTGTCAGTTGTCTAAATCCAGTAATTGGTACAAAGCTCGCTTGCATTTTGTTCCCAAAGGGCCCTTAACATCAGGAGCTGATGGGTCAGTAGGACTCCACTGACTGTGAAACAACTGGCAAAGTCAGATCAAGCTGAGGAAATGCTGACAGTGAATTCAGTTTATACCAATGTTACTTATAATCACTGGCTTGAAAGCCTTGTCTGGGTCATGTTCGCTTGGGCAGCTCAACCCATGCCCTTCGAAGTCTCTAACAATCTCTTCCCTATTATCACCGTTACATTTATGGTTATTTTTAGTAATGAAACATCCCTGAGTGGCATAGAGTGCAACATTTGCATCAAGCAGTGATTGTCATTTACGAAGCGTGAAACTTAAAGAGTAAAGAAGAGGACAGGGACTCCAACACACAGTTTCTAATGAATGTCAGAGACAGGATTTAGTTTTTAGAGTGGAGGCAGAAGGTGCTGGGATAGACTGCTAGGTGTAAATACAGTACTATTTTATAGCCAGGGAAAACCAAGCTGTTCTGTCGCAGGGTTCCATTTCACATGTCCTTAGAATTGGACAAACATCTTCCATGTTTCAGTTTGATCTTATGAGCTATGTTCCTCGGATATCCAAAAGACAATGACTGAAAATAAGAACCACCTTCCACGCTGGACCTTAGCTCCTCTGGAAACAGCATATCAACGCAGAGTCAGGAGGGAGGAGGAGTAGGGGAGTGTTGTGGCTTATGGGGGATCTTCTTTTGTTTCCTTTCTTGGGAATTTTTCTTTCCCATTTTTGTTGCTGGGATACACTGATTGCCAGGTCATCCTTTTGATGGCAGGGCAATTAGTAAAGACAATACGACCTACACCCCACCCAAACGACCTTGCTAAGTACTGGGAAGGGGTGTGTGTGGGTGTGGTGGTGGCAGGTAACTATATATACTGCCCTGCTTGCCTCAGAGGGCAGTTGGCCTGCTACCTGTGGAGCAGAGCTCGACTGCTCTTTGGTTCCTGTTTTGCTGCACTGNCACCACTCCAAAGGGGGGTCCCTGCCTTTATTGGCAAAACACCTGTCTTTCAAACCAAGACAGGGAGCCTGAATATCTTTCAAATGACCTTTGAAGCACAGCTTCAGAGGGGTAGAAAAGTCAACAGGGAAAGGAGCCATTAGCTGCACATCTCTAACTAAGTTGCCCGACAAATTTGTGAGACTCTTGCAATCTTAGAGAAGCTGCCACAGCCTGGTGGTGGGAGGCTGAGAGGCTAGCAAATAGAACAGATTTGCATCCTCTGTGTAAAAGTTGTTACATCCCAAAGGGGAACATTCACCTGGGCTAGCTGCACCATGAAACTGAACAAATTAAATCGCACAATAAAGCTCATCTTCATGGGAAGGTCTGGTAGCTGCTCCACTTGCAGCACCTTAAACTAGCACAGGTGTTGGAACAGCACTGGTGCCCAAGGTGCAACTCTCTGTAGGGGAATAAACTGAACCCTGTGAAACTGAACTGAAATGAACACCACCAAGCACAAAGTCAAAGCATTACAATACAAATATGAGAATAACATCTGCCTTCTGCTCAACAAAGCTCAAGGGGAACCTCTTAATGCCAAGGGCCTCCAATCCTGCGATGGGCTGAGCACCTTCTATGTGGTGCTGAAATGCCTCAAGTTTTAGTGACTTCATTCAGAGGCAAGCGTCAGACAATCTCCAGAATCAATTTATAAATGCTGCCTATCACAAGCCAGTCAAAAACACATATTGCTTTTGGAAACAAATTTGCTCAACTGCGGTACCTTCTACTACTACTGTGTTTCTTTTGTAGCAATTTCCTCTAGAAGGAAATACAAATGTTGGAATTAATTCTTTATACAAAGAACAGGCAAGAGTGATATTTACAGCAAAATAGTCTTTGTGGTAGTATAATGAACACTGCACATCTGCTTCCTCAATGCAAGGGTAATTTACAGCAATATGATGAATTACTGGAGAGCAATGCTAGAAATAATAGATGCAATACATGCTTTAAACATATGTTTTAAATATCTTTATGTTTTAGGTCCCAGGTTCATCAACCATTAAAAAAATGTGTCTCATTTGAAAAGCCTGTCACTAAAAAAATCAACAAACATATCCAGTTTCTACAGAAAGAAGACGTGACAAAATCTAGTTTTAGACACTTCATTGTAAAGCTTCAGGTTCAATTACGGACTACTGAAAGCGAAAACGAACTAAAATGAAGAATTAATACTATGACTTGTGAAATTATTTACTAAAATTCATGCTATTCTAAAGTCTATGGATAACTTGAACATGTGAGATCCAGTATTAGGAATTTGAAATTTTGAATGTAAATGACTATGGGCAAAACCAATCACAAATATCCAGCCAGTGGCATGTGATCATTATGTGTTGTTCTACATGTAGTGAAGGACAACAGAAGTACTATACTTATGTGGCCAATCCAAAACGACAGAAAATTAAGTATAATATAATAACAGATACCACAGTACAGTTTCATAAATAAATAATGTTTGAAAATTAATTTTCATTTTCCAAATAACAGTGCTATTTGCTCAATTCTGTACAAATAGTAACAAAAATTTGTTTGGCAATATTTGAAATTCTTGGTAGAGACGATTGCCTACCAATGGCAATGAAGATATTGTAAGCCAGAATATTAGAATTTTCAGGACAAAAGGCAAGAATCCATTTTTATTCCTAAACTGGATAGTGCTACCTTGCTCTGAAAGCCACTTAACCTTTTTCCTTTCATTTCCACATCTTTAAAACGCGATTGTAATCATTACTGATTGAAAAGGTAATGACATTGTAGTGATGTAAGAACAGTGCTTTAAGGAATAAAAGGCCTGCAGGTAATTAGTGTCTTTTTCACTGGTGATCTCCATTTAGTTATCCTGCCTGAGAAGTTATTCAAAAATCACAAGGAGCAATTAGCTTATTAGAGAAGAGAACAACATTTTCAACATGGAGCACACAATTGTGAAGGACTATTTAAAAACATGACAAACCTCTTTATTAAGCAGCACTATGAATAGTAGTATTCATCACTTATTCTATATTTCTATGGGTTGACTATATAATTTTGATATATTGAAAACAAATCTATAAAATATTTCAAACAATGCATGTGTATGTGTTCTTGTGCTGGGAAAGACAAGGAGACCATGAATTCCCTGCAGTTAAAACTGCGCACTTCCAGAGTTCAGTTTGACTTGATTTCTTCCCCAATAAATCTACACAAAGAGAGAACATAGACATAGTTCATTGAGTTTTTTTGATATTAGAAAATACTTGAAATTTGGGATCCTTTACTTGGATTTGCCATGCAAAAAGGGCTGCAAACAAGTCAATCACCCTGTAAAGAATGTCAGTCTTAGAGTGGAGTGGTAGAAAGAAGCATCAAAATCAATGCTTTATTATGTTGCGGACATTTTAATGTAATTACTAGAGAAATGTGCTCTGAATTGGGAGCAAAAAAGTTACTTTAGTAGTTGCATTCAATAGCATTAAGCAATTTTGAAGAGTATGTCATATTTGCAAAATTCTTGGCACAACTAAATTTGCTGATCAGATTGTTTTCTTTTTCCTAAGTTGTAATGGACCTACAGAGAAACATTTATTAGCTGAGAGTTTGCAACTACTCTTGTACCTGTTCTGGCATTGCTAAAACAGAACAAATTGTGATTTCTCTAGACTCCATTCTGCCACAAAATACATATGCAAACTTGCAAACCAATTGATGGAAAGCAAGGGAGAACTCCACAAAGTATGTGAAATAGCCTGTGAATTATATTCTCATGCAGAAAAGAGAAGATTAAGACCAGAGCTGCACAAGGCATTAAATTATCTCTACAACAGGCCAAGTTCCTTCACCCACCCTAGGGCCCATCTGTGTCCCTCTGGGCTCCCTGTGACACTGCCCTACGATGAGCCTGGTGAATGGGCAGGTTCACAAGGGGTAAAGTGGTGGTGAAGAGAGATGAAGCAGAAACTGAAACCCTCTTTCATAGATAAAATGTTTTGTATTACTGGCAGAACGCAGATACAATAATAATGACTGCTATTAAACTTAATTAATCCACAAGATAAAGTTCATGGTGGCCTTCTACTCCCCTCTGTGTTTGCCTTTGGTTTTGCAAGCAAATGCACAGTCGATAGTCGATTCAGAGACAGACAAAAAGAATGTTCCAATCCTTTGCTCCACTCCTGAAACGCATCTAAAATAAATCCTATATATGTATATATATATACAGTTATATACACACAGATATATACATACATATATGCATGTGTTTAGAACATACACAGATGTATGTGTGTAGTGGAACACATCAGTCCCATCTAGACGATGACTGTCAGAAACGGTGGTAGTTATACTGTCCTTTGTAACCATGGACTTCACTCACTTTTGATCTTCCTCCTCCATCCCAACTTTCCTTCCTCTTCAGAGACTTACACTTCAGGCTTGCTATGGTTTTCACTGAGTTTACTACCTATCTTTCTAATGAGTTCAGCAAAAAACAAACCAAGACTTGAAGCTACTTTCAAAACAGTGTACATAAAAAAAAAATCATGTGCGGTGGAATCATAAAAATGTACATATGGGATTGTCTACATTTTTACTCCATGTTTCAGATACTTTACGGAGATCAGGTCCTACTTTGTTCAATTTTATATATGTTCTATTCCTGTAACAGTGATAAAATAAAATAAAACACCCAATCCTATTCCTCTCTTCACTAAAACCATCCAGACAAGGCTTTTGCACCATTGATACATTCCTGATGTTTGATTTATACACAGCACACATGCACCACATTACACATATCTCAGAATTGATCCTGTCATTACACATTGGCAGCTGACAATTTGACTCTGGCAAAGCAAATCTTGATTGCCCAAAGTAAATCTAATACATTACTTGGAGAGTAATACATGACAGCTGGGTTGAGCATCCTTTAAATGTAGGCATGTGATTTTTAAGTTACAGCATGTATGCATATAATACATACACACATACATAAATACATACATATGTATATATATATATGTGTGTTTGTCTTCCATATATGCACCATAATTTCCAAGACAGCTACAAATTTCCACATGCATTAAACTATCTAAAAACACAGAACTAGGCAGTCTAATAGTGGAATTTTCTTAAATTATATTTGAACAATAAACAGCAAGAGTAATACTGCAAAGTACTGCTCTATTATCATGTATATCTACAATAAAATTCTAGGAACAGTTGTCTCCCAAAACATCCCCCAACAAAAGTAAATTAAAAAAAAAAAGATAACACCCAGTGTCCTATATTTGTATATTCATTGTCAGTTCAAAAACGAAAAAAAAAAGAAAAAGTAAACAAAAGAGAAAAAAGACATCCCCACTCAGAGTTGCATATTTACATTCTTCAAACTGTAGCGGTGAAAAATAATTCTATTAAGTGCAGGACATTCCTAGTGTTGCAGTAGTGACATTTTTAATAATTTCTTCATGAAAACATTTCTTTTTGTCTTACTAGTGATGCATTCCATGACTACGTGAAAATTCTATTATCCCCTTCACTTGCAGCCAGTGGTTGAGTCTGGATTGAAAAGCTCCTTGTATAATGGAGGAAACAGTGTGTTCACTATGTCTGGATGAGATTGCTTAAATACCTGCAGTTTCTCTCCGTGCAAGTTGCAAAGTGCAGTAATTGTTGGTATCTTGGCTATTAACTGTAAGACATTAAAAGAAAAAAAACAAGGAAGAAGGTGGAAGCAAATGCTGTATAAATTACACTTCCCAAAATGAACTGTCAGCATCTTGCAGGGTAACTGAAAGCTACATTCTAAGCTTCATCAAAACCGGTCCAAAGGACCAGACATTCTTCTCACCATGACAGCCTTAAGCAACCACCCCCAATGTTTTAGCCAAGGGCCAAAAATGCATTTACATGGAATGTCACTGAGTATTTTCTTAAGATAGACTCATTCTTTATAGGGTATGAATTAAAATTATCGGTATATTGAACAAAAAATGGAGTAAGAGGAAACAGGGACAAGAGTCAAACAAGCTGATCTTCTATGCATGGCAAGCACACAGAGCATTACTTTAGCTTACATTAATGTGGCAACACATCCAGAAATAGATGCAAAAACAGAAGAGTCATGCTTGCGAACTTACCTTTGTCAATGTCTCCTCATCGAGGTGGTTCTTCTGGATAACATGTTGAAGTGCAAAGTAAATCTTTTCCTGAAGCTTCTGGACCTTCCTTGGCTCTATCAACCAGGCTCGATCTGAGAAAAAGGAAAACAAGAGGTAAAGAACGCACACATGTGGGGCATTCCCACAGTGAGCACAGGGTACTCTACTGGCAGGTATTCACAGGAATTCCACAAGGAAGGACTCCATAGATAAAGACATAGTTTCAGTGGCAAAGTGTCTTAACCCACTAAAGGATCACCTGAACACTTAACTAACACACACAAAACATACAGAACAGTGTTGGTTCTGCATCTCTTCATTTAATACAGGATGTTAGGGATGAGGATGGAACAGAAATGAAACATGGCTCAACCATTTTATTATTCTCTGTTGGTACATACAGTGGTCTTCTAATTTCATAACGGCAAGGTAATAAACATGTCATGTTATCTCCTTAGTTTCTTTATACATAAATAATAAACTTACTGATAAAAACAGTTCTTTGAAAATAAGATAATTATTTGAACATTAAAATATATCTCATTTTTTATTAGGCTATCATTTTGTGACAAAACATTCCAAAAAAAGAGAAAAGGTTTCCTCCAAAAGAATTTCTTTAGTAATTCACAAGAATTGTGAAGTGCAAATTTCTCATTATTATAAATGTTCTCTTTTTAAAAACACCAAGGATTTTCTGAATAAAAGAAAGAATAAAAAAACTACAGACAGAGTTATTCTAAAACGTATTTGGCTTCTACTGGACTCAAACTCCAATTGCAGGAGTTGTTCTTAAGATCTATATTCTCACAATAGACACTCAGAGAGAGAAGTAGCAGACCCCGAGACAATCCAAACCCAGTAATTCATTGTGCTTGCAGCACCATTGAACCTGCTGTTTATCACGCTGCAAACTGTTTTTTATCCTCCCTCAATCCAAACCAATTCTTGGGTATAGATTTTGGCTTTCTAACAGGAAATAGGAATATTTATTTTATCACAGAATCTTCATGTACCAATTGAAAAGTTCATGAAAAGCCCCATTCATTTTTCTTTCACTCACTCCCCATCACTAAAATAAGCCACAGAAATTAGTTAAGAGAACTACTTCAACATGTGTGCACGCCACATGCACTGGAACGAACCGTTTTGTCACAGGAGGAGCACAATTCTGACCATTATCTGACTGTCTCTGGGGAGGAGTCTATGAAAAGAGCTGATTGTCAAATACTGTGAAAAGAGACATAAACAAACCTCAGGTATTTAACAGATCATCAGGAAAAGACAATCATATTTTGCAAATCTTAGAGAACCATGTTCTCAGAAGGCAAGCCAATGGATCCAATGCAATCAGAGGCCATAGAAACAGAATTAGCTGAGAGAACGTTCACTTTCTACACAATAAGCACACAGTAATCTTTAGACTTCACAGGTTCAGGTGTCAGACTTTGTTCTATTGCAAAACCTGGTCTTTCAATAGTGTTAAATTAATGCCTATTGTGGCAGACTGGAGCTAGAAAGATTTGTCACAGAGACCAGTCCTTAAAGGTTTACCTTTCTGTCACAAGAATAAGCTTAAAAAGACTGAGCCAGTTGAAGGACAGGTTTATCACTCACCTGCAATGAAGCATGCTGCATATTCCATGAGAGTTCTCAAACTCTTGAAAGAGATAGGTAAACTTCTAAAATGGATGCTAAGTTTGTCTCCCAAAATGTTACTTTTACTACCTGAACACCATCTGTAAATTTGGCTGGAATTTCACAGGTAACT
Source organism: Malurus elegans (assembly GCA_013397995.1). NCBI lineage: Eukaryota > Metazoa > Chordata > Aves > Passeriformes > Maluridae > Malurus > Malurus elegans. Next base: position 507 of record VZRP01006047.1, on the reverse strand, counting down.
CTAGCTATATTCATAAAGGTGCACTAAAAAGTGAGTAGATCAGTGACAACCTATGAAGGATGTAAGAAGCAGTGATTCAAACAATGTACTTTTCCTCTTGAGTTTTGAGCTTGTATATCTTTGAAGACTGCACAGTCCACTAAGCTAGCGAACCAAGTAGGAAAGAAAATGAGAGCTTACAAGATCTGCTTTTGCAAAAAGGAAGATGGAAAGAAGGAACATGAGCAGTCAGAACTTCAGGAGAGGGACTGGCACATGGGGGCAGCCGTGGCTCTTTTGCATGTTTGCTGGTTGAAATGCCTCTGCAACCTTTACTGGACTCGTACATTGTTTTAGCTTCTGAAATTAGAAATCAAGCTAGAGAATCACCTTCAATCAGTGTGGTTATGTCCACCATGAAATGGAAAATCCAGATTTGTACTCTGAATTAGATGGAAAATGACACTGGGCTTTGCAACCTTTGCAAAACTACTAATGGATGTTACTTGTGGTGATGCCTGATGATTT